>BSBM01000286.1:14385000-14407500 GCA_027924585.1 Larix kaempferi | reverse complement strand
CAGGGGCACATGCATGCTAGTGACATGTATGCACTACAAACACGCATGCGTGTGCCTGCTGCTAGTTTAAAAAAAATAGAGTTCTCTATTCCCGGGAGTTCTACCATAAAACACGGGTTTTCTTTCTTTCACGGGTTTCAATCTCTTACAGGTTGCTTATTGGCTCACACTCATTGATATTTTGGACACTCAATGGTCTATTGGACACAAAATCACCCTTGGAATCTAACAAACATCTTCTTGGAATCTAGTGGATACATTCAGGCTACCAGTTTCCATTGCAAGTGGAGATCATTTCTATAGGTATGTTGAATTGTAAATAATTATTTTCATTCACAAGATTTGAGATTATCCCATGCCTTTTTGTTTTTATCATATGCCTACAACAATATCAATGCATAAACAACAATGAATTTGACAAGAAGAATTCCCAAGTTCACATCTAAAAAAACTCATATGAACACTAGACAAGATGAAGTATGCGATGTAAACCATCAAATATTACCATGAATATATTTTGATTTCACACAAGGATGGTATGGATGAGGTTCTCTCTTGAGCCTCTTCAATTTGAATAAAATCTTAAGAAGCAATCATGAGAGAGGTTCCATATTGATTAGTTCATGAAATTTTGTCCATTCTCTCATCTTCATGCTATGTTTATTTGATGTAGAAAAACTATCAAAATATTCCCAAGTCATCTCTAGGATAAACTCTTTTTCATTTGAAACAAATACAAATAAATGGTTTAATAAAGCTCCATCTTTTACACATTGTACACCATAGCAAAACCTATAGCATAAACTATCAAACTATTCCTCCCCCACACATTCCCATCTATGATGAGGTTCTCTCTTGAGCCTCTTCAATTTGAATAAAATCCTAAGAAGCAATCATGGGAGAGGGTCCATATTGATTAGTTCATGTAATTTTGTCCATGCTCTCATATTCATGGTATGTTTATTTGACGTAGAAAAGATATCAAACTATTCCCAAGGCATCTCTAGCATAAACTCTTTTTCATTTGAAAAAAATACAAATAAATGGTTTAATAAACCTCCATCATTTACACATTGTGTACACCATAGAAAAACCTATAACATAAACTATCAAACTATTCCTCCCCCGCACATTCCTATATATGATGAGGTTCTCTCTTGAGCCTCTTTAATTTGAATAAAATCCTAAGAAGCAATCATGGGAGAGGGTCCATATTGATTAGTTCATGAAATGTTGTCCACGCTCCCATCTTCATGCTATGTTTATCGTAATGTTTCTTTAATATCGTGCCTTTGAGCTTGACTACTTGCCTCTACCTCATTGAATTCTCCTTCCTTGGGGGAATTTGCAACATCCTCATTGTGTAATTAGTAAACTTATTCTCTTTACCTTATTTGATGTAGAAAAATTATCAAACTATTCCCAAGGCATTTCTAGCCATCTCTGTTGTAGGGTGTTACTACCATAATTTTTATGAATTCATGGCTAGGAAAGACACTAGTTTCTCCACTCTACACTTGACCAACAATCATCTATATTGATTGTAATTGTAAGGGATAATGATGTTTATTCGAACAAAAATAAACCAACATAGTCTGTAGTTGTATGTGTTAATTTGTAAAGTGGTAAGTTATGTTGGAATGTGGCAAGTTCATTTTATAATGGAACTAATATCTTATTTGTTGTTTCTTTTACAGGGGTATTCCTGATAGTTTTGTTAAAGAGACTTTTGGATATGGGAAACTCACGCAACAAAACAAAAAAATATAGAAGGAATCTGCCCATTGAAAAGGTCAATGACTTAAGAGAAAAGGCCAGGTTGGGAATGGAAAGAGTGAGACATGGTCCTATCATTGCCCTGGATCCTGCCACTGATCCTAACACAGTTGTTGACATGACAACCTCTTGTTCAGAACCATAGGTAAATCGGTCATTTCCAACGGACCCAACTCAAATTCCAACATCAACACAATCTCCAACCAACAATCCATCAACGAGTCATGCTGAAGTTCCTCATGACACAGGAATATTGGGAGATGCTACATGTGTATAGATGGACATACAAGCCTTGCTTAATTTGCAATCTCCCCAAGAAGACCACAACCATGTCGACCACACTCCCATTATGGCCCAATCTGTGAATGAAGCACCACAACAAACAATATATGGTATTCATGTCTCATGTCCATCCTCCCTACCTCGACTGTCCAGTGCAAGAAGAAGAACTCCTAGATGTATTCATGTGGATGAAACTGCTATGTCGGGGCTTGAAGGTAAGTTACTAAAACGCACTATTGAATGTCAATGCAACAAAATTGTAATGGAATATTTTGAATCCAAAGGTGATGTAGGTAAATGCCAATTATTGCTATGTTTGTTAAAGTCACATTGTTTAGTTGTTGTTAGGAGAATTTTGGGCATGAAGATAGTTAAAAGTTCAGAGGCTAGCAGTCATATTGTTAGAAATATCCAATCTGCATTTAATGCAATTGGGAAGACGTCTCATACAAAATATCTTTGTGCAGCTCATCGTGTTTTAGTGGAATCAGTTGTACGCAAGTCCACAAGGAAACGCCGCCTGCTATCACACACTTCTCACATACTCAAATTAAATAGAAAAACAATTAAAAGTACTCTGTTATAAGAGAAAATATTGACACTCCGAGTGGAAACGATTGTTGGGCTTTTGTTGGTAGGTTGCCTCGTGCAGATAGGAAGCTAATTGAAGTTGTTAAGGAGTTAGTACAAAATTTTTGGCATGATCATACTAGACGTTCATCAAACCAAAGAGACGTGATAAAGTTGAGAAAAGGTTCTACTGAATGTGAACCCCATGTTAAACACTTCCTTGACACCACAAAGACTGAACTCTATGAAAGATTCAGGAATGAGCACACACAATTGAACATGGGCCAAAGTTCCATTGAGAAATGCAAACCATGGTACGTTCATATATGCATTGATTGGAACACCTTTTGATGTAGATACCATGTAGAATATGAATATTATTATGACACATATAAACATATATTTTGTGATTTGCATACTAACATTGTGCAAGGCTGCAATGAATCCATACTACCACCAAATGCATCAAGAGACTTTATCCACAACATATTGTGTCCATGGCCCGAAGGACAAAAATATTATGAAAAATCGTGTCTATATGGGACATGTTCTAGATGCAGTGGGTTTTCTCTTTTGAACCGTTGCATCCATGAAATCGTCGAGCACCAATTTGGAAGGATGGGCGTGGAGATGCAAAGCTTCAAGTACATAACCTATCAATTAGAAAGTGCCATGGAAAGTAAAAATATTGCATTAGTGACGTCATAGGTACAAATGAATATTGCATATTTCTCATAGTACACGTTCAATTTATGACATATACATTTTTCTGAAGGCCACATTCTAATATTTCCCTTGTTTTCATGGTAGCAGGTATGGGTATGTGACTTCATCACAGAGCTCTACAAGAAAACAAAGCAGTATGTTCAACATGTGCATGTAGCGCAATGGCAAGATGAGCAATACAGAAAATGCAGGGACACATTTCCTGTTGGAACCATAGTGTCAATTGTGCATTTTGCAAAAAATTACACCCTTCAGCCACAAAATGAAATCCAAAGTCAATACTGCAATTCATACCAAGTCAACATCATGGTACATATTATGTATAGGCATGGGCCAGAGAGCAGCAATGACAAGAGGATAATACTAAATGAGACAAACTTTTACATAAGTGATGATAGAACCCATGATCTGCATTATGTGCAACATTGTTTTCAAATTTTCTATGATTAGTTGAAGAAAAGAGATATACAGATGGATCAACATTGGATATGGTTGGATGGTTGTGTGGGCCAGTTAAAAAATTCCTGAGTATTCCAATGGATGAGTATTTTGCATAAGACTTATAATATGCTGCATATTTGGAACTATTTTGAGACTGGGCATGAAAAAGGTGAGCATGATGGGGCCGGTGCATTAATAAATACCGCACTACGAAGGGAAGATATGAGGCTTGACACAGAACCTCATATCTGAGATGCAGAATCCATAGTTCAATGGTGCTCTGCAACAATGTCAGACCGAGCAAGAGATCAACAAACATCATCAGTGGCAGGACGTGTGGTAAGAAATTTTTGGAGAGTGGTTGACATAGATCGATCGCATTCCTATAGTTGCAGCACAGTACAAGGACCACGTGTATTTCATTCAGTTTGAAGCTCAAACAGCCCCTTATTTGAAATATGGAGGTGAAAGCTTGCTTGCTTTTGCAGCCCTTGCAGCAGTGGCGAATGGGATGAATGTGAATGCATGGATTGGGTTGATGAATGGGATTGTGTGTCACTTGTAGTAGATCAACGTGCAGTTGTTGAAACAACCCAGTTAGAGGAGGGTCAGTCAGCGATTTCAACAGACTACGACCATATCTCAGATCTTGTACAACCAGGACACATATACGCAGTTGTTTCCCCGAAAGACAATGAATGGGGCATGGATTATTGGTTGGCATTGCGCATCCACGGTAAGCAAACCCTCTACGGATCATTAATTGACGATGAAGGCATTGAATTTCCTATTGGCTCGATGGTGGTTAAGGAGAAATATATTACACTAGATGAGACGTCAAGAAAGACTAGTGGGCATGTATTCATGGATTACAGACCAGGTTCAGTGGTGTATCACTTCACAAACTTGATCGTTGGTACAAACATCCATCTTCAGACAATGTCAAGCAAGAGCTCAACCAAGGTACGCTACTACCTGCCTCATTGAGAGCACAAGAGATTGATGGAGACAATTAGCAACAGAGAGGATCCAGATGGATTTACTGAATGAGGCCAGTCAACTTTACATAAGATAAAGAATTGCATCAAAGAATGTTATGTTCTACATTGAGGTATGTGTAGTTTTATGTTATTTTGTTGCTATGCATTTTTTGTTGATACATACATACATACATGTCTTTTTCATACATACATGCATACATACATAGAGATACATACATACATACATACATACATATATAGAGATACATACATACATAAATACATACATACTTAGTTACATGTCACTAACACTTGCCATGCTTTCCAAATTCACTTTGCTTGTTTTCCTAGTCAACAACATTTGTTATGCTTCCTCCATGTCAACAAGTCATCCTCAGCATGCATGTCAACAACATTTGTCATGCTTGTTTGACATGATCTCATGATTGCTTGATCTTTTGCATCATCATATTGTTGTCCTTGTCATACTTGGCCACTTGTCATACTCCTTTGTCATCCTAACAATCTTTCTTACCTTGGCATGCTCCTTTGTCGAGTCATCAACACTTTCTCATTAATGTGTTGTCCATGGCTTGTCCTTCATGTCATCTTGTCCATCTGCCATGTCATCATTTCACCCTTGTCATTAATGTTTAGAAACCTAATCTATCCCTAGAAACTTAGTCTAGCCCTAGAAGCACTAATATAACCCTACAAACCTAATCTATCCCTAGAAATCCTAGAAAGCTAAAATAACCCTAGAAACACTAATTTAACACTAGAAAACTAAGCTAGAATACTATAAACCTAATATAGTTCTAGAAACCTAAACTAGCCCTCTAACACTAATATCTAGGAATCCCTCATTGGCTTCAACAACAAGCTTATGTTAATCAATGTCTCCCCACTAGCATGATTATCTTTATTAGGGTTTAAAAACCCTTCCCATGTCACGTCACACAAGTACACCACTAGAGAACTCAACTTATAGAATCCAAGTCTACATGTCCATCTTGGTATTTCAATCCTAAAACCCTAGGTCTCATACTCTAGAATCAAACCATAATATGCATTTGGTTGGTGATAAGAATGAGATGCTTTATGTTGGGATTGAATTATTTCAATATTTAGGCCTCTAACACCTCTGCAACTTCTTCCACTACCACAATCTCATGTTTCAAGGATGTCAATGGCTTGTGATTATATAAATATAAATATTTATTTTTCTTGGAACATTGGGGTACATGCAAGAGCACATGGACATGTTAATATGAGATATCTCTTGCAAACCCTAGCCATGTCACATAGCACAAGTACTCCAACATCTTACAAGAGAAATATCTACAAGAACATCCAACATGTCTACCTTTCCCTTATCTTCTCCACTGGTTATATCTTCGTGATCCATAAAATCTAACTCCTAGGGTTTACTCATTAACTCTATAATCTCCATGATAGATAAGAAGTCCTCATTAATCAAGCTCATTAACCCTATGTCAATCAAGCTCTCACCACTAGCATGATTCTCTTACTGAGGGTTTAGAAACAGTAGCCATGTCACATTACACAAGTACATGGAAAGACAACGCTATTGATAGCACCCAAAATCATGTTAGGCATTAGATCCACTCTGCATGTCTTCTATTAGGGAAATGACCTGTGTTAGAACAAGATGCTCAACTTTTGACCTAATTTGTCACTTTCTCAAAATTACTTGGAATTTACCTTTGTGAGGCATTTTACTTGGGTATCCCAATTATCTCACATAATCTTAGACCCTCAACCATGGGCACATAAAAAATCTCAACTCTACTCTTCGTCGATGGATATCACACACATCTAATGTAAATCAATCCTATGTCACAATCACTTTTTTGCTTTAGTGAATTTGCATGGAGCCTCACAAAAATATCCTAGTTCTTATATTAGATTTAGTTGCATTGAAAACTTATCATGCATAAACCAAATCTGGAAACTCAATCTTACAACAATTATAGCAATAGTAACAAAACCCTTAACGTAGTCAATGATGATGTCAAATCAGTCAACAAAATTATCTTTTACTTGAGATAAATTAGCAGTAGATATATAACTATAAATTACAATTCAAGAACATGCATAAGAGCCTTATCACAAGGCTAGTATGATTCACTAGCTCTCCAAAACACTAACTAGGGAAAATAGTGAAATCCCTAGCTGAACCAAGGAGATATAACATGCATGAATCACTAAAACAAGTCATCCAATGCAATACATCTGCTTCTCTTCTTCTTATTTAGAAAATGCACCTAGGGTTTCATCACAAAACCCTAATCATAAACCTCCAAGGTATGTAACCCTATAATCTCAGAAGGATCAAGCTCAAGCCAAGTTGTCCTCCATACACTTCATATATCCTCCTAGGGTTGTTTTCATGAACCATAGTTAATTCCTCCATGAAGCTAATTACAAATAAAAGAGCATGATATTGATGGTATGAGAAGGAATAAATCCTTATTCTATATATCATTGCAATTGGTGGTATCCTCTAGTGTTGAAAACCAAAATCATGTTAGGTGTTAGCTCCACTCTCCATGCATTCTACTAGGGAAATGGCCTTAGTGTTAGAACAAGATATTTGTAACCTTAGTTATCACAGGTCTTCACAATTGTGAAAAGAGGTGATCCAATTTCTCTCAAGGCGGCCATTTCTGGTTCGAAGGCTCCCCAACATGCATCGCCACCATGGACACTTCCACAATGGCCATACGCACATGTGGGAGCCGACGGAACCCAAGTCCGCTCGCCAGTTTGGGTTCCGTGCCCCTGGAGCAATTTCTCAAAGTGTCCCCGAATAGCCCCGTGGTGTTGGACCAAGTGCCCGCAGCACCCAAACCATTGGTTGGATCATGAATCTGTCGATTCCGGTGGCCGAGACACCGTGTTTCAGATAGGCCCCCCCCCCATAGCATGCCTCGAAGTCCCAGTGTTAACACCAAAATAGACCCCCTAGGTTGTGGAGAGGAAAATTCTGGGTAACCACTAACCAGTCTTTAGCTTGCATTTCTTACCTAACACAAACAGAGAGGGCTCTCTCTTTAACTCACAGAAAACTAGAAATCATCAAGATTGTCAATAATGAAGAAACAGACCAGCATTCAACATTTAAGATATTCAATGAAAAACAGGTGCAGAAGATCAAATTTATGCTGGAAGAAATTGTTTAAGGTCTTGGTGAGATAAATCAGGAGAGGAACATCGGGCAATGGAGTCAGAACATATATCTAAAACAAAAATAGTGTTTCTGCATGAAACATTTACACAGAGGCAAGGTAGCCACCCACGCACAGTCAAAGAGCTTTAATTCGTGAAATAGAAGAGGAATGAATAGTCCATCAGCATTGGGCATCTAACAAGGATGAATCCTATGCCAAGTTTAGGAGAAATTGGTGGTGAAATGCTTAAAATGAAATGAACAGGGCACCATTAATGTGAATCCCATTCAGATGCAACACTTATCTAAGCATGAGAGAAATTTAACAGAATGAAATACAAAGAAAGACATACAAATTAACATGGGAAAAGGAGAGACAAACTACAAGAAAGATAACACAGGAATTCTATGCCAAAATCCAGCTTCAAACACTGCAGATGTATTAACAATAAGTATTCCAAAAACAGAGTTGAGCTCTCTCAGGCCTTAGCCAAATGATTTACTCACCCCTTAGTTCTTCTATTACAATGAACATATAGTTGTCCTGAGAGCCTTGCTCGACCTAATTCTAACAAAAAATAGTTACAGGTGCAGTGACACATCATCAATTACAAATTTGCCCCTATCTTTTCAAAACAGAAAAATGAGATAAAAGCCTAACTGCTTTTTACATCTAGCAGCATTTTTCACTAAATGACAAATTTATTTCAAGTAAAAGACAAAAGATATTATTGAGTTTCTCTCCAGGTGGCTTCCCCTTTAACTGAACATCCCCATCAGCCTTGAAATCTTCATTTCTGTCTATCCTTTAACTTCCAAGAGCTACATCATTTTAATCTTTAAATTATTCCTCAAGCCTTCGGTGAGTTTCACCCTAAGAGATGAAATAAAAGCTTTTGCCAAAACTTGAGAAATTCTCCATAGTGCCATTTGTAGAAATGGGGCGTGACTGGAAATGGTAAGCATTACCCAGCTTCCATTTTCCTCAATGCCCTCCCTTTTCTTCATTTCATCATACGCCTCACTGCCATTTTTATTTTCTTGTATGGTTACCCTTTCCTTCCTTAGTTCTTCGAGGGTGCAACTACAAAAGGAAATGCATTCAGATCTTGGAGAAATGGACATTGGTACAAGTATATCAGCGAAAATATGATGAGTTGTTGCACGCAACATAGACTGCAAAAATTAGAAGAAAGGGGCATCTGAAAAATCCGTTGTACACATGACTTGAATAGAAACTATCATCCGAGCGAGAATGAACATTTCCCCACTAGTGGCCCTTGCTGAAACTGGAATACCCGAGCTTTTCTCCAATGTTATGGCCATCATGTCGAATATTGGTCCAAGATCTCCATCTCTTCTCATGTGTTCCATTAAATATGTTTCAATGTTATTTTGGACAGACATGTTACATCTACCCCCCCTGGAGGATGCATGGCCCCCCATCGTGGCTCAAATGCTTTTCCTTGAACGTTGAAGACCTTCCGGCCAAGATAACAACAATTGTAACTATATCAGTTTTCACTTGAGGCTGGCACACTACCCTTTATGATCCAGATGTCTGATGAGGACAAAGAAGATCAAATCGCCATTTCTTGCATCTTGCAATAAAGATGATGTGCCGCGAAAGAATAGAAACAACCAATCCATTCTTATGAGACCAACGCTTCTCCATGTGAAAGTATTTGAAACACGTTACACTGTAGTGGTCCCTTTGGCCAATCACCCCATACTTTAGATACAGGTTTGAGCTCACCTCTTAGGTGTGTCTCCCTATCCCCTCGAAATGAAAGCATCAAATGTGTCACCAACACTGCCTTGGGCCCTACAAACTCTAGAATATGCAGTTCGTAACTGAAATATGGGCTTTGGAATATATGCAGGCATCAAGATGGGCGTACAGTGAACCCAACCCTGAAAGTATTTGTTTGGAAGCTCCCACGTTGGAAACCCTAACTCCTCTCCCTTTAGCGGACGAAACATCCTAGGATTTGCGCCACTGAGCATGGACACGAAAGAAATGAGGTACCCTTATGCCAGGAACAGCATTGGAACAAGGTCGACAGACCTGAGCAATCAACAACGTTCGACTTTCACCACGCACGCAAGTGTAGTGTTTGAGTACACACCGTGTGGCTGACATATTATGGAGAAAAATGAAGAAAAGAAAAGTTTTGTCACTCTGCACATGCAGACCTGCACATAATGTGTCGATGCCAGTGGCTGGCATATGAACCTCCAAACGATAAGACCCAGTCCTATAAACCTTTGGCTTTGTTTCTTCTACCACCCATCGCAGTGTAGTTAGACACATCTCTTCACTTGCTACAGAAAAAAGGCGGTAGCATCAACCCTTGTGCGAAATGGCGTTAGGGTTTAGAAAGATTTGACACTCCGGTCAAAAAGAACAAGTCACCAAAAAATGGGATGGCTTTCCTCTTATACCCCCATGCATAGCTGTATTGCTAAAGGTGGTATTGCATGGACTCCAAGTTGTTTCTGATACTACTTTTGCATATGCGATGAGCCCAGAGAGTGACACGTTGACTAATGGTTTCAACATTGCAGCCTACCCATTTCTTATCCCCGGAGCACCTTGGCCATGCGACTTGACATGAACCATTGATTCCTCCTTCATTGTTGTACTTACGATCTTCATAGAGCCACATCACTCGTTCAAGGACCCAATCATGCCACCCTAGATGTCGTCTAGTGTCGACTTGTCGTTCAGCATCGATGCTGGCTGGAACATTCGCTCATCACATACATTTTCCATTTTTAGTTCTAGGGGATTTTTCCCACATGCGAAACTAAAAAACTCCCCTTACTCTTTATATATCCCCTTTCTCACATTGTATCTCAAGTAACAAACGGATGTGAGGCTCTAAGCCTTGGCGCTTGGACGATGGAGGATATGTGCGGCCTTCTTCGCTTGAGGCTCGGTCCCATGGTGAGCACTCGGTGTTGGGCATTAACACCTTTTGCTCCATTTTTAGTTAAGGCTTTGGCCCAAACCAAAAGACAACAAAACTTAGGCTACATAAAGTTAATGCCCCTCCTCATAAAATTCCAACTTTGGCTTTATTAAAACCTCCCTAAAGTTTAACTTTGGCCAAAAATTAAAACAATGCTTCTCTCCATAAAATTTAGGCTTAGGCTAAACCTTTCATTTTTATATAAAAAATCCTTCAACCCTTTGCTTTCATATAAGCACTAAACATTGGAGTATTGAAAAATGTAAAAATTAATCCTTGACTTAAGATTAACTTTTCTTACCAAATCATGGTCACTTTTCACTTTTCTCTTTTTCTCAAAAATTTTCCTTTTGCAACCTTGGTGCATACACCCGAGGACAATTGCTACTTCTCGGCCAAGTTTGAATCCTCCACCATGGAAATATTCTATTTTGCATCGTCGACACTGCCCGAAGAAGATTAGAGTCAAAAATTTATTGAGTGCTAACACCCAAAAATGGTGCCAATGTCCCATCTCCGGAGCTAGGGTTTTGCTCATTGAGGGCCATTCCAATTTCGTTCAATGGGGGAATTTCCCGTCTGAAGGCTCCCGGGAGTGCATGGCCACCGTGGACATGTCCACAATGGCCAATTGCACCTATGGGAGCTGACGAAACCCAGGTCTGCTCGCCGGTTTGGGTTCCATGCCCCCGAAGCAAATCGTCGAAGTGTCCCCGAATCGCTCCAGGGTGCCCGACCAAGATGCCCCCAGCACCCAAACCGTGGCTCGGATCGCGAATCCGTCAATTTTGATGGATCAGGGATGCCGATTTTTAGATAGGCCCCCTCCCACAGCATGTCTCAAAGTCCCGGAAATGGTTCCAATGTCCCATCTCCGGAGCTAGGGTTTTGTTTAGTGAGGGCCATTCCAATTTCGCTCAAGGGGGGCATTTCTCATTCGAAGGCTCCTGGGCATGTGTGGACACCATGGACACGTCTGAAATGGCCACTTCACCTGTGGGATATGACAGAACCCAGGTCCGCTCACCAGTTGGGTTCCGTGCCCCCGAAGTAATTCCTCAAAGTGTCCCCGAATGGCCCTAGGGTGCCCGACCAAGATTCCCCTAGCACCCAAACCATGGCTCGGATAGAGAATTCGTCGATTCCAGTGGATTCGGGATGCCGGGTTTTAGATAGGGTCCCCCACATAGCATGCCTTCAAGTCCCAAAAATAGTGCCAATGTCCCATCGTTGTAGCTAGGGTTTTTCTCAGTGAGGACCATTCCAATTTCGCTCAAGGGGGGCATTTCTCGTCCGAAGGATCCCAGGCGTCCATGGCCACCGTGGACACATTTGAAATGGCCACTTGCAATTGTGGGAGCTGACGGAACCTAGGTCCGCTCGCACGTTTGGGTTCCATTCCCCCAGATCAAATGCTCAAAGTGTCCTCGAATGGCCCCGGGGTGCTGGACCAAGATGCCCACAACACCCAAACCATTGCTCGGATCGTGAATCCGTCGATTCCGGTGGATCTAGGACATTGAGTTTCAGCTACGGGCTCACCCACAACATGTTTCCAACCCTCGAAAATGGTGCTATTGTGCCATATTTGGAGCTAAGGTTTTCCTCAATGAAGGCCATGTCAATCTTGCTCAAGGCGGCCATTTCACGTCCGAAGGCTCCTAGGCGTGCGTGGCCACCGTGGACACGTCAACAATGGCCAATTGCACTAGCACAAGCTGACAGAACCCAAGTCCACTCACCGGTTTGGGTTCCGTGCCCCCAAAGCAAATCCTCAAGTGTCCCTGAATGGCCCCGGGGTGCCGGACCAAGATGTCTGCAGTACCCAGACAGTGGCTCGGATCACAAATTCCTTGATTCCAGTGGATCTGGGGTGCCTATTTTCAGCTAGGGGGACCCCCACAGCGTGCCTCGAAGTCCTGAAAATGGTGCTAATGTGCCATCTCTAGAGATAGGGTTTTGCTCAGTGAAGGCCATGCCAATCTTGCTCAAGGGGGTCATTTCTTGTCCGAAGGCTCCCGGGTGTGTGTGGCCACCGTGGACATGTCCACAATGGCCACATTCACCTATGGGAGATGACGGAAGCCATGTCCGCTCGCCGGTTTGGGTTCCGTGCCCCCGGAGTGAATCCTCAAAGTGTCCTCGAATGGCCCCAGGGTGGCGGACCAAGATGCATGCAGCACCGAAACCATGGCTCAAATCGTGAATCCTTCGATTCCGGTAGATCCAGGACATCGGGTTGCAGCTAGGGGACCTCCCACAATGTGCCTCCAACCCCCGAAAGCGGTGTTTTTGTTCCAAATCCGAAGCTGGGATTTTGCTCAGTGAACCCTAGCTCCTTCATTGAGCAAAACCCTAGCTTCGGAGATGGCAAAATAACACCATTTCTAGGGGTTGGAAACACGCTATGGGGGATCCCCTAGCTGATCCAACAGTCGGATTGGGTGCTATAGTCATCTTGGTCTGGCACCCCAGGGCCATTCGGGGACACTTTGAGGGTTTGCTTCAGGGGCACAAAACCCAAACCGACGAGCGGACTTAGGTTCTGTCAGATCCCACATGCGTGTATGGCCATTATGGATTTTTCCACGCTGGCCACGCATGCCCTGGACCCTTCTGATGAGAAATTTCCCCCTTGAGCAACATTGGCATGGCTTTCACTGAGAAAAAATCGAGATCTAGAGATGGCACAATAGCACCGTTTTTGGGGGTTGGCAGTACATTGTGGGGGGTCCCCTAGCTGAAACCCGGCATCCCGGATCCACTAGAATCAACGGACTCACGATCTGAGCCACGATTTGGGTGTTGTGGGAATCTTGGTCGGGCACCCCGGGGCCATTCGGGGACACTTCGAGGATTTGCTCCAGGGAAATGGAACCCAGGTCGTCACATTTGTCAGACAAATCTTCATAGCGAACTATGAGTTTTCCATATTGCATCCGAAGGGAAACGTAATACCATGAATCGTCACCGTTGCCAGGATGAAACTCAAGACCACTGGAAACACTCCTCGGACGGCGGGTGTGGGTCATATTGAATTGAGAAACTAATTGACGAGAAACACAGTGAGAATCTGAGACGGTTGCATAGTGAAATGCATGCAGAATGAATGAAGAGTGGGTTGCAAGAGAAATGGCTGTGGGATGTCGTATGAGAGGAACTGGCGATGGGAATTGATTGATAAGGTCAAATTAAATTTGCACGGTGGTGATAAACTACACTTGTTTTCTCCATTGTCAGCTGCACTTCAATCTTGAAGGTGGTAGCCTTGGGACTAGACATAGGTTGCAGGTTCGAAGCTTGTATTTTTTCACTGCAAATTATATGATTTTTGTAGCGAAAAATTAACAGGGTATGAACTAAACTGAGGATATTTGAACCTGTGACCTATGTCTAGTCCCAAGGCTACCACCTTCAAGCTTGAAGTGCAACAAACAATGGAAGACACAAGTGTAGTTTATTACCACTGTGCGAATTTAATTTGACCTTATCAATCAATTTCCATTGCCATTTCCTCTCATACGACGCCCCACAGCCTTTTATCTCGCCACCCACTCTTCATTCATTCTGCATGCATTTCCCTATGCAACCATCTTAGATTCTCATTGCATTTTCCCTCAATTAGTTTCTCAATTTAGTATGACCCACGCCCACCGTCCGAGGAGTGTTGCCAGTAGTCTTGAGTTTCATCCTAGAAACGGTGATGATTCATGGTATTACGTTTCCCTTTGGCTGCAATATGGAAAAATCATAGTTCACTACGAAGGTTTGTCTGACAAATGTGACAGCTTGGGTTCTGTGCCCCGAGAGAAAATCCTCGAAGTGTCCCCGAATGGCCTCGGGGTGCCCAACCAAGATACCCCCAACACCCAAAGCATGGCTCTAGTCATGAATATGTCGATTCTGGTGGATCCAGGATGCTGAGTTTCAGCTAGGGGACCCCCCACAGCATGCCACCAACCCCCGGAAATGATGCCAATGTGCCATCTTCGGAGATAGGGTTTTGCTCAGCGAGGGCCATGCCAATCTTGCTCAAGGGGGCCATTTCTCATCCAAAGGGTCCCGGGCATGCTTGGCCACCGTGGACATGTACACAATGGCCATACACACCTATGGGAGCTGACAGAACCCAAGTCTGCTCATCGGTTTGGGTTTCGTGCCTCAAGAGCAAACCCTCGAAGTGTCCCCAAATGGCCCCAGGGTGCCGGACCAGGATGCCCGCAGCACCCAAACCGTGGCTCCAATCACGAATCCATCAATTCTGGTGGATCTAGGATGCCGGGTTTCAGCTAGGGGAGCCTCCATAGGGTGCCACCAAGCCCCGAAAATAGTGTTATGGTGGTATCTCCGGAGCTAGGGTTTTGCTCAGTGAACCCTGTTAGGATATTCCTACACGCCATCCTAGTCCTAGCAGCATTTTCATTATTTGCATTTTCAATCATGCATGCACTTTTAGGGTTTGCATGCATTATTTAGGGTTTTCATGCATCCCAGTCATCATTCCCAACACCTAGCCCTCAGTTAGCTATCCCCTAGAGCTTCTTTCCACTCAGTTTCATCCCTCCTAGAGCTTAGTGCACCCTCCTTTCACCTACTGCATGACAAAGGCGCCCTTCTTCACCTACCAATCTAGTTGTCTTCAGTTAACTGAGTTCTCTCCTTGATTTTAGGCTTAACTCACTCTTAACTGACCTTACCACTCCGATGGACCTCCAGTGTAACTAGACTGCTCATTCTGACTCCAGTTAGCTCCTCATGCGCCCTCCACTGAGTCTCCTTCATTCAGTTAGTGTCTCCATGTGCCAGTTACAATCAGTTACACCTACCACACTTAGTTAGACTCAGTTTTACTGATGGTTGAGAGTTACTTGAGAATTTATGACTCCACTGATGATGAGATAGACTACTAGTTGTGCTCCAATGACACTCCAGTGATCTTTTGATCACTCCATGAAGGCTAATTCAAATTGACACCTTAGGAATTCGAATCCTCATGCATTGTACTATTTATTTGTCCATATTGTGATTAATTAATTAGTGTGTGTGAAGTATTTTTGCTTCTATCCGAGTTCTACTGTATTATTATTTTGTTTCTCATTATACTGCATTAACCACTCTTCTTCTATTTTCCTACTTAATCATAATTATTCTCTTGTGAGGTATACACGATATCTTAGATCTGCTATGAGTATTTTCACATGGTATCAGAGCATGTTGAGAGTATTGCTTATCTCCATTCCTAAGAGTTTTTTGCAGGTTATTACTAAGATTTCGAGTGCAGCAGTTGCAGCAGTTTCTGCATTTATGCAGCAGTAGCAGTTGTAGATATTCTCTATTGTTTTTGCAGGTCTTCTATAGCTTCAATGTATTCATCAGGAATTACTCCTCTTTCTCCATTCAAGTATGATGAATGGAAACCACCAATGATAATACATTTGAAGAGAGATGGTCTCTTTGATTATTTTTTTGAAAGAGAGTTCGAATCCTCTGAAGAAGAGTATGACTGGTTAAATGAAGGAGAAATAGCTTGTGTAGCCATGATGTATGCTATGTCTCGATGCATGTTATATCACCTCCCTGATTTTTCATCTCCAAAAGATCTATGGGCCTACTTGGATGAAATATTTGGCAAACAGAATGAAGGGATTAGTCCAAATCCCTTCGAGAGCAAGCAAAGTGATGCATTCACCCTCCTTGATGATCTCATTGATCATGAACCAGTATCAAACATATCTCATATTGAAGTTGTCCACAAAGATGAAGAACTTGCAAATTCTACACTCATGCTCCAAATTTCTTCTCTTTCTATGCCAGCTCACACTCTAGATATTGCAGAAGGTCCTAAATCCTCTCTTTCACCAAAGTCTATTGGTCTGCATCATGATCTATTGAATGTTTCAGAGGTCAAATCAGCTATTAGAGGTAATGCATTCGCTCTCCTCAAGCAATCACCTCTTATTTACTACTATATGATCATTATTCCATGCTTTTAGAAGGTTATTGAAGAATATGGCCATTGCCATCCACTTGGGATAATTTCTCATGCACATCATGGTTTTGATCTCACCCCTACTGGTTCAAAGGAGATCTCAAGAAACCATGGCCATTCCCTTGGGATAATTTCTCATGCACTTACTGGTTTTTATCTCACCTCTTATGGTTCAAAGGAGATCTCAAGAAATCATGATTCAAGTCTTGGATATAATTTGGATTCTAAGCAATTACTACTTGGGATAATTTCTCATGCATATGATAGTTTTGATCTCACCCCTACTGGTTCAAAGGAGATCTCAAGAAACTATTCATCAAGTCTTAAATCTGATTTGGATTTCAAGCAATCATTATTATTTGATGGTTCTTTTTGGCATAATCTCACCCATGATGGTTCGAAGGAGAAAACAAAAGACTATCTGCATATTCATGTTTTTTATCCTACCTCAACTGATTCGAATCACAGGTTCAAGGATCATCCTCATACTTTTGGATTTGTTCTCATCACATTCGATCTGAAGAGCAAGTACAAGCACATGCTTTCTGAGCATGATCCACTTCTTCCCAAGAAGAAGATACCTCCAGACATATGACCAAGCATCACACCTGCTTGAGTTTGGAGCATTTATTTTTTTGTGTGCCTTACAGTCTATTTTGAGGGGGGGTATTTTTCCCATGAGGTTTTCCCCATTTCCTCGGTTTATTGACTGTTATTATTCATTGTATTGGGTGACCTTTGGTCTTAGTTACCAGGGCCCAGGATGGATTAAGGGGGAGTGTTAGGATATTCATATACTCCATCCTAGTCCTAGTAGCATTTTAATTATTTTCATTTTCAGTCATGCATGCACTTTTAGGGTTTGCATGCATTTGCATGCATCCCAGTCATCAGTCCCAGCACCTAGCCCTCAGTTAGATATCCCCTAGAGCTTCTTTCCACTCAGTTTCAGCCCTCCTAGAGCTTAGTGTGCCCTCCTTTCACCTACTGCATGACAAAGGCACCCTTCTTCACCTACTAGTCCAGTTGTCTTCAATTAACTGAGTTCTCTCCTTGATTTTAGGCTTAACTCACTCTTAACTGACCTTACCACTCTGATGGACCTCCAGTGTGACTAGACTACTCATTCTGACTCCAGTTAGCTCCTCATGCGCCCTCCACTGAGTCTCCTTCACTCAGTTAGTATCTCCATGTGCCAGTTACAATCAATTACACCTACCACACTCAGTTAGACTCAGTTTGACTGACGGTTGACAGTTACTTGAGCATTTATGACTCCTCTGATGATGAGATAGATTACTAGTTGTGCTCCGATGACACTCCAGTGATCTTTTGATCACTCCATGAAGGCTAATTTAAATTGCCACCTTAGGCATTCGAATCCTCATGCATTGTACTATTTATTTGTCCATATTGTGATTAATTAATTTGTGTGTGTGAAGTATTTTTGCTTCTATCCGAGTTCTACTATATTATTATTTTCTTGCTCGTTATACTTCATTGACCACTCTTCTTCTATTTTCCTACTTAATCATAATTATTCTCTTGTGAGGTATACATCATATCTTAAATCTGCTCTGAGGATTTTTACAAACCCTAGCTCTAGAGATGGAACAATAGCACCGTTTCCCGGTGTTGGAGGCATGCTGTTGGGGGGGGGGCTAGTTGAAAACCGGCGTCCTAAATCCACTAGAATCAACGGATTCGTGAACGGAGCCACAATTTGGGTGCTACGGGCATCTTGGTCCAATACCTCGGGCGCCATTTCGGGGACCCTTTGAGGATTTGCTCTGAGGCACAGAACCCAAACAGGTGAAGGGAACGGGGTTTCATCAGCTTTTTCATGTGCGTATGGCCGTTGCAGACGTGCCCATGGTGGCCATGGACACCCGAGACCCTTCAGATGAGAAATGGCCCCCTTGAGCAAGATTGGCATGGCCCCTCACTGAGCAAAAACCTAGCTCCGGAGATTGCACATTGGAACCATTTCCGGGGGTTGGAGGCACGCTCTGGGGGGGCCTAGCTGAAACTCGGCATCCCAGATCCATCGGAATCAATGGATTTGTGACCAGAGCCACGGTTTGGATGTTGCAGGAATCTTGGTCCGGCACCCCGGGGCCATTCGGGGAGACTTTGAGGATTTGCTCTAGGGGCATGGAACCCAAACCGGTGAGCGGACTCCTATTTTGTCAATTCCGACAGGTGCATATGGCCATTGCGGACATTTCCATAGTGGCCACTCATGCCCGGGAGCCTTCAGAGGAGAAATTACCCCCTTGAGCAAGATTGGCATGGCCTTCACTGAGCAAAACCCTAGCTCTAGAGATGGCACAATAGCACCATTTTCGGGGGTTGTAGCACACTATGGTGGGGCCCCTAGGCTGAAACTCGGTGCCTTGTATCCATTAGAATTGACGAATTCGCAATCCAAAGCCATGGTTTGAGTGGTGCGGGCATCTTGGTCCCGCACGCCGGGGCCATTCGAGGACACTTTGAGGATTTGCTCCGGGGGCACGGAACCCAAACCGTCGAGCGGACTTGGGTTCTGTCGGCTCCCACAATGTGCGTATGGCCATTGTGGATGTGTCCACGGTGGCCACGCATGCCCTGGAGCCTTTGGACAAGAAATTCCCCCCTTAAGCGAAATTGGAATGGCCCTCACTGAGCAAAACCCTAGCTCTCGGAGATGGGACATTGCCATCGTTTCTGGGAGCTTCGAGGCACGCTGTGGGGGGTCCCCTAGATGAAACCCGATGTTCAGGATCCACCGAAATTGATGGATTCACGATCCGAGCCACGGTTTTTGTACTGTCGTCATCTTGGTCTGACACCAAGATGAGGACTTAGAGGACCTGCTCCCGGGGCACAGAACCCAAACTGGCAAGCGGAATTGGGTTCCATCGGCTCCCACATGTGCTTATGGCAATTTTGGACGTGTCCACGGTGTCCATGCATGCCCAGGAGCCTTTGGATGAGAAATCGCCCCCTTGAGCAAGATTGGCATGGCCTTCAGTGTGCAAAACCCTAGCTCCGGAGATGGCACAATAGCACTGTTTCCGATGGTTGGCGGCACGCTGTTGGGGTTCCCCTATCTGAAACCTGGCGTCTCGGATCCACTGGAATCGACGGATTCATGATCCAAGCCATGGATTGGGTGCTACGAGCATCTTGGTTCGGTGCCCTAGCTCCATTCGGGGACACTTTGAGGAATTGCTCTGGGGGCACGAAACCAAACCGGCGAGCAGACTTGGATTCCGTCGGCTCCCACAAGTGCATATGGCCATTGTGGACATGTCCACGCATGCCCAGGAGCCTTTGGACGAGAAATTCCCCCCTTGAGCGAAATTGGATCACCTCTCTTTCACATTTGTGAAGGCCTGTGATAACTAAGGTTAATAATATCTTGTTCTAACAATAAGGACATTTCCCTAGTAGAACGCATGGAGAGCGGAGCTAACACCTAACATGATTTTGGATGTCAACACTAGAGGAGACCAAAAATTGCAATGATATATAGAATAAGGAGTTATTCCTTCTCATACCATCAATATCACGCTCTTTTATTGGTAACTATCTTCATGGAGGAATTAACTATGGTTCATGCAAACACCCCTAGGAGGATATATGAAGTCTATGGAGGACAACTTGGCTTGAGATTGATCCTTCTGAGATTATAGGGTTACATCCCTTAGAGGTTTATGATATGGGTTTTGTGATGAAACCCTGGGTGCATTTTCTAAATAAGAAGAAGGCAAGCATATTTATTGCATTGGACGACTTGTTTAAGTGATTCATGCATGTTATATCTCCTTGGTTTTAGTGATTTGTGACTCCTCAGAACTCAGTTTTGTTGCAGGGTTGGAATTCTATGACCCCGGTAGGTATCCAACAGGTGTCCCTGAAGGGCTTTTTGATGCGAGACGGAACGAGCCACAGAATGACGACCGTGGCTCGGATCGACAAATCGTCGAATCCATTGGATTCATGACGTAGTGATAGTGATAGGGGTGACCCTCTCCTCCGGTCCCATGGCCCAGGTGTCATCTTGTAGGTCCATTTTGGAAACAAGGGTTTTGCTTAGTAAGAGAGTAAGCAATTTTTTCACATTGGGGTAAAATCTGCAAAATTGTCGACCGGGTATTTATTGCTAGCGTTCCCAACTGTAACCTTCATAGTCACACTTGAAGGACTCCCCGGAATCCGGATTTGTTGCATGGTTGGAATTCTATGCCCTCGATAGGTATCCAGTAGGTGTCCCTGAAGGACTTTTGGATGCGAGATGGAACAAGCCATAGAATGACGACCGTGGCTCGGATCAAAAAACCGTCGACCTCCGTTAGATTCAGGATGTCAGGATAGTGCTAGGGGTGCCCCTCTCCTCCGGTCCCATGGCCAGGTGTCATCTTGTAGGGTCCATTTGGAAGCTAGGCTTTTTCTCAGTAAGGGAGTGTGCAATTTTTGCATGTCGAGGTCAAATTTGCAAAATTGTCGACTGGGCACTTATGGCTAGCGTTCCCAACGGGTATCCAAAAGGTGTCCCTGAAGGCCTTTTAGATGGGAGACGGAATGAGCCATAGAATGACGACTATGGGGATCAGGATCGAAAAACCATCAACTGCGTTGGATTCAGGACTTCGGTATACATCTAGGGGTGCCCTTTTCCTCTGGTCCCATGGTCCATGTGTCATCTTGTAGGTCCATTTTGGAAACTAGGGTTTTGCTCAATAAGGGAGTGTGCAATTTTCGCACATTAGGGTCAAATTTGAAAAATTGTCGGCTGGACACTTATGGCTAGCATTCCTAGCTGGAACCTTCCTAGACACACTTGCATGACTCTCCCAAACCCAGTTTTGTTGCACGGTTGGAATTCTATGCCCTTGGTAGCTATTGACCAAGTGTCCTTGAAGGCCTTTTGGATGTGAGATGGAACGGGCCATAGAATGACAAGAGTGGCTCGGATTGACAAATCATCAACTCCATTGGATTCAGGACGTCGGGATAGTGCTAGGGGTGCCCCTCTCCTCTGGTCCCATGGACCAGATGTCATCTTGTAGGTCCATTTGGAAACTAGGGTTTTGCTAAGTAAGGGAGTGTGCATGTTTTGCAAATTGGGGTCAAATTTGCAAAATCGTCGACCGGGCACTTATGGATAGCATTCCCATCTGGAACCTTCATAGACGCACCTGCATGACCCCGAAACCCCAGTTTTGTTGCACAGTTGAAATTCTATGCCCCTGGTAGGTATACAGCAGGTGTCCGTGAAGGCCTTTCGGATGCGAGATGGAACGAGCCATAGAATGACGACTTGTGGCTCTGATCTACAAACCGTCGAATCCGTTGGATTCAGGACGTCCTGATAGTGCTAGAGGTTCCCCTCTCCTCTGGTCCCATGGCCCAGGTGTCCTCTTGTAGGTCCATTTTGGAAACTAGGGTTTGCTCAGTAAGGGAATGTGCATTTTTTGCACATTGGGGTCAAATTTGCAAAATCGTGGACCGGGCACTTATGGAAAGCGTTCCCAGCTGGAACCTTCCTAAACACACTTGCATGATTCCCCGTAAGCCAGTTTT
>BSBM01000286.1:14302500-14382500 GCA_027924585.1 Larix kaempferi | reverse complement strand
ATCTATCTTACCATGTTCATTCTACCTTCATTAATGAGTTTTGACCTCAAATTTCAATCTTCTTCTATGGTCATGTATTATTTATCTCGAGTAATTTATTTATATCCAATGTATTTGACTCTAAGAACCTCTCATGAGTGATTATAAAAAAATATTCCCTAGCATGTTCAATCGTTAGTTGATTCCTTCTTGCATAATTTCTCATGTAATTTTCCAATTTACTTTGCCACCACTAAATAGTCTCCTTCTCACACAACATATATGCATGTATGCATCCATTATACAATATGTGTCGTAATTAGTTATACCAATATGTGTCATTATGTGTCATTATCCAAGATATATCTACATATTCATACACATAAATGGAAAGTGAGAAAGGGGATAATGTAACCTTAGAGCCATCAATAATTAGCCTTTTATTAATCCCTAACAAATATTTATTTTTACAACGATAAGATGATGCATCTTTATGCTCTTGCATAGAGGGGAGGTAACTATAGCTATTGTAACTATCTTTATCAATCAGGTCAACCAACATGGACTAAGTTGAATCTTACATGTATACCTCCAGTCAACTCTTTATCCTAGTTGACTAGTTGAATAAAGCTCCTACAACAATGCCAATAGAGGATTTTCAACACAAGGGATGGGTCTCTAGACCTTGAGCATGGTGATTAAAAAATATAAAGGTTATTAGGACCTAAATGAATATTTGCATGCTCATGAGCCATGAACAAGTCCTTGAATCACTACACAAGTTATCTAGATGGGATACATGGCCTTTGTTTTGCATATGGATTCGGTTTGGAAGTTTTGTGCACTAAGGATGGGTCTTTAGGTACTGAAAATGATAAGGTGAGGACATATGAGGCCTCAAATCGAATATAAATCTTTTAAGGATATTATCCATCAAGATTCCCTCAACCCCCAAACATGCCCTTTCAAAGAATTTTTTATCTTTGAGTGTGATATGGGTTCCAACATGAGGTTATGTCTACTAAGGATGGATCTTGGAGTCTTGACCATGGTTGAGGTGATGACAATGAGGTTCATATGACTCCAATGAATCTTCCATGGATCCTGGGATACAAATTATGTCTGAACCATTGAGTTGACTATGTTCATTACGTGTCTTAACATAAAAAAATCCAAGATACTTAAATTACAAAGAGTGATTATCAATATTACGAAAACATTGAAGACATTGTCAACACTAAGGGTCTATGCCAACTTGTGCAAGTAGTAATTCAACACATTAACCATGCTTTCATTAAAGGCACATACTAACACACACAGAACGATCCATATGTAACTACATTAACAATTCTCTTTTATTGCTCAATCCAATTGCACCTATGCACACCCCTCATGTTTGAACTAATTCAAGTGATATGGTTAACCCTTCCATCCAAGCACACATATGAACTTCTCATATATCTAGGTTAATTTGATATAATATGTGATGTAATGCTTGTTATAATTGACTATTATAACCATTACAAGTTCAAGTATGGAAGATCCAAGAAAAAGATTGAACACAAAGGTTGAAGATGTAGATGAAGACACTAAGAAACTGCATTACTTCAGATAAACAAATATGAAGAAGTCATCATCTCCTATTTATTTTTTTGTAGCCTAAAGTCAAAACACTTTGTAATGTAAATATCACTCCTTAGTTTGCTTGGTTAGGTATGTTGTTGCTGAAAGGAAAGATGCAAGACCCATTGAAATACAAGGGACTCATATTGAGGTCACTTGGTATCTAGAAATAACATCTATATGTGTGTGAAAACTTTTCCATAACATTTTTATTGAAGACAAAATCATGTATGCAAAAATGTAATCAAAGACAAAGTCATATAGACAAGTGCAAATACATCTTTTAACATCCAAAAATGATCCAATCATGTACACTTTTGCAAAAATGGAACATCATTTCCAACGTCTATATAATGGAAACTCGTGCCCTGTACAAAATATGGCAACTCGTTCCCTATACAAAATATGGCAACTCATGCCAAAATGCCACATCGTGGCTAGTGTACATAGGAGGGTCTCTCAATCCTCTTGCCCACCCTTGTAGCTCCTAGGTGCATCTCCAAAATTGATCTTCCTCTTCTTCGTGCTAGAGCAAGTTGGGTCCTTCGGGCGACTTCGACCATGTCCCCCTAAGCCCTGAAATGACCAAAATAATATGTCAACTTTTCTTGGCAATTATACAAGTATAAAACATAATTTAAAAATAAAAATAGTTTTCGAATATTAGATAACTCACCGCATGCGAGACTGTAAGTCGTGAGGGGGTATCCCTCCTCCGTGCTCCTAGTCTCTCAGCAATGCCACCCCTGCAACATTTATAACAATCAGATAAATGATGAAATTAGATGCATATAGTAATTTTCATTAAAATTGAACGATATTTTCATAAACTAGTCAATCTCACCATGAACACAACCAACTGGTCCTTGAGGGCTAGAGGATGGAGCAATCGATTGGGCAAGCTACTCCAACACTAGGGTGGATGGTATAGGGGAGGATGTCGCCACATCGATAGTGGATACACCACTGGGAGGCACAGAGGAAGAAGGAGAGGTGGAAGAAGGAGGCATGGACTAGGGTGGGTGAAGTGGAGATGCATGTCTAGGGCGATAAAACTCAATTGGTTGTAGTATGGATGGGGGGCAACCGTGGAATGGGAAGTGAGTGAGGTGGTGGAATGTGGAGGGGGTCAGTTCTATGTTGCGGTGGAGGGATGGGTGACTGTGGATGGGTGGTGTGTCGTGGGTCGGATGGGGGAGGGTGGGAACATGTGAAACTGATACGGAGGTGGTGGAAAGGTTGGGATGGGGGTGATGGGATGCAGGATATGAAACAGAAGGGGGAGCTGGATGGAACTGTGGTGCTGGATAGGAGGGGGGGCTGGATGGAAGGGGGTGGGGAGGGGATGCATGGAATGGGGCATGTATTCCAGGGGATACAACTGGCATATATGGTGGCCGAAATGCCAGGGAGGGAGGAAAAACGGCACTTCCAGGCCGAGGTGCCTCGCACTTGCATACACATTTAAAACCTCATATTTTAATATAGAAAAATATAAATATACACAGACAAGTCATCATATTTGAAATTAAATTTATGCTTTATTACACATGATACCCTGCACACGTGGAGATCTGCTGATCCCCAGGGGCGATGGCTGGTCGCTGGAGCCTGCGGACACTTGTGCGAACAACTACAATTTTTAGATTGAATTTATAAAAAAAATATTAATAGTATTAAACACAATGCCAATGAGAATGACAACAATAGTACATTAAAAAAAATGACTGCAATTAATTTAGATTCAAGTTAGATGATAGTGTTTGATGGGCTTTGGATATTATATAAAAAATTTATTGTATTGGTGCAATCCATTTGTTCAAAACTTGGTGAAGAACATGGTTGTGGGGATCATGTCCTTTGACCCACAATGGATTAGGCCCATGATAGGAACAAATGACCCATTCTGTGGTCATTCATTGAAGATAATGTGGCAAAGAAGGTTGACAATTTATGCTTGAAGTCTTTGATGTCCAAAGTTGTCATTTATGAAAACACGTTAATGAAAAAATTCAAAGTGATGACATGGAAAAGACTTGACTGGAAAAATGGTAAAACATGACAAGCTTTGATGACTTGACAATTGGCAAGCAAGCATGACAAGTGTAGAAGAATTGACAAAGTGGAGACATTGTAACATACCCAATACTTGAGACATTAACTTTTATTGTAAAGTTTATATTTGACCCAGTGTCAAGGATGATTGTAAATGAATAATATTATTATTTAATAAATTAAAAATAGGAGACACTCACCCAAAGAGACTGTTGAAAGAGTATTTACTGACCCACTAGGAGGAATGTAATATGGGGTAGAAGGAAATGGACAAGTGGCAGCATCTGAACTCAATAACTAGCTCTTATTATTGGACAACTCCCTTATTTTGTGGTCAAGTTCCCTGGAATGTGGAACTGAAGCTTATGGATGATTGAATGAAAACTGACCACCAAAAAGACCTAGGAATATTTTTATAGCCATCGAATTTGAGTAGAGGCTCACACTTTCTCTGATGAGAGAATTTACCCTTGTGGTTTTGCTGGATATTGCACATAAGAGATTCGATGAGGGGAAGCTATGTTTTGAGTTGCAGAGTAAGACTATCTTATTTCTGCTGAGTGCAGATTGTTCCTGCTGAGTGCAGAGGTTTTGGATATGTATGCAAGTCCCCATTGATTGCTGAAGTACATATGTGAGGTGTATGCAAGTCTCCATTGATTGATGAAGTACAACATGAGTGCCTTGCTTCTACATAGAGACTTCTTCCTAGTGGTTCAATAAACAGGCTCGGGGGTCCAAGGGAGCAAGTGATTTGGCTGCTTCTTCTGGAGAAGGTTGGGAGGAACAGGCCTCTTTGGGTGTGTGTCCACCATATCAAGTTATCAGGTTCTACTTGCTATATTTTATTTCTTTTCTGAACTGTTGAACTATGTTTAAAACTGTATGTTTATTAGATAGCAATAGTCTGTTTTAAATGACTGATTTTCTGAACTGAATATTACTTTTGTAAGTTAAATGAATGATCAGATTCAAATAATGAATGATTGAAGATAAATATCTCCCTGTATTTTTCCTTTCACCCTAAGGTGATGTACTCTAGTACAGGAAGAGAGTTAATTAACATAGATTAGATATGATATCTAGATACTAATGAAAAGTAAATGTCTTTTATGTTTATGATGTTATCTAAAGTCATTACTGTAGTTACAGAAATATAGTATCCTATAAGCTATCTAGGTTTGCTTTTCTAAATAGTAGAATTCATAGAAGTAAATAGTACAGAATAGGAAAATGATCTATATTTGTTTGCCTATGGTTAATTTATACCTATAGAATCATAAACTAAAAACACAATTATACTGTATATATGTATATCATGATTTACACAGATCTAGATGAAACCCTAGGTTTATATATATATCTTACTTATAAACAAAATCTCAATAGAAGAATCAATACAAATAATTATGTGTTTTTACAGTTTCCAAACAAACATAATATTTTATAGAACTTAAATACAAACCTTAGTATTATAATCATTGCAACATGGCTTACATTTCTTTGTCAAAAATCATATTGTATACTATACAGAACTAATACAAGTCATCTGACAGGATTATTTATATTCACATAAACATTATTATGAACCAGTATTGTATAGAAATCTCATTGAACACTTAGTGCTGGAATTTACACACCATCGATGCATATGAACAAACATAATATAAAAACCTTTAACGCCAACCAATACATTATATAATGAATAAGTCGATTATGCCAAGTATCGAATCACTGTACAGTATTACTGTAAAATCAATTAAACATACAGTGGAAAATTTAATACCCGTAATCAATATAGACTATGCATTTGCATCAATTGTATCTAAGTTTAAACCCTAAACTTCATCTTCCTACTAAGTCGTAAGACTGTAGCGTTAATGCATAGCATTCCCAGAACTTAAGATAATATAAGTTTTTAGAACATAGGAATAATATTAGCACGAGTAACGCTTCAGGATCTATACAAGGCCATGGGTTCGAGCCATGATAAGAGGCATGCCCAGGTTGGCATTTATCACATAAAATATTTAAAAGAAAACAATAAGTTTCGAGATCAAGGCTTGTATAGGCTCATCGGAAGGTTTAATAAGAACCCACATATTTAAAAGTAATAAACATATAATAAATACGAGTTTTCCGACGTTTAACGATACACAGGTTTCAAACGAGAGTCGAGGGTTTGAGTCTCTAGTTGGGAGAACTCACTATTACAATGAACGTAATGCCCAAAAATACCAAACAAAAACTCAGTACAGTGCTACGCTTAAATCCTGTTACATTGGAACCAAATGTATTGAACACCGAACCCACTTTTCGAGCTAAATTAAAATAAATTATGCAACCATAATTATAATTATAGGAAACAAGGGTAGGGTTCAATCCCAATAGCATTCATTACTTAGCCAACATTTTATAAAACTTAATGTACTTGAAAAATGATAGAGCCGAGAGCAAAGCGTCACATTTTCAACACAGAGAGTAAAATCTAAGAAACGAAGTGAATCATTGTATTCATAGTGAAACATTAAAAAATCGTATTCCAGCTGCTTAAGGATACCAAAGGGTAGCCCTAGTATATAAACCTATACATTAACTTAACAAGTAAAAACCCCAACTCGGAAAGTGTCGAGGAAACCCTCCTAATGCAGCAACGCTGCCTTAATGATTTCATGGCCCTTTTTACAAGGCATGTCTATGTTGAAGAACGATGAGACAACATTAAAAAACCATTAAAGTGATGACAGAGGCATCGTTGGAATGAGCCCGAGACTTACCGGGGCTCACAATCCACAGGAACTAGTACTTCTTTCATTATGCCATCACTGAGGGTTATAAACTAACTCTTGTCATTAAAACCAATATAGGATTAGAGGATGAACATTTCTTTGTATCAAAACCAAAACCTAAACTCTAAACCTTTAAAGAACGAATCCATGAAAATAATGTTACCTGCATCGTTTCGAACTCAGGTCGAGAAGAAAAAGGTAGATGAACTCCTTGCATACGATAGGCACCATAAAGACCCACGACTAACACCCTTAAGGGTACAACCAACTCGCTGAGTGGTGCCCCAACAACCATGGTGGCCGAAAGGAAGAGGAGCTCAGCTCGCCATCACCACACAGAACCAACAAACTATCAAAATTTCCAAACCCTCAAACTATGCGGTAGGGTTTTGATACCCGAGACATCATTATTACCGATCACGTGACTGCATTAAAGCCTAAGCCTTGTCATCCACCAACGGAGATATAAACCCACCATCCTATAGTTTGTGATTGCAAAATACTCCTTGAATTAATAGTTTGACTTTGATTTGGAATACGATCCACACTTTTCACATAGTCTATAGTTGGTACACATGATCATCGAATTAAAGCTTAACTATAGCCCTGGACTTAATCCATGATAATGTATAATCTAGGACCTTGAGATATAGAGTTTAGCTAGACATTTCGAACTCATTTCTTTATAAGTTATAGAATGTATTAAACCTTGTTTCAACTCCTTGCCATGGAGGCTTAAACTTCATTAGTAATTATCACACACTTGCTAGATAAACCTGTAACTTCAACAGATTAGAAGGTCAACGTGCATTAGCATTTAAGCTAAGTAAGTCTCAGGCTTACGCCAGGATATCTCTTGTCAAACATTGAAAGTCGTATTTTACCCAACTCTTGGTATTATAAGCTCAACACATCTTTAATAAAGCTAAAGCAATTACAAATGAGTTAAAATATGTCATAAGATACATTAATGTGAAACAATAACTCAACATCACAGATAGATCTTAATTCATGCCTTTATACATAAGTTAAAATGAAAACACAATGGTACTAGTGATGGAGAACAAATTAAATAAATGTCGACACTTAGAATGCCTAGAGTCAAATAAATTTATTATACCTAATAAGGATAATTATTCTAGTCAATAAATTATGTAAGTGTAACACGACAAACTAGGCAGTATTATATCAATCTTACGTAGGATTATAGAGTTAGTTGAGTGTTGTTATGACATGTTCTTATGGACAATTATGTATTTCAAAAGCATTATGATACTATCTCATTTAATTGTCATATAGACAATTAAATATTTAATGAACATTTATGAAGATGTTTAAATGTCAACATTTTTGTGTAGACAGTAATTATAAATGCTGAAACCTTTTACTTCCACATAACATTTATTGGCGAATAAACCGCTCAGAAAATTTTAAATTTTTATGAAGTTTTGGGATGTTACATGTGGTATCAGAGCCAGGTTCAAACTCTAGGCCTGAAATTGATTCAACGCACACAACAAAAAAATGAAAACAGAAAAATATAGTTCACTAACTTTGTTTTAATTTGTTTCTGTATAGAACAGTTTTTTATATTTAAATTGCAGGTATGAAGTACCAGAAGAATCTATTGAGGACAAATCATATCATAGTGAACGTAATAATAATGAACACGCTAATAAAGAAATTTAGGTAGAACTAAATGATCAATCATCTGAACTTTTACGTACAATTAAAGATTTAAAGGTTGAGATAAAAACTGTAAAAGAGGAGAATGAAAGGATTTTAAGGGCACAAGAAGAGCTAAACAAGATTTTAGTCGATAAATATCAAAATGATGAAAAAGATAAGAGAACAGAAATAAAATCTGAGTCTGGAACCATGTCCTACCAACATAGAGTTAAGAAAGTAAAATATCATAAAAGTGATAGTGACTCTTCTTCGAAATCTAATGATAAAACTTATAGGAGAAAACATAAGTATGATCGAGACAGCAGTGACAGTGACTACAGTACTAAGAAAATAAAGTACAAACCTTATGAATAAATTTCAGGGGAATTTAAGAAGATAAAATCCCCAACCTTTAATGGTGAAAATGAAAAGGGAGAGGCAGCCGAAGCATGGTTGTCTAGCATGAAAAAATATTTTCAGATTTATGACTATTCTGATCAACTAAAATCTAAGATGGCCATATACAATCTGACTGGGAAAGCAGATATTTGGTGGCAGGATATTAAAAGAGTAAAAAGTATTAAAGAAAAGAGTATAACTTGGAATGCATTTAAGAAATTATTTAAGAAAAAAATTTCTTCGAACATTATTACGAAGAGAAGGCAAAAGAGTTTTATGATTTAAAATTGGGTTCTATGAGTATGAAGGAGTTTAAGTAGCCAGTTCTCAGTCTGTTAAGGTATGTACCTTATATATTGGAAGAAAAACCTAAAGTACAAAGGTTTATGAGTTGTCTACCCTTCAAAATAAATGACAGAATTGAGTATGACAACCCTTCAACTCTTGGAGAAGCCATGAGAAAGGCTAACTTTTTTTTGAACAAAACAGAAAAAGAGAAGGTATATCTAGCTGGAGGAATAACAAATCTAGTAATTTTGAGCATAAAAAGAAAAGTTTTAATCATAATTCTGGAAATACTAAGCGAAATTTTAATAACATAAATTTTCAAAGCAATCATTAAAGAAGTAATGCACCATAGCATTACACAGCTACAAGAAACATGACTAATAACAATAATAATGCCAGAAATAATGAGCAAAGACCCCCTTTAAAATGTTGACTGTCAAGGACCGCATACTAGAGAAAACTTTCCACTCAGGAGAAAGACAGTCAACAACATTCATACAATGCAAGCAGAACCTACAGTTGGTGATATAGCAAGAGAAATGCCTAGGATTAACATAGCGTTGGAAAACCGACAAGCAAACTATCAAACTTCAATGATCGAGATCAAAGGTATGATACAAAAAAATCTATATCTATTCTAATTGATCCAGGTGCAAGTTTGAGTTATCACCTGATTTAGTAAAAAGTTGCAAGTTAAAAGTAGAAAAATTGATAAATCATGGTTGGTTCAGTTAGCAATGGGAACCAAAAGAAAGGTTGTAGAATTTCTTAAGAGATGTGATTTTCTTATGAGTCAGTTAAAGACGCAAGTTAAATTGAATATTTTTCCATTAGGGTATTATGATGTATTAATATGCTTGGACTGGCTTGAAAAGCATAGAGTAGTGTTGAACTATTTTGAAAAGTCTTTTACTTGTTTAAATAATGAAGGAGAAACTGAAACAGTAAAAGGGATTCCTGGAAAAACTTCTGTTAGACAACTTTCTGCTTTGCAAGTGAAAAAGACGGTAAGAAAAGGGTGTAAAATTTTTGTTGTAAATGTAAATAATGATGAACATTCAATTTAGGAAGACAAGTTAAAACTGGAAGACATAGGTATTCTAAAGGACTTTTTTGATGTATTCCTAGAAGAAATTCCAGTTCTACCACTGAAAAGGGAATTAGATTTCACCATTGAGTTAGTACCCGGGTGCGGAATATTCTCAAGTATTGGGTATGTTACAAACACCCCCACTTAAGATTAACATCGTCCTTGATGTTGCTTATTCTTCATCAGAGACTCCCTAGAATAGAATTGGATATGTTGTTCGCATATTGCTTTCCAATTCCCAGGTAGCTTCATCTGGGCTAAGGTGCTTCCATTGCACCTTTACTTGCCCTATGGTGCGATTCCAGAGCATAATTTCCCTCCTGTTGAGGATATGTTAAATTTTGAGCATTAATTCACAATACTCTTGGATCTTTACTGAGAGAATAACATGTACAGTATATCAATGCATATCAATCATAACAAGCATGTCAATCATCACAAGAATCAAAAGCAGGAGAGACAAGAGACACAGAGTTTCCGTGGGGAAACCCTAAGGTGAAAAACCCCACAGCTTCCTCAGAGATAGAGAGAGCAATGGCTCAACCAAAGTACAACCAAAATACACTTGAGATAGTCTCCTAGTAGCAGATGATCCTCCTCCTCATTAGTGCGCCACTTTTTGAGTGAGAGAAGTGTGACTTTCGAATAATCAAAATAGAGATCTCCCAATCTCTATTTATACTAGCCTGTTTGCCCAGTTACACTATCGGGCCAACTTGTCTATCTAGATATATCCACAATATAATATATATTTTAGGGCCGACCCCACACATGGTGGTCTAATAACCCATCGGCAAGTACACACACTTGCAACACTTTTCAATCCACATGATGACACTTCCTTATAGAGGAATAACACATCTCTTATAAGGGTACAATAAATATATATGAAATACATAGATGAAATACATTCCGAAGTTACATATACATCAACACTCCCTCTTAACTAGGAAGGTATTTATCAACACAGTTCTGCTAGACAAGTCTTCTTCTCAGGATCATCGTCATCGATGCATCATCATCATCATCATCACTGCTACTGCTATCTCAACCAATCTCTGACTCTACTTGTCATAGGAAGTTCTACAGAGCCAGTCCTTTTTCATACTGGATGTAGGCCCACCACCTACAGGTCTTCATCATCACTGGCCATACTGTGGAATCCTCAAGACTTATTACGTGCGTCACAAAACTTAGCTGCAGCATCCCAGGCTATTACGAGCACTCAGCTCTACCTGTTGGATCTCCCAGGAGCACATTACATGTGACCCATCACAAAACCTAGCTGAAGCATCCCAGGCTGTTATGAGCACACAGCTCTACCTGTCAGATCTCCCAGGAGCACATTACATGTGATCTCACCACAAAACCTGGCTGAAGCATCTGAGGCCTTTTTCATCCTGTCCAAGTCTCCCAGGTGCAAATTACATGTGGTCCACCACAAAACCTGGCTGAAGCATCTGACGCCTTTTTCATCCTATCCAGATCTCCAAGAAGCAAATTACATGTGGTCATGGCAAAACCTAGCTGAAGCATCTGAGGCCTTTTTCATCCTATCCAGATCTACCAGGAGAAAATTACATGCCATAGGACAAAACCTCGCAAGAGCATCTCAAGATGTTATGGGTACACAACTCCGACCTGAAGATCTCCCAGGGCACAAATTACATGTCCTCCTAGAGCAATGTCTTGAAAGAACATCCCAGGTTGTTATGGGTACGCAAATCTGACCTATAGGATCTCCCATACATGCTCATCTGCACAACCTGATCCATGGCCACAAAGTATCATCTGATACTCACCATACATCATCCATGATGTACACATGATCATCCTGATCATCATCACTGCAACATCCTGCTGCATGTCATCTGGAGAAGCTCGTCATCCACGATCACCCTGATCATACAATGCATCCACATGATGCACACCAAGTATCTACCTGATACATATCATCATACAAAGTGTATCCACCTGATACATAGATACTTGATCCACACAATGTATCCATCAACATACATGATCTACCTAATCATACCTGATACATATCAACATACATGATCTACCTGATCATACAATGTATCCACCTAATACATATACAGATACATGGTCCAAGCATCCAACATGATGCATATACAAAATACATACAAATGATCCAACCGATCATATCCAGCATCCAACATTATGCGTACATACATATAAATGATCCAACTGATCATATCCAGCATCCAACATGATGCGTACATACATATAAATGATCCAACTGATCATATCCAGCATCCAACATGATGCACACATACATATACATATAAATGATCCAACTAATCATACAAAGTAGAAACTACAACATCATCCTGATGCTCATCATCAAGCGTTTACATCCACAGCCATGTGAAAGATCCTCCTTCCAACATGCTTGAATGGCTTCAGCAAATGTGTCCATCACTTCTTCCTCGAAGTGTCCTTGATCTGAAGAACACCAAGCCTCTCACTGAAGTACTCGAACTTCACCCTGGCTAGTGGCTTCGTCAGCACATTTGCAATCTGCTCGTCCATTGCAACATACAGGAGCTTCACAGCTCCTCTCTGCACCATATCCCTGATATAGTGATATTTGATCTCTATGTGTTTCGACCTATCATGGAACATCGGGTTCTCATATAGCTTTACACAACTATGGTTATCACAAAAGCTACCAGTAGCATCCAACGGGAGATCAAATAACTCAGACAGTAGCTTCCGTAGCCATACTGCCTCACAACTAGTTGAATAGGCTGCAACATACTCTACCTCAGCTGTACTCAATGCTACATAGGACTGCTTCCTGCTAAACCAAGAGATCACACCTGATCCCATACTGAAGCAGCATCCAGATGTGCTCTTCCTATCTGCAACACTGCTAGCCCGATCTGAATCAACATAACCCTGCAGGTTAAACTTTTGATTCACTTCATACTTGAGCCCATAATCCACTGTACCCTTCAGGTACCTCAGAACATGCTTTACTGTAACCAGGTGAACACTCCTTGGATCCGTCAGGAATTGGCTCAATGTGTTCACAACAAAGCAAATATCTGGTCTCGTGTTCATCGGGTACATCAAGTACCCAATCATCTGACGATACATAGAGACATCAACCGGCTCAGATGAAGCATCACATAGAAGCTTCAGATTTGATGCCATAGGTGTGGCCATGGCCTTGCAATCCATCATCCTGAATCTCTTCAGGATATCTACTGTGTACTTCCCTTGACCAAGGAAGATCCCACCTGCACTCTGCCACACCTCCATACCTAGGAAATAATGCATCATTCCCAAATCTTTCATATCGAATTCAGCAGCGAGCTTCTTCTTTGTATCACACCAAGTTCTGGGAGCTTGCTACAAGCCATACAAAGCTTTCTTCAATCTGCACACAGGTGACTCCCTGTTAGGTCTTGGGACTGCATCCCAAACATCTTCTTCATGATCGACGGATCATGGCATTCCATTTCTTCATCCCAGATCCTGGGAACTTCAATATCTTCAATAGATATCTTTGTTTCTGGAACAAATGTTGTAGTCCTTCTTTTGTAGGTGAAGATATACGGTCTTTCCTACAAAACAAGTTAAATTGCATAATTAGAAACATCTCATAATTTTCAGAACAAATTCTTTATACATAAAGAAATATGTCATGTAGTTATTTTAGCCAATGCTTCAATACAACATTTATCCATGTTCCACAACTTTCTAGATGCCTTCCAGTCTCTACCAGAACATTGTTAAGAGTTTGCACTACTCCCAACATGTCAGCAAAGAGGTTTCATTCTAGATAAGTAGCACTGGAATGTTGTACAGTGCCATAGGCCGCTTACCCATCACATGCATATTAGTAGTATCCTGTTCATTAATGCAATCATTCTAATATGCACAATACATCTCCTAAGCATAATATTATTTAAACAAAAATAGGCAAGAAATGATAATTGAAATACTTATCTTTGTTTGTTTGTTGGGCGGACTCCCTCTGAGTCTTTGCTTCCTGGCAGGAGCTACTGAAGTAGCTTCTTCTACACCTTTCTGTTGTGGAATGTAGGAAGATGGTCAACTCCCTCTGAAAATCTGTATCCTTGCAGAAGCTGCTGGAGTGTGCTCCCTCTTGATCTTTGCTTCCTCGATTACCTGTACTTGAACTTATATTCATCCTTGCTAACATCAATCTTCTTGAACCTTGGAAAGTATAATCTGTAAGCCTTCGAGCTTTCACTGTAACCCACAAAGATACCCTTCTTTCCTGAAGGATCTAGTTTAGTCCTCTTTTCCTTTGGGACATGAGTGTATACTGGACAACCAAATATTATGAGATGGCTGACTTCAGGTTTCTTACCAGAAAGGACCTCTTATGGTATCTTGATGTCCAATATCTTGTGGGGTGTTCTGTTCTGCACATATACAGCTGTTCTAGCTGCTTCTTCCCATAGATGCATAGGTAGATCCTGGTCATGCAGCATTGCTCTTGCTGCTTCCATGATTGTTCTGTTCTTCCTTTCTGCAACTCCATTCTGTTGAGGATTATAAGGAGCAGTCAACTCCCTCTTAATCCCTGAATCACTGCAAAGCTTCTTGAAGTCACCTGCTGTGAATTCTCCACCATTGTCGGATCTGAATATTTTGATCTTCTTGTCAGTTTAATTCTCCATCAAGGTTTTGAATTCCTTGAACTTATCAAACACCTCGTCTTTGTTCTTCAAGAAATATACCCAAGTCTTCCTGGAGAAGTCATCAATAAATGAGACATAGTAAACATACCCACTTAGAGAACTGGATGACATAGGACCACATACATCTAAGTGGATGATTTCCAATATATCTTTTGCCTTGCTTTCACTGCTTGGAAATGCCTTCTTAATGTTCTTTCCTCTTGCACATCCTTTGCAAACACCTTCATGTTTGGTCTTGATTTCAGGAAGACCTTCTATAGACTTACTTGTAATTGGTAATGCCCTATAGTGCATATGTGCAAGTCTTCTATGCCAAAGTTCACTTGGCTCCATGGAGTCATGTACCATGGCATGTTCAGGTTGTCCCTTCAATTTATACAATCCTCCCTCTTGCTCTCCAACCACTACTGCATCATCAATAGTTTTACCTTTTGGCCACATTAGGACTTGGCCATCCACAAATGCAACCTTCATACCTTTTACATCCAATGCGGATATGGAGAGTAGATTATTCTTGAGCCCAGGTACATACAAAACATCTTTCATCTTCAAAGACTTCCCAGAGTCTAGATTGTAGGAGGCCTCACAACTTCCTTTGATAGGGTATTGGTAGTCATCCCCAAGTTTCACCTTATGGGGTGACTCATGTTCAGATAGGTTAGCAAAGGATTCTTTAAACCCAGTCATGTGTTTTGAAGCCCCACTGTCAATTAACCAATCATTACAACCATGGGAAATAGTACCTGTGAGAGAAGAGATTAGAACATACTCTTCTTCGCTTGATGAGTTATCATCATCACTTTCTTCTCTAGCCTTCATCTTGGGAGGTTCATCATCCTCGTCAGCATGAGCATGAAACCTTCTTTTGCTGCCCTTCTTCTTCCTTTTGAAGTTGTTGTTGTCCTTCTTGTTCTTGGGACAATTTATGGCAATATGTCCTTTCTCATTACAGGTGAAGCATATTCTTCTTTCTTTGAAGTGATGTGAAGATTTCTTGGAGTGAGATGGCTCTCTCTTGGACTTCCCTTTCTTGGTGTGAGCTATGAGAGCTTGATCTTCATTCCCCATCTTTTCTTCTCGTGCCACAAGCCTTGCTTCTTCTTGTGAGCATTCTTCCCGTAGCCTGCTGAAGGAAATCAACTTCATTCTTGCACAGATTCCTTGAATGAAGGAGTCCCATGACCTAGGTAAGCCATTCAAAGTGGTCATGACAACTTCACCATTCTCCACCATTTCATCCACTGCTTCTAGTTGTTCCTTGATCTGGGATACCTTTGAAAAAAATAAGATTGAATGGTTTCTCCATTCTGAAACTTTACTCCTTTCAATTGGTTCCGCAGGGTCATCTTTCGATTTATGTTCTTCCCTTCAAATAGCTTGGTCAAAGAGTCAAACATCTCTTTTGGTGTCTTTAGAGAAGACACATGGGGTATGAGATGGTCTTTGATAGAATCAGCAATGATTCTCTTTGTCTTCTTATGCAATACTTTAGCCTCTTCATCCTCTGGGATAGGGATGTCTTCTTTTATATATGAGTCCAACTCATTCTCTTCCAGAATTAACCAATCCTATACTTCCAAGATCGGAAGTTATCAGACCCTTCAAGCTTATCCTCAAGCATGGTGTGGTGAGACATCTTAAAGAGTACTTCAAATGGAAATAGAAAAGATTTAGGTCTTACCACTTGAAATGCTGAAAACTAGATCTCGTCCTGGATTAGGGTTTCTCGAAAAAACCCTAAAAATTCAAAATGTGAATTTCAACTTTCTGAAAGGATAGAAAGATGTACCTTGATGAGCTGATCAACCTGGTGTATTCAGAATTTGAGATCAGCAAAGCTTTACCCTTCATATTTGCCTTTTTGTCCTCCCGGCTTCACTCGAGAGAGCCCTAAATTAGGGTTTGAGTTTCCCGGAGATCTACCCAGCCAAAAATCTCGATCCAAAGCTCTAAACTTTGATTTTTGCAAGGCGCTTCCAGCTATGTCTTCAGATTTCAGAAATTCCTATTTTTGTGGAAACCCTAATTTTTAGGGCCAAATCTGAAAATGCTCAGAATTGAATTCTGATTGGACAAATAGATGCTCCTTGATGAGTAGAGTCAATCTACTGTACTGCTTTTCCAAAAACTATGGAGAGAAACCCAATAAACAAGAAACTCAAGTTTTCGTCACTGCAAAATGTCTTCTTCTCAGGTTAGCTCTGATACCATGTTAAATTTTGAGCATTAATTCACAATACTCTTGGATCTTTACTAAGAGAATAACATGTACAGTATATCAATGCATATCAATCATAACAAGCATGTCAATCATCACAAGAATCAAAAGCATGAGAGACAAGAGACACAAAGTTTCCGTGGGGAAAACCCTAAGGTGAAAAACCCCACAACTTCCTCAGAGATAGAGAGAGCAATGGCTCAACCAAAGTACAACCAAAATACACTTGAGATAGTCTCCTAGTAGCAGATGATCCTCCTCCTCACTAGTACGCCACTTTCTGAGTGAGAGAAGTGTGACTTTCCGAATAATTAGAATAGAGATCTCCCGATCTCTATTTATACTAGCCTATTTGCCCAGTTACACTATGGGGCTGACTTGTCTATCTAGATACATCCACAATATAATATATATTTCAGGGCCGACCCCACACATTGTGGTCTAATAACCCATCGGCAAATACACACACTTGCGACACTTGTCAATCCACATGACGACACTTCCTTATAGAGAAATAACACATCTCTTATAAGGGTACAATAAATATATATGAAATACATAGATGAAATACATTCCGAAGTTACATATACATCAACAGGATACAGTCCGGTTCCAATTGAAAATCTCCTTCGGGCTCCACCTATATGTCATTCCAATTTAGCACATGAGTAGCATCACGCACATACTTTTTCAAGACAGAAATATGGAAAATGTTATCTATTCTCAAATTAGATGGTAAAGCCAACTGATATGCAAGTGGTCCAATTCTTGATAGAATTTCGAATGGTCCACAATACGTAGGTTCTAGTTTAGCACAACTCCTAAGATTAAAAGAACTTTTCTTGGGTTTTACCTTAACAAAAACATGATCTCCTACCTGAAATTCCTTTTCAGTTCGTTTCATATCTGCATAAATTTTTTGTCTGTCTTGTGCAATTTTTAAATTGCCTTGTACCTGTTTCACGGTTAGCTCCATTTCTTTTAACAAATCTGGTCCTAACATAAATCTGTCAACAGGATTACTCCAAGAAATAGGAGTATTTCATTTCCTACCATACAAAATCTCAAATGGAATAAGTCTAAGAAGCTTGATAGTGATTATTGTAAGCAAACTCAACTAAATGTAAATAATCTTCCCATTTAGTTGGCTGGTCTTTAACATACATTCTTCACATGTCTTCTAAAATCTGATTTACCCTTTCATTTTGTCCGTCAGTTTGTGGGTGAAAAGATGTACTGAAATTTAACTTAGTATCTAAACCTTTAAACAATGCTATCCAAAAATTTCCAATAAACTTAGAATCTCGATCAGAAATTATTACCTTAGGAATTCCATGTAAATGAAAAATTTGCTTCATAAACACATCAGCAATGTTAGCAGCTTTAAAAGTAGTTTTAGTAGGAATAAAATGAGTTGTTTTCCTAAGCTTATCCACAACTAGCATTATTATGTCATTCTGTTTTTTATTTCTAGGCAAACCAGTTATAAAATCAACACTTATAATTTCCCACTTCCATTTCGGAATTGGCAATGGTTGTAATAGGCTAGCTGGGTGTTGATGCTCAGCTTTAATTTGTTGACATTCAAAGAACCTAGATATGTATTTAGCCACTTCATTTTTCATGTTTGGCCAAAAGTAATCCTTTTTTAACATAGTTATCATTTTCTGATAACCAGTGTGTTTCGAATAAAGACTTTTATGAATTTTATCTAAAATCAGCAACTTAACTTTTCACACATTAGGCACATGAAGTCTGTTTTTATATGTTATTAAACCTTTTTCATTCATGCTGTAATCTATTATTAAATTTTCAGATACATTTTCAACAACTTTTTCACGTAATTTCTGATAATTTTCATCTTCCTTGATTCCTTTTTCAACCTGATTTTCCAGATCTATTTTATAAGTATTGATTGCTGCCACAAAATTTAATTTTCTGTTTAATTTAATTTAATTTAGTGTGTCCCGGCCACCACCCATAGACCATACACCTATGTGTGTCTCATTGATGTCCTCCCGGCTTTTTGAAGACATAGCCACAAATGTGGTATGTCTGAGAAAATGACGTGTGGCACATCTAATTGAGTTATCAATCTCATCTAGGCTGCTACCAAACCCGGGTGGCTGAGGAGAGGGGTTTGGCTCTCTCCTAGGTGTAGGAGGTCCTTTAAGTGGGTTGCGGCAGGCTTGAGGTCGATCTTGGACAGAGCCAAGACCGACACCCTGAAACTCAGTGATGTCAAAATAGTTCACATGGTATCCTAGGTCAAACTAAACCCACAATTTCCGAAGGAAATACTGTGGGACCTCCAAGTTATTGCATGGGGGCTCGTCAAACACCATAAACCATTTCTTTCTCCAGTTATCTCTCCATGGCTGGTAAATACACCAGTCCATGGAAAATCGTCTCTTCCTCACATCTGGAGGTTGTCCTATCGAGGGAACTATGAATTTGATGTACAGCTAGGCTTTGGTGATGTTGAGGTCTTTCATTTGTTCTTTGGACATCCCAGTGGAGTAGTGTTCCCTCATTGGAGCCCTGTATTGGCTCATATTTGTGATCTCACTGTGGGAAATGTTGATGGATTCAATGATGTTTTGCAATGATGAATCCAAGGAAACCCGAGAGGGTTCCTTGGTGCTCTTCAATTCATCGCTTAATACCTTTAATTCATTTAAATCTTGGTGCAATTGATCTTCGGGGTTTTCATTTGGTTCATTGTCCGTTCCAATGTTGTCTTGTGATGGATCAGTTTCATTGGTTTCATCTGATGGTTCAGGTGTGTTTTTCATCTTGTTAGGTGTAGTTAATATGCAATGAAATTTTTTTGGTTTTTTAATGGATTGCAATTTTTTTTTTAAATTAAAATTGAAATGGAAAACAAAAAAAAATAAAAAAATAACAAGAAATACATGGTTCATTGAGGACCTACCTCGAGGCAACGTCAGCAAGGTGGTGGAGGTTCAAATTGGTGGCATTGAGGAGGCCTTTGGGTGCTCCATGACGTTCTCGTGGGGTGCTTGTTTGGCCTCTGTGCGCTCGCGGGTTTGTTGAAAATAACAAACCTATGCTCTGTCTTTTTTATATATAAAAAAACAGGGACGCACATGCGTCATTAACGCGTGTGTGCACTTTTGTGCGTACACATTAATAACGTGTGCGCACACCTTTTGTCCATGTCGGCTCAACAACGTGGATGTTCCACATAACCAAAGGAGTAACACGTGCGTGTATTTGGACGCGCGTGCGCGTCACTATTTTTTTCTGCTCACATGCTCCTATTGCGCCGCTTTTGGGTACCAGCTTCATGTGGGTACCCCCAGGCATCCGAGGAGCCTAAATAGAGATGGTGGCGTTGAGATTAGCAATGCATGGCTTCTTGTTATCAAGAAATATTATGACTCATAATCTTGGTTTGTGCAAATAGATATCCTATAGGTGAGTCATGTTAGCCCTATAAAAACCTTTAGCCTTATTCCTAGGTTCTTCATTCATTAGAAAGATTTCAAATAAATGATAAAAATAGCAATTTTGTTATATGTTAAATTATTTTAAGGTTTTTAAAAAATTATAAATTTTTTAAGAAAAAAGTCAAAAGTTAAATAAATAAATTATTAATTATTAATATGTTATAATAATAATTTATTATAATATTATATGTTATATCACAATATAACATATAGTATAATATTATATGTTTTTAATAAACAAACATAGTAATAATTTATATGTTATACTAGCCTAGATCCAAATCCTAGGCTCTATAAAGCGCCGAGAGGGATCAAATCTCCCTAGGTGCAAACCTCGACTCATGTATTGAACTCAAGGAGCTATTCAAGGAGAGGTTTGCACCTCGGGATATTTGATCCCTCTCAGCGCTTGATAGAGCCTACGATTTGGATCTAGGCTGGTTCTAGTCGTGGGCGGTGACACAAAACTGGAGTTTGATCAGCATTGTAAGGAACAGGTTAAGTTGAAAACACAAATAGAATTATGAGGATTATCATAATGTAAGTATTATGAGGATTATTTCGTCAAATTTTTTAACAATGCAGATGAATACAGATCAAATAAGATGATGTTTAAATATGATATATGTCAACATGTTGGTTGATGTTATGAAAGAATATAATCCTATATAATGTTTAAATACAACTATATTACAATGTGATCAACTTTGATATTTCTTCTTCCTTTTTTCTTAATTCCACTCCTACTCCCTTTGGCATCTTCTCGTATCGATCATATGTGAAAGGAGGAATACCATCTAGACATTTTACTCATGATATTGTTGTAAATGGGAGTCCCCATCGTTCTTTGTTTCCAATATTTATAGTTTCCTTCTCCAATGTTAATCCCCATTTTTTTGTTTTGCATTGTTGATGTAGATATATTAAAAGTTGCAACACTGGTTGGGGCCAAAAGAAGTAATGGTGACTTATCTCGAAAATAATCAATTTCTAGTGTTTGTCTAATAACTCCAATCAAGTAAGATTTTCTTGTAACTGCAGTTCCTTGAATAATCATTCATAGTGGTTCATTGTTCCCACCTGTGTAATGCTCAAGAATAATCTCAAATGATTTCCTTTGCTTCTTTGCTAAGATTTCAATTGAATAATTTTGAGTATGATTATTATGAACAATGGAATTCAATTGTCGATTTTCAGATATGAACTGTAGTGCCTGATTAGAAGTTTCCATATAAACAAAATTAGAGTTTCAATTTTCCTTGTTATCACATTCCATGTGTCCAAGTATGTCATATTAATGGACGACATAATATTTATTACTTTTTACTTTGTATTATTCTTTTTTGTTTATGGCCAACATGTTAGGAACAAACATTACTTTTATTTTGTATTATTCTTTTTTGTTTATGGCCGACAATATCGACAAACGTTACAAGATCTCTCTCATATTTACTTTTACTTTGTATTAAATTCTTTTTTGTTTATGGTCGACAATATCGACAAACAAATGTTACAAGATCTCCCTCATACTCAGCTATAGAGCGCCTCTGGGCACAATTATAAGAAATAAATTAATAAACAATGTAAGAATCTAAATAAATTAATAATTAATAAAAAAATTAAAACAAAAAAAATACTAATTACATATGCTCTCTTAGAAACACTTAGGCTTAGGTTTTTAGCAAACCTCTTGTGTTCATGGTTTTCTCTCAAACAAACTGAATATTAATAAGTTTTAGAGATGTTATCCCTCACCTACTCATTGTCCTGATGATGAACTGATAAAGGTTCGAAACGTCAACATGGGTAGTGCGATCATCCCAAACACCTCACCAAAGGATCTTATTTGTACTTACTAAAGTAAGAGAAGCATAAGGCACGAATTCTACCCTAATTTAAAAGATGAAAAGCATCTCTCTATTTAACTAAAGTAAAGAAGAAAATCAACACTCTTAAATAAGAAGAAACTCTCACTTATTTTATATCTCTACACTAAAGTACAATTTCAAAACATTTGTTATAATAGTGACCTTCCTAACCTTTTAACTATCACTATTATAGTGATTTAAGACTATTTTTCTTAAAGCTTTACTACCACACAAATAAATTAAAAAAAAAAATCAACCAAAATTTCTATAATAATAATAATTCTACTTTTAATAAAATTTTAAACTTCTCATATTACATTTATGAAAATTGTTTTTATTATTACTTAAATCATATTACAACTATGGAGATGCCTAATCATCTCAAAAATAACAAAGTAAAATAAACGAAGAATAACAAAGTAAATTAAAAATAATAACGAATGTTATCTACTATAACTTCCATTAAAGTTCAAGTCCATCTTGCTACCCATTAGTAATGAGTAATATGAAAAGTAGTAATGAGTAATAAATATGAAAAATTGTAAATGGAAAATGGCAAGTTCAAATATCATTGAGTACTAGTTTAAACAAATAAATATACTTGGTTCTAGTTTGACTTGTTTGAACTTATTATCAAATGGAAATTAAAGTACACTAAGTAATTGAGTATGATTATAAAAATCACAGCAAACATTTAACAAAATCAATACTCTATTGGTGCACTTGGTGGGCAATGATGGTCTCATCTAGGGTTTCGCAGGAAGGGCCTGCAAAATCTCCTGGATTTGGACATAAAGGTGACAATTATGGATGTGGCCGGGTTTGATTGGGGTGTATCAGACTACTGGACCCTAGGAAGTGTACGGGGACTAAGTGACAGCTGGTTTTTGTGGGAGGTGACTTGTTTGTTTTTTCCTGCTGCTGTGGACAGGTGTTTGTTTCACCGGCAGGTCCGGTGGATGGGCCATGAAGTCGCTCGTGGGTGGGGCTTCTCCCCATTCTTGTCCTTTTATCAGTTTGGAGACTGATGTCCGGTCTGCAACCCTATCCCCATCTGCTCGTCGCTATGGAGGAAACCCTAACTTGTCTGGGGAGAAAGCTAAGTGCAGGAGGAGGACAAAAACGCTCAAGACGAGGGAAGGTCTGGAGAGATTCGTAATTCCTGTGGAAGCTAACTTGGAGAGGGTTGAAATGTTAGCGGATAGAGCTCTGGTTGGGCGCTTGGAGTATGCTTCTGGCTCAAAGGTGGAGATTGTTGAGTGGGTAAAAAACAATTGGACGCCGATTGTGGGTAATACACCGAGGATTAATTTGCTGGTAAATCAGTGGATACTGTTCATTTTCACCTCTGCGGAGTCTATGATGCGGATTCTTAAGGGGACCTGGCTGTTTAAGGATGGTTCGCTGAATCTAAAGCGATGGCATATTGATTTTGACCCTATCCACGAGCGCCAAGGTATTCGTCATTTGTGGATGATCGTCCCCGGTCTCCCTATTGAAATTTGGACGGAGGACACAGTGGCTAGGCTGGCAAATTCTGTGGGTAAGTGCATAAGGGTAGACAAGAACTCTATCTTCAGCATTGATCAGCGATATGCGAAGGTGCTTGTGGAAATTGATTTGAGGTTGGGATTGCCGGCAGCTATTGAGATTGTCTGGGGTGAGCGCAGCTGGACCCAGCTGTTGGATTTCTATAGGATTTTGTTTTGTTGTTTTCTCTGTAGGGAGGTTGGACACATTAGAGCTAAATTCCCTAATCGCCTGTCTTGTCCGAAGGAGGTGGATCGCCAGGGTACTGTAAATCCATCACATTTTGCTTCGGCTTCTCAGAAGTTGGCTTCCCCGAAGACTCCTGTTATGGGTAAGTTAAATGTTTCTCTGGATGCTGCTTATACTGATCTTTCAAAAGCAGAATTAGACTTTATCTTTGACAAAGAAGTGAATTTAGATAGGAGGATATCTTTGGGGGTTGTTCAGTTAAGGCATGGCTTGTCCAAACCTGTGTCTGCTCTTGGGTCTGATAGGGTTGGTTGTTGCCCCGTTTCTGTCGATGGGGGAGAGATTTGCCCTCCTATTTTGTGCCCTAGTACATCTTCGGATGGCCTTATTTGTGGGGATGCCCAGATTGCGTCGGACACTTCTCCGGTGTTTCCTGTGTGTGAGTCGGCTGACAATATTTCGGAGAAACCTGTGGATGTTGTTGTTTCTGCTGTTTTGGGGGACATTGGTATCAGGGGGGAGTGTGATTTGGAACCTCTTAATATATATTCAAAAAACCCTACATGGGATTCCAATGTTCTGTCTATTCCTCCAATGTTTTAGAATGTGACTTTTAGAAAGGCGAAGAAAAAGAAAAAGGTGCCTGATCCAGGGTCTCTGCAGATTCATGGTTTAGGTGTTGGTGATTGTGGTTCTAATGGTGGTATTGGATTGGGTCTTAGAGCACAGAAGCCCATTGTGGATATTTCTTAATGTCTATCGTCTCCTTGAATGTTCGTGGGTTGGGTGGGGTTTTGAGGGCTAGGGCCCTATCCAACCTTTTTCTTGCTACTAGACCTGGTATTGTTTTAATTCAAGAAACTATGTGTTCTGGTTCTGATACTGTTTCAAAAATCGGTAGTATTTTGCCCTTCTGGGAGATATCTGCTGTGGATGCTTCCGGTCTTTCTGGGGGGCTGGTAGTTGCTTGGAATCCTCAGTTATATACTTTCAATTGCTACAAGACTGCGTGGGGGATTCTGTTGAAGGGTTATTGTATTGGATTGAACCTTTGTTTATTGATTTTCAACTGCCATGCTCCTTATTCGAACAGGAAGACCTTTTGGGAATCACTTTCAGGGTCTGGTCTTTTGAATGATGAGGGACTTATTTTCGTAGGTGACCTAAATTTTACAAAATCACCTTCGGAAATTTGGGGGAGAAAAGCCAGACTTGACCCTTTGGCGGATTTCTTCTATAATTTACTGTTGAATCATGAGCTTATTGATATTGAGCCGTCTAAATTATGTCCATCCTGGAGTAATGGTAGAGGGGGTGTTGATGGAGTCCATAAGCGACTTGCTCGTTTCTTGGTGAAGGCGTCATTGTTGGAAAAGTTTCAAAAATATAGATCCTGGGTTCATGGGCATAAGGTATCTGACCACTGGCCCATCTATTTCCAGTTTGATGATTTTGGGGTGAAATCAAATGTTCCTTTTAAATTTAATCATTCCTGGCTGTTGGAGGAAGATTTTTGTAATTTGGTGAAAGGTTTTTGGATTTCTGCAGATGTGGGAGGTGATAATCCATTAGATATTTTTGTAACAAAATGCGAAGCCTGAAAAGGGTTGTGATAGATTGGGTAAAGCAGAGGAAGGAAGATGATAAGAGGGATTTGGCTTTTCTTGAAGATGAGATTCATAGGATTTATAAGGAAAATATTGAGGGTGAGTTGAGACAGGTGGATTTTGAAGTGGTTAAGCAACTTGAGAAGAAAAGAGATGATATCCTTCTTAAGGAGGAGATGGAATGGAGGTTAAAAAGTAGGGCTTTGTGGATAAAACATGGTGATCAAAACACCAAGTTTTTCCATTCTTTTGCTTCGGCTCGTCGAAATTTGAATTCTATTTGGGAATTGTCTGATGCTAATGGTAATATTTGCTCCGGTGACGAGGTTTTAAAATTGGACATTGTTAAGCATTTTGGGAATATTTATAAAGATGAAGGTAACTGTGATCTGAGGGAACAAATCAAAATTGCAGAACTCTTTCCCTGGTTTTTCAATGATGAGGAGGCTGCTGCTCTTGGTAGGGAGGTTTCACTGGAGGAGGTGGAACATACTTTGCAACTTTTTGCTGGTGAGAAAAGCCCTGGCCCCGATGGGTGGCCCGTGGAGATTTATACTCATTTCTTTGAGATAATGGGGCCAGAGCTATTGCGAATGGTTGAACATACAAGATTGCAGGGTTTCACTTCAGGTGCTTTGAATTCTACTTTTGTTACACTGATTCCTAAAAAGGGTAAGCCTGAACACTTTGGTGATTATAGGCCTATTGCCCTTTGCAATTTGGCTTATAAGTTAGTATCAAAAATTATTGCTCAAAGAATTAAATCGGCTCTCTCAGATCATATTACTGCAGAACAGTTTGGTTTTTTGCTTAATAGATAGATACATGATGCCATTGGGGCATCTCAGGAACTTCTACATTCTATTAAGAGTCGGAGAATTAGTGCTATGCTGCTTAAATTAGATTTAGAAAAGGCATATGATCGGGTAAATTGGACATTCTTAAGGCTTATATTGATCCAAATTGGGGTGCCCCCACTTGTCATAAATTGGATCATGTCATGTGTTTCTTCGGCTAGCATTGTTATCTTGATAAATGGCTCGCCTTCTTCTTTTTTTAAGTGTTCGAGGGGAATCAGGCAAGGGTGTCCCTTATCCCCTTTATTGTTCCTTTTGATAGTTGATGCTCTTAGTAAAATGTTAAATTTGGCTAAGCAGGATGGCTTACTTAAGGGCATTGATCTGGGGATAGATTGTGTTATTACACATCTGATATTTGTGGATGATGTGTTGCTGGCTGGTATGGCTACTGCTGCTGAGTGGGGGGTTTTCCGGAATATTTTGAATTGTTTCTGTAGCATTTATGGGATGAAGATAAGTCTGTCAAAGTCTAGCTTCTATTATCATAATGTGGATTCTGATGAAAGAAAAGGTATTGCTTCTATTTTTCCTTACAATTGCCATCCATTAGATGATGGACTCAAGTATTTGGGTTTTTACTTGAGACCCAATAACTATCAGATCAAGGATTGGTGGTGGCTGGTTCAGAAATTTGAGGCTCGGATTTCACACTGGGCATATAGATTGCTCTCTGTGGGAGGTAGAATAACTCTGGTCAAGGCTATTCTGATGGGTATTCCTGTATATTGGTTATCTCTCCTCGAGGTCCCTATATATATATTAAATGTTATCAGAAGACTGATTTTTAATTTCCTGTGGTCCGGTGGTATTGACAGGGCATCTTTGGTGATGACGGGTTGGGAATTGGTCTCTAGACCTGAGCTTTATGGTGGCTGGGGAATCAAGGACTTAAAATCCTTCAGTATGGCACTCAGGGCCAAAAGCCTTTGGAGGTGTCTCTTTAATCATAATCCTTGGTCCAAGATTTCCTTTGTGAAATATATTAATATGAATTTGGTTGATTGGATCAGATTGAGTATGCCTACGAGTCCTGGTTGTTCTCCTTTATGGCGTGGATTGCTAAAGGTTTCGGGTTGGATCATTGGAGACTTGAGGTGGCAAGTTGGTAACGGGAAGGCCATCAGGGTTGGCAAAGACTATATTTTGGGTATAAATGAACCTGTTTGTCTTTCAAATAAGATTCTGGATTATATAAAAATATATGGTCTATCTTCCTTAGATCGTATCCGAAATTTATATGGACAGACATATTGGTTACAATCCTATGATTTGGGATTGATTGGTGAGGAATCCATCTCTTGGGACACCTATGTTAGTTCTCTTGGTAAGGCTGATATTATTTTATCAGATCATGAAGATAGGATGCTGTGGAGTGGGAATGAAAAAACTGGAATTGTCACAGCTAAATCTACATATGACAGAATTATGCAGGAGAAGTATATCTTTCCACAACACTGGTGGTATAAAAAGATTTGGAAGTGGAATATTGCTTTAAAGCACAAATGTTTTTTATGGCATGCTTTACAGGGAAATCTGAAAACTTGGGATAATCTCACAAAGCGTGGTTGGAATGGACCAAACTGGTGTATTTTATGCAAGGAGAATTCTGAATCTATCAATCATCTGTTTGTTTTTTGCTCCTTTGGTAAAAAAGTTTGGGATTTTTGTTGTTCAAAGCTGGCAATCACAAAGGTATGGGAGAAGGTTGATTTTGGTGAGGCCTTGCTGAGTTGGTCTCGTGATTCCAAAGAAACATTACAGGTCCCTATATTTATTTCTTGGGCTCTTTGGTATTTCCAGAATTTGATTACCTTTCAGGATAAAGTGCCGGATGTAGTGTCATGTGGACTTATTGCTACAAATTTAACTCAACAATATTCTGAAAATCACATATCAGCAGAGGAGAGAAGGATTGGACAGTTTTCTTTTACTATTAATAAACCCACATTGTTCTTTGATGGGGCTGCTCAGAACGGTATTTGTGCTGCTGGTGGTGTTATTTATCTGAATGAGGGACATTTTTATACTCTTCATCTCAACTGTGGGAATGGCAGTAATATGAAAGCAGAACTTTTAGCACTGTGGTGTGTTCTGAAATGTGCCAACATTTTTGGGTTGGTCAATATTATGGTTTATGGTGATTCGTTTGTTACTATCAAATGGGCAGCAAAAGAATTTGAATTAAATGTTATTGCACTTTCACACTGGTGTAGGCGGGCTAGATTGGAGATTGATAAGCAGGAGCAAATCACCTTTTCTCACATCTTCCGTGAACACAATGGACAGGCTGATGATTTATCAAAGCAAGCTTTATTAGGCACTGAAGGTATATTATATTGGGAGGAATGGATGGATTCCAGTATGCTGGAATGTGGCCAAGTTTTTTTCTTCTAAGAATGTTTTTGTCAAGGTTTTGATGACACTTTTTGTAAGGACATTGTCTTTTCTGATATGTATAGTCTAGCATGGACAATGATGTAATTTGGAGTCGATCTATGGGATCACTATCATGATTATGTAGAATGTACCTTTTTTGCAAAAAAGGTGAATATCATTGTACTATTTGATTCAAGGAATAACAATAGTACGTTTTTTTTTCGGTTGAAAAAAAAAAACAAAATCAATACTCTATAAACAAGAAAAAAAAAAAATTAATGTACATTTATGCTATAGGCATAAATTCCAGTTTATGGACATGTATGATTATAAAAATCAGAGCACCATTTAACAAAATCAATACTAAAAAAATGATGAAAACATTTATATTTCCTGTGAGCTGTGACCTCTGGTTCGATTAAATTTCTGTGGCCCAATGAATTTTCCAAATGTAGTACATGGAGCTACCCCGAGTAGATTTACGTATTTTTCTTTCCCGCTCGTATTGATACTCCACGCTGCAACATTTTCGGTCTTATGCAATACTCCACGCTGCAAGATTTTCGCTCTTATGCTCTCAATTTCAGAAATTCTTTTAATGGAACAACCAAAACATTTTTCATTCGAAGAACATGTAACGACCAAGCGATCCATTAACAAACCCTAATATATCTACACCATTTTTTATAGATGATCTCGACCTGAGTTTATAGATGATGGGCTTCGTGTGATGTATTGCAAGATATGATCTATACAACATGGAAGCAGAGGCAGATTTAAAGATTCTTTCTGTAAAACAACATAGTTTTAGGGGTATTGTAGACTACAACCTCAGCCTCACTCTGGAAAAGGGTTGATGGAGTCATGATCAAGCACTCTGAGAATAGTAGTAGCAGCGGATGGGGCCATTCAGCCGAAGCCATTTAATCCACGTGGAACATGTGATCGCAATCAGGGATAACCCTCACAACCTCCGATCCCTCATAAATATCGTTCAGGCAAATAGAGCAAAGCTTCTTGTCTTCCGCTTTCTTCTAATTCATTTCCTTCAGCAGAATTGAACGATCGGGAATCTTTCTCGGCGTATGACATCTTGGGTCCAATGAATTCAAGGTCTCGTCATCGATCCCATTTTCGACCGCCTGGTTATCCAAATGGGTTGTATTAAGGGGCGCGCGATCGTTAGCCACGCCCGGTGAAGCAAGTAAAGGAACTCCGTAGCTTGCGCGAACGAGGATATATGAAAGTAACAATATGATGATTACCATCATCACAGTTACCAAGGACAGCTCTATTGCATACTTCATTGCTAGCTGCTATGGCGTGCATCGGCTGTTACACTGGACATTACGCCAGCGGCAAAGCAGCAATTCAGGCGATTCGCTTCCCTTAGTCATCTAATGGAGGAATGAAGGATTTTTGGGGTGCAATGCAATAAGAATTGTTTGAATGTTAAGGATATGGTGTTTTCGTTGGTGGGATAGATGGATTTCATTGCATTCACCTTGATTCAATTTTGTTGAGATATTTTCTGGCTGAGATGATGGGCTCCACCTACCATCCACTATATGTGGGGAATTAGCTTTCTTTAATTCTGTGGGAATAACAGAAAAATAATATTTTTCCCATAAAAAAAAATCACCTGAATCCTTCCCATAAAAAAAAAATCACCTAAATCCTGAGACCATGATTACGACATGATTACGAGTCCTGAAACCATGATGACGGATGGTTGTGGTTCAATTCTATCCTGTGAAGGTACTTTTAGTTGACCCGGGAGATGAGGCACATTGTATTCGACCTAAATTTAAAAAAATATGGTAGTCTACGTATGCATTGCGTGCAATCGGCGTAGGCATTGGACTTGTTCAAAAAACACGGTCTCTCATACAGTGGAGCAACTAATCTCGGAGGCCTTCTAAACCGTAATAGATTCATTAACGATTTCGTGTCCTCTCACCATCACATTCAAGCTGAAAGCAGAGTTCGGAAGATATGGTCAAGGGATTCAAAGTGAATGCAGAATTCAAAATAAATATGCCAAGGGTTTTTACTACCAGATGCATACGAAATCCAGATTCGTGGGTTTATGGAAATGCTTTGCTTTAGTACTATATTTAGTATAGTGTGTTTTGGCAGCTCTATACAAGTTAGAATTAAAGAGCTTGGTGCTGATATTAGACATGATAGAAAATTGCTAGCTTTAGTTGAGCAATCATTGAGAACAAGACGTCAAATATGCTTGGAAGAAGCAAAAGTCATAGCCCTAGAAGATCACTATAATAAGAGAAGAATAAGAGAGGCCATTGAGATTGAAAATCATCCATTTTTTTAAATAAAGATGATGGGTTGATATTATGCAATTCTTGGAAACCAATAATACACTCTTTAAGAAGAAAAACTGTTTGTCCATTGACCTAAGTGTTTAATCAAGGTTGGCTTAAAAACAAGTATTTATTGATCTCATTAACCTAGAATTCCATTGAGACATTCCCTAAGTCAAAGCCTCTTCTATGTCTCTTCCCTACTTCAATTTAGAATTGAAGTAGAAGTATTACCCATGCAAGAAGGTTTATTGCCATCAATTTACTAAAATTCCTCATTCTAAACTATATAATCATTCCTATCATAAAAACAACAATACACTGAGATTTAATTCCATAGTCACACATTCACATATATTACATAACATAATATAAATATAATAATGGAAATTCATAACACAATTAGAAACTCTCCTTTCAATTTCCTCCCATTGTAACCAAATGCTAAGGCCAATCTAGGACCAGGTATTTAATGTTTTTAAATAATATAATGAATTGTGATATTTTAAGAAAAAAAAACTTTCAATTAACATGTTTAATATATTTAATTAAATAATATTAAATAAATTATTTAATTAAAAATTAAAATTAAAAAAACTCTTCAAATTTTAAATATTTAATCACTACTGAATGTGGACGATTCAGTGGACCTCGTCTTCTTGGGCCGATGCCACTTCGTTCTTGTTTAGACAAATCCATGCTAGTTTTCCTTGTTTAAAACTTCTTAGAAAGTGTAAATTAAAGTACAAAATGTAAAAAGATCTTAAATATCGGAGGCTCCATTTAACAAAAACTATAAGGGGGCAGAGATTCCAGCACAACTTAAAGTTCAAATGCGAAAGATTAGAAAACTGAAAGACACCATTTAAAAAAATCAATAGGGGAACAGAGTTTACAGGCCAAGTAAAAAATAAAGTAGTTGGACGGATAAACATATCTATCGGTTCCCTAGCCCAGGCACCGGTTTAACAAATAAAGTAGGTGGACGGATAAACACATCTATTTGTTACCTAGCCCAGGCACGGGTTTAACGAAGTGACCTCAGATTTTCCAAATGCAGTACATGGAGCTATCGGGAGTAAATCTACATATTTTTCCTTTTCCCTTTCTCTGCTTTAGCTTCACAGGACCTTCCATCCGGCTCGTATAGATACTCCACGCTGCAATATTTTTGGTCTCATGCTCTGAATTTCAGAAGTTTCTTAAATGGAACAACCAAAACATATTTTCTAACATTTCAAAGAACATGTAACGACCAACCGATCCGTTAACAAACCCTAATATATCTACACAATTTTGTGTATATAAAAAAATCTCAAATTCAAACGTTCTCGCAAAAAATACAAGCTCTCGACCCGAGTTTATAAATGATGGGTTTCGTGTGATGAATTACAAGACATCTTTACAACATCGAAACAGAGGCAGATTTAAAGATTCTTTCCGTAAAACAACATAGTTTTGGGTTTATGGTAGACTACAACCTCAGCCTCACCCTGGAGAAGGGCGGATATTGGAGTCATGATCATTAAGCACTGTGAGAATAGTATCAGCAGCGGCTTCTGGCGCGAGAGAAATACTGCTGCGCTGTGACTGAAGAGGCCAAGTTCGGCAGATGGGGCATGTTGGGTGCAGGTGAAGCCATTCATCGATACAATTCTTGTGGAACATGTGACCGCAATCAGGGATAACCCTTACAATGTCCGGTTCCTCGTAATCGTTCAGGCAAATGGAGCAACACTTCTTGTCCTCCGCTTCTTCTAATTCATTTCCCTCGGCAGAAGTGAGCGACCGGGAATCTTTCTCGGAGTATGACATCTTGGGGAATGAATTCAAGGTCTCGTCATCGATGCCAATTTCCACGCCGTGGTTATCCAAATTGGCAGTATTAAGGGGGGCGCGATCGTTATCCACGCTCGGTGAAACAAATAAAGGAACTGTGTAGCGGCCTGCGCGAAAGAGGATATATGAAAGTAACAATAAGATGGTTACCAGCATCACAATTAGAAACGCCATCATCTCTACGGTAGACATTGCTAGCTATGGCGTGTATCGGCTGTTAGACTGGATATTACGCAAAGCAGCGATTCGGGCGATTCGATTCCCTGAGTCATGTAGTGGAGGAATGAAGGATTTATGGGGTGCAATTCAATATGAGATGAGGCGTTCTTGCACAACAAGAAAACCCATCTTTTAGCACCACAAGTTAGCACCACTTATATTTTGTGGTGTTAAGGTGGTGGTATTAACACCACTTATATTTTTATGGTGTTAAGGTGGTGCTATTAACACCATATACATTTTTTGGTGTTAAGGTGGTGGTATTAGCACCACTTATATTTTGTGGTGTTAATATGGTGTTATATTTGTGAACTTTATTGGAAATTGAGTTCTTCCTCATCCAAGTTAATGGAAATGCCACCTTGGCAAATACCAAAAAGTGGTGCTAAGTACTTACTTGTCACATATACATGTATTGTAAGAATTAGGATTGAATTATGAGGATTTCTACCATAAATATAAATAATTCTATTGTAAATTCAATAGTTTTCATTTTATTAATTCAAATGAACAACCAAAGAGTTTTTGCACCACAATAACAACAAGTTCAATTATTTCATTTTATAAAACTTAAATAAATAAATTGGTGAATGATTCATTTATGAGGTTTTGCACCACAAGCACAATAAGTTCACAAATAATGATTTTGTAATATATCAATCCAATTATTCATTTGCAATACTATTTATACAAATAAATACAATTGAAAAATAAATAAAAACAACCAATTTTAATTTATTAGTGGTATATAATAAAAATTATTTGAATTAAAATTTGATTATCCAATTAAAATATTTAATTTTATTAATTTCTTGAGGGAAATTATTCTCATTATTAGGTTTTTAGCAAAAGGCATGGATCTTAGATCTATGGACATGGTCAATAAAGAATGCCTCTATCTATTGTCCTAAAAGAAACTTTTTAAAAGCTTTTTAAAATCCAGGACCAAGAAAGACACCTTAAAGGTCAGGACCACACATCTTACCCTCTACCCTCTATGTATGAGCATTGACACTATTACAAGGCTTTACTTATTATGGATAGGTCTTCGTAAGAGTTTTCTTACCCTCTATGTATGAGCATTGACACTGTTACAAGGCTTTAATTACTATGGATAGGTCCAACGGTTGTCAACATCGCCAAGAGAATAATCTTAGGCCTTAGGATAAAGGAATCATGAGCATAGAGAAATGTCATGTTGGCAGTACCATATACTGGTGCTAAGTGCATATTTGTCACATGGACATGTATAAATCATATTTAATTATGATTATTTGCACCATAAGCATACTAACAAATAATTATTTTGTAAATAAATAAATTCAATTTTTTCATTCAAATAAATGCTCATGATTAATTTATGAAGTTCTACACCACAATCACAACAAATTCAATTATTATTTTTTATCCTATTTAAACACAAAAACTCACATGATTCAGTTATGAGGTTTTGCATCATTAACACAACAAGTTCACAAAGAATTATTTTGTAAATAACTCAATTCAATTATTCATTTTAAATATTATTCAAGCAAATAAATACCTACGATTCTTAATATTGACAAATAATTAAAGAAAATCATTTTTAATTTATTATCATTATATATAATTAATAAAACGGATTTGAATTGAAATTTGATTAATCGATAGTGTATATTTTTATTGATATATTAATTTTCTTGATGGATATTAGTATCATTATTAGGCTTCAAGTACAAGGCATGGGTCCCAAATCCTTGGACATGTTCAAGGGAGGAAACCTCTACCTTGGGCCCTAAAAGAAACTCTAGGACCAATAAAGATGATCAGACACGTCTTTCTAAGAGTATTCTTAATGTTTATGTGTTGGTTTTGATGCCATTATAAGTTGTGATCACTAGCGATAAGTCTATTGGTGCTCAACCTTGTTAGGAGAAGAAACCTAAACCCTAACCTAAATGAATCTTCTAGGGATGTAGGGATACTAATGATTTGTTGAGCCAACATAAATGACATTTTGAAAAGATTTATGGCCTTATAATAGGGATAATGGGGGGCATTGGATGAAATAAAACTAGGTATAAGTCTTCAAGGAATATACATGATTGAGGGAGGAAACTCTGGCCTTGGACCTTAGAGGAAACCTCTAGGCATAAAAGATTAACAAATATATCTCGAACCACAACATAAAAACTCCTAAGGGTATCGTTGGCCTAATATTGGGGGCATTAATGTAACTAAGAGGTTTTAAGCACTATATGTGGGCGTATAGGCCCTCAACATTTTTTAGGGAGGAAACATAGGCCTTAGTCCCAAATAAAATATTTTATGCATCCAAGGAAAAATACAATAACTTGAACCACTACACATGACCTATTAGGGGTATTCTTTAGCATTGCGTGAGGAAATCAACATCATTATGAGGTTTTTTCTAGTATATATGGGTGTTAGATTCTTGTATATTGTCATAAGAGGAAGATTTAAAACACACCCATGAACTCCCAACACTATCCTTGGCATCTGAGTGTTCATGTAAGTGACACTAGGTATGAGAACCTTGGACATATCCATGGGAGGAATCACATGAATTAGGCCCTAAAGGAAGGTTTTAGGCATCTCGGGCTAAGAGCAATCACTCAAACTATCACATAGGATATCATGCACATTATAGTACATATCATTAATATTAAAGTGGAATATGGCATGAAATATGTGGTTTTGTGCACTAGGGATGGGTCTTAGAAAATGGTTGGGGAAGAATTTGAAATAAGTATATCGTAACATAATATTATTGTTGTAATGAGAAATTATCAAGGCCATGAACCATAACATACACCCTTTACAGTCTATATTTGGCATAAAAGTTAGATATGGGTACAATCAATATTTTTTGCATAGTGGGATAGATCTCAAGGCATTGACATGAGTCATAGGAGGAAATAAAGAGTTTTATTTAGGTGTCCCAAGGCCTTGGTAATGATATTATAGGGAATAAAACCATGAATTTATCCCTAAAGAAACCAATAAGGTATCCAGATCCATTGAGGCAATAGGTATCTAGGTTTATGGCCTTGGCCATGGTCAATGGAGGAGACCTAAATCTCAATCCCTAAAGGAATCTTCTATCCATCAAGGCATAACAAGGTTTCCTCCACCACCCACACATGGCCTCTTAAAAGTATCATTATCTTGTTATTGGGGATGAGGTGTCATTAGGTGAGTTTGAGTAGTATGTACATGTCTCGCGACCTTAGGAGTGACGTTCTAGAGAAGAGTACCGTGCCTTCATCCTTAAAGAAATCATTGATGCATCTAAATCCATGAATAATGTCTTAAAGCACCATACATGACTTCGCATGGGTAGCCATTGTACTATGTATCTAGGTCTTGTGGACTTGGGGCCTTCGACATGGTTAGTGGAGTAGACTTGAACCTTCACCCCTAAAGGAAGCTTCTAGTCATCCAGGGATAAGAAGTTTGCTACCACCAACTACACACAACCTCCCAATGGTATAATTAGTTACTATTGAATATGTTGTTACCATTAGGTGGTTTTTATTAGTATGTACATGTCTCGGGCCCTTGGGAATGGTTTTATAGGGAAGAAGACCATGCCTTTGGCCATCAAGCAACCATTAAGGCATATAGAGACATGACCACTACCTAAAAGTACCATGCATGACTTTGGAGAAGTATCTATGGAACTATGTATCTAGGTGTTGTGGCCTTGGGAACTTGGACATAGCCAGTGGAGGAGAATTGAATCTTGAGCTCTAAAGGAATCTTCTATCCAAATAGGGATAATAAGATTGCCTCCACCAACCACGCATACCCTCTTCAGGGTATCATTGGCCTATGATTGATTATGCCATTTCCATTAGGTAGTTTCGAGTAGTATATTCTGCATGTCTTAAGGCATTGTGAAAGAATTTTCAAGGAAAATGACCATGCCTTTGGCCCTAAATAAACCATTGAGGCATCTAGAGAAATGGACAATACCTGAAGCACCATGCAACACCTTGCATGGATATTTGTGCCACTATGTATCCATGTCTTAGGGTTTGGGGTATTAGGGCCTTGGACATGGTGAAGGGAGGAGACATAAACCTATGGCCCTAACATAATCTTCTAGCCATCCAAGGCTAAGAACATCACCTCAATCGACCATACATGGCCTCGTGAGGGTATCATTGGCCAATCATTGAGGATATTAATGCTATTATGTGGTTTTGAGAAGTATGTAGGTGTCTTAGGGCCTTGGGAATGATGCTCTAGAGAAGAATGCCATGCCTTTGGCTCTAAAAAACCCATTGAGACATATAGAACCATGAACAATGCCTCAAAGAACTAGACATGATTTTGCAAAGGTATCCTCGGAGCTTTGTATCTAGGTATCGTGGCCTTGAGGATTTGGACATGGTCAATAGAAGAGACATGAGCCTTGGGCCCTGAAATATTTTAGCCATCCAAGGATAAGATGGTTTCCTTCACCAACAACACATGGACTCCCGAGGGTATCATCGTCCTATAATTAAAGAGGGTGATTCCACTAGGCACGTTTGAGAAATATGTATGTGTATCGATGCCGTGTGAATGACATTCTAAGGGAAATACCATGCCATTGGCCCTAAAGAAACCACTGAGGCATCCAAAACCATGAACAATTCCTTAAGATACCACGTGTGACTATGCAAGGGTATCCATGGAACTATATATCTAAGTCTTGGGGACTTTGGGGCTTCAACATGGTCATGGAAGGAGGCATGAAGCTTAAGGCCTAAAGGAATCTTCTAGCCATCTAGGGATAAGAAAGTTGTCTCCACCAACCACACATGGCCTTCTCAGGGTATCATTGACCTATGATTGAGGATTTCAGTACTGCTAGGTGATTTTGAGTAGTATGTCCATGTATCAAGGCATTGGAAATGAAGTTATAGGGAGGAATATCATGCCTTTGGACCTTCATAAATAATTGAGACATACATAGCCATGAACAATGTCTCGAAGCACCACACATATGACTTTTTAGGGGTATCCATGGAAATATGTATCCAGGTCTTGTGGCCTGAGGGATTTCAACATGGTTAGTGGAAAATATCTAAACATGGGACCCTAAAGGAATCTTCTATCCATCAATGTCTAAGAATGTTTCCTCCACCAACCACACATGGTCTCTTAAGGGTATAATTGGCCTATGATTGGAGATGTTGGTGCCATTAGGTGGTTTTAAGAAATACACACGTATCTTGGGGTCTTGGGAATGACATTCTATAGAAGAGGGTAATTCCTTTGGCGATGAAAAAACTATTTAGGCATCCAAAGCCATTAATAATGCCATAAAGCACCACACATGGCTTCATAGTGTGTCAATGGAACTATGCATCCAAGTCATGGGGACTTGTGCAATTGGGCATGGTCAAATCCAAATAGATTTGTTTTCATCACCCTACGAAATCCAAATATATTTGTTCTTTAAACACCATGTTTCTTCCTCAACACTTAGTATATCTGCTTTCCTAGCTTCCAATTTTGTAATTTGTTCCTTGTTCATTGTATTATAGAAATCAAACATGATATTCTTATAAAGAGGCTGTAATTTCTCTTCCACTTCTAGCAATTCTTGTCTAAGATGTTTCTTCTTAACTTTCTCCCATTGAAAAACCACTTTATTGAGTCTTTTTAGTTTCTCAAACATTACCAGCATAGCCAAATCAACACTATTATACTCAGGACCTTACCATTGGTGTCTGATAAAATTTTTGAAATCCCCATCCTTAGCCATGTATGGTTAAATTTTGTAAATCCTCATCCGTGGACATTGTTGAGGGAGTAAAATTCTACCAAGTCTTATAGGAGTCTTCTATGCATTTATGGCCAAGTAAAACACCTCAAACCACCACTAATGGTATTGTGAGGGTATTCTTAGCCCTATGTGTCTGGATATCAATACCATTATGTGATTTTCATTATTAGGGATGGGATTATGAGCACTTTACATGGTTATTGGAGAAAAGTAGGACTTAGGCACTAAAGGAATAGATTTTAGGGGTCCAAGTCTAATAGAGATGTAGACTCGTCAAAGTGCAACACTTGACTTCTCGAGGGAATCCTTGGAGTAAGAACAGAGATATGGGTGGAATTTGGGATGTTTTGAGGATTAGGTATAGGTCTTGGGGCCCTAGACATCGTCGAGGGAGGAATCTTGAAATTTATATTATAAAGGAACAATCTAGGCCTATGTGGTCAAGAAAGACACTACAAATGAGAATATAGTTCCTCTTGATGGTATCCTTGACCTATGAGTTGGGATACCAATTCCATTAGGTGGATTTATGTAATAGACATGGGTATCGATGCATTTGACATGGTCAAGAAAGGAATATTAGGCCTTAGGCCCTGAAGGCACATTTTAGATACCCAAGACCCATAACAAAGGCTCAAATTACCACATATGGACTATCCACGAAATCCTTCGCCTCTTAACTTGGGAATATTAATTACATTAGTAGGATTTGAATAAATGGTATGGGTCTTGGGATTATAAACATGGTATATGAAAAAAATGTTTTCCTTACACCCTAAAGGAAACTTCTATGCATATCCCACTACCCAAGATACGTATCTAGGTCTTATGGCATTAGGGCCTTAATTTGGTTAATAGAAGAGACCTAGACATAGGTCCCTAAAGGAAGCTCCTATCTATCCATGGCTAAGAAGGTTACCTCCACCAACCACACATGGCCTCTTAAGGGTATCAATTATCTATGTTTGGGAATGTTGATGACATTATCTAGTTTTGAGCAATACACACATATATTGGGGCGTTAGGAATGCCATTCTATAGAATAGGACCATGCCTTTGATCCCAAAGAAATCATTTATGCATACAAATCCATTAAGAATTCTAAAAGGCACTACACATGGATTCATAGAGTATCCAGGGTGTTATTCATCCAAGTCATTGGGACCTGGGTCATTGGGCATGGTCAAGGGAGGAGACCTCAACCTTAGGCCCAAAAGCAATTTTCTATCCATTAAGGGATAAGAAGGATACCTCAACCAACCACACATGGCCTCATGAAGGTAGCATTGGATTATGATTGAGAATTTTAGTGTAATTAGATGGTTTTGAGTAATATCTACATGTGTTAAGGCCTTGGAAATGATATTATATCCCGAAGAAGGCTATGTGTTTGTCCATAAATTAGTTATTGGGGAAAGCCTTGAACAATGCATCTAGGAATCATGCATGACCTTGTAGGGGTATCCATGTCAATATGCATCTAGGTTTTTGTCCTTGGGACCTTGGACATTGTCAACATAGGACACCTGAACCTCAAGCCCTGAAGGAATATTCTAGCCATCTAAGGCAAAGGAGGTGGTATTCACCAACCACACATGGCCTCTTGAGTGTATCATCAGCCTATGATTGAGGATGTCAGTGACATTAAGTTGTTTTCAACAATATGTGGGTCTCTCGCGGCCTTGAGAATGATGTTCTAGTGAAGAAGACCATAACTTTTGCCCTAAATAAATCGTTGAGGCAATCGAAGCTATGAAAATTGACTCAAAGCACCATGCATGGAATTGGAGTGGTAGCTATGGCACTATGTATCTAGGTCTTGTAGCCTTGGGCCCTTAGAAATTTTTATTGGAGGGGATTCAGAGACCTAAACATGTGGCTCTAAAGGAATCTTCTAAACATCTAAAACTAAGTAGGTTACCTCCACAAACTGAACATGGCCTATTGAGGGTATAACTAGCATATGATTTAGTAATTTTATTCCATCGGGTAGTTTTGAGAATTATGAAGGTGTCCTAGGGCCTCCAGAATGACATTATAGGGATGAAGACGATGACTTTGGCTCTAAAGAAACCATTGAGGCATATAGAGCATTGAATAATTTCTCAAAGAATCACGCATGAGTTTCCATGGGTATCCATGGTGCTATGTATCTAGATCTTGTGGTCATGGGACCTTGGACATGGTAATGGAGGAGACCTGCAACTCAATTGCTAAAGGAATATTCTAACCATGCAAGGCTATGAAGGTTTCATCCACAAACAATAAGTGGCGTTTTGGAGGTATCATTGGTCTATGTTTGATGATGTTTGTGCCATTATGTGGTTTTGAGAAATATGTACGTGTCCTAGGGAATTGGGAACACTTTGTTAAGAGTAATGTCTTATTTCTAAGGTTTTGGTTGTTTAATTCATCCCATATGTCTCTAATCAACATGAACACTTAACTAATGATTGACCCCCCCCATCCTATCATTGTGAAGAGGAAACCCAATGGGCATTAGTAGGAAGTCTACCTAGGCGACTTGATCATGGGGTTGTGCGATGTACTTAAAGTTGCAAATAGTGCATCATAACTTGGATTTTATCACCCCGAGTTAGGTCACTATAATTGTTTCGTTCTATCTTCACTTAGATGCATCCTTGACAGATTTCACCACTAACTATGGAAATTCATTTTGATGGCCTCATTTTTTCTTTTATCTAGATCTGCTTGAACCATGCTAGAATCATAGAGGTGTTGTTTCATCATATTTTACATAATCACATATCTAATTGAAAAAACTAGAGACTAAATCACTGTTGTGATTCCTTGTTACCTTTGGGGATATCTTAAGATCCATGGTCTTGTGTCATCTTCCATCCAATTAACTAGTTGTACTACTACCAAAACATACATTTAAAACTGTCATGGTAGGAAAAAGAGGATTGAGAGGATATGGAGGAAAACCTCCACCCATCCCCTCTCCTCCTCCCCCTCAAGCAACTCTCACCCATCTCCCCCCCCCAAAAAAAATAACTTCTACCCTTGACTAATCCTCCTACTTTTGGACCTCTTCGTCAAAAAATGTTCATGATACTAATGAGAAATGCTGAATTTGGAACTAGAGAAGGATTAGATTCACGATTACACTTGTACAAAAAAACATTACCTTCATTGAACTCTTAGAACTCTTAAGAGATCCATGTATTTATAGGTTTTCTTTGGAGATCTCCATGAATGGGAACTAAAGATGTAATCCAATTTGAGCCATGTGATTTCCTATTTGACTTTAGTACTTTATCACAATGGTAGAAAATACAAAATTTGGATATTTTTCTATCTCTAAATATGCATGAAAAATGCTAAAGAGCATCATTTACTGTGTTGGTGACATACATGAAGACTTTGTAAGTATCAAATGATTACTTGCATAAACTATGCGACCTAAAAAACGGAGGTATCACGCAACGAAAAATTTAGTCAATTACATGATCTAACTTTGATGATCCATAGATTATACAACAATTTCTTGTAACATATTGCTTCATTGACATCTCATGCCAGTATTCAATCATGAATGATGTTTTATGTAAAATGCATTCATTGCATATGAACAAATGTCTAATAACAATACCCATTGTCTAGGATTGATGGTTTATTTGGCCAACTCAAAGGAATGAAGGCCTTTTCAAAATTGTATTTAAGATCAATATATTATTATTTTAAGATGGAAGAAGTAGACATTCCTAAAGTAACATTATGAATTATTGTTATTACATTTGATTTGACCATCAAGCAAGGACTGAAAGTTGTTGATTATGCCACATTGCAAGAAAATCCTCCAACATTCCAAGTCCAACAAATCCCCAAAAGGAATCTAGAAAACCCTTGAAGCATCAAAATTACTCCATAAGCAAATATCCCATAGAAGAGGGCGGTAGCTATCACCCAAAAGTGGTCAACTCCATTCTTAAAAAAAAATTAAAAATATTGATGACCCATTTCAAACCAATTCTCATAATTTACTCCATAAATGAGATGGCCCAAGCCAAAAAAACCATGATTCCATGACCCTTTTGCTAATGGCAAATATTTTTTATTTTTTAAATCCCCTTCTATAGACAATGCAAAAATAAGCAAAAATACTCAAATCCACTTTATTTCCTTTTAATAAAACATTTAAACAATAATGGTCTCTTTTCTCCAGCTTGCCCGATTACTATTACCCATTAGACTTATAGGAAATATCACATAACCATCAATAACATAAAATATGGGAAGCTACCTTTCTCTTCCCTCTTCATGGGTGCGGTTGAGGCTACAGGGGTTTTCATTGTTCATCGGTGTGGCTGAGGTTAAAGGGGTTATCCCTGTCACAAGTGAGACTGGCTTAGAGATAGATTGTCGTTTCACAGGTGATGTGAAGCTCCATTTTTTCACAAGTGTTGTCTTTCACCCTCCCGCTAGGGTTTTCATCTTTTCACATATATATTTTTTCATTTTGATAATGATTCTTAAGTTTGATTTCATTTGTTAAAGGGCTTTTGGTTTTATTTCGTAGATCAGGTGAAGTGCTGATTTGGCCTTATCCTTCGTGCATACTTTTAAGGCCAGCAGACTCAAATCCCCTTTCAAGATGGCGGCCTTTTTCCCCCCCTCAGACTCAGACCCGATCACTAGTCTGACTTTGTTCATATGATCTTTGGAGGTGATGGTGCTCGCACGGTCCATAACCTGTTTGCAGATCAAGTTGGGAGCCTCTTTCTACTGATGTCTCCAAAAATTGTCTCCCACTATCCATCGAAAAGCTCCTTCATTCCATGACACTATGTGAGATCAATAGCTTCTGCTTCCCAGTATTTCCAGGGTGGAGCGGCGCTGTGGTATTCCCCATGTAATTTTACGGCTCGGACGAGGAACGTGCCCTACTTCGGACCTTATGCTTTCAGAAGCCCACGGGATTGAACCCTGGCGTTGGTTTTTCATTACTTTTCTTCTGCGGCAAATAGTAAGTTTCTTCATCTAACATTTCAGGAGCGAAGGAGGTGAAATGAAATGCGAATCATGTACATATATCTATCCAGATTTTGAATAATCCATGTTAATGTGATAGGTGGTCCTTTTGTCTTCCTGTATTGCAGGTTTTGTGTTCTGGTCTTTTGACAAATAGTCGGTTGTCTGACCCTAGAGGGAAGGCTATCTGACAATGTGGGTGTTCTTTTTTATATTCACTTTATTTTTAATCTGACCATTATGGAGCCACAGATCTGTACTGTTTTACAGAGTCGGGATAGAATTTGCCCTGGGGTTTTCGTATAGGATTTGATATGTGTTCCCGTTTTTGCAGGGACAATGGTGCCCACCCTCTCTACCCTAATCACTGCTTTACAGGTATGTCTTTGTTTTCATAACCCATTTTTCTCAAATGCAAATGAGATATATCTATCTATAAATTTTCGATGAAATGCAATAGGGGGTTTGTTGTTGCGGATTGGCAGGTGGGCACCTGTTTCGTGAGGCAGTATCACCATGTCCCGCAATAGCGGCCAGAGTATGTGCACCAGTTCTATACAGATATAAGCGCCATGGCCTAGACCGAGACAAGCAAGAAAAGGCTACAAAGATGAAGGTACTGAATTCTTTATCATCCAGTGATGCATTGGATTTATTAAAACTCTGGTCGCTTTGTAATGCTGCTTTCGATAATGTAGTAATAGATTGTTAATCCGACCCTCTAAAGAAGCAATTTAATTATAAATGTTGACTGAGGCCATTTTCTATAACCTGTAGCTTATGGGACAACCAAACTTCCCACGATGAACAACTTTACGGATTCAACCATCTTTCGGGAGGAGGGGGTAGGATGGCGGTGTAGTGAAAGGGCCTTAGGTAGGACCTTGCTGTGATGCAGAGATACAATTAGATATTGTAGGCAGTAGTTTAATGCATAAAGGTTGGGTTGAAGATGCAAATATAATTCATTTTGAAAACTATCTCAATAGCCCTTTTTACACACGGTTATCCCTACCTAATACAGCTCCCGAGGTGCTATCCCATAACTCGATCCAATCTATATTTATTGTAATTGTGTAAAAGTTATCTTCAAGCAAAGCCACTTGAACGGAAACTAAGCCTGTTGTCCAACGTACTCATAGCCAGAAACAACAGGGAGAGATTCCAACTTCTTCAGCTATAATTCGTCCCAAACTGTTGCTTAGTTGCGGATGGATCACTTCTCCCTTCTTTTATTCCTTGACATAAGAATATGGTGTTGACATGTTTTCAGTCCTTGTTCAACTAGATATATTTATCAAATATGAGATGCAAAACTGTTTCAGAAATCTGTGAAATACAGATATAACTATATTCACATCAAATCATTCATATAACATACAGGGAGATAATTTGTGCAATCTGGCTGAAGCCTAGTAGATCAAAATCAATTACTCAAATATAACTAGCATAAATTGTGCATGATAGGCAGAGCTGCAACCTGATTAATAACATGCCATGACCATATTGTGGATAAAAAGTGACCGTATCTACCACATCGAGAGGAAATTACCAAACAAAACAACACTTTCTCCAATAGCATTTTTCTATGATCACAGCCAGAATCATGCTGCTAACTTACAGATTCTTATTTCTGCATCTAAGGCCTGGCGCAAAGAATTGCCAATGGATTTGTACAAAGGTAAGTTCTTCCATGTATTCACATATTTCCTTTGTTTGCAATTTTAGTTTGTAGCTTTGCTTCATGAAATTAGAGGGTATACATCGCTTCGGTGTATTTCTGGACTTGTGGTCGGTTTGAGCTTATTTTCAATTTGCAGATTGGAAGAGCAGCTAATTCATGTCTTTTTCCAACAGCTTTGCTACAGAAATCTGCCAAATGTGAGGTTGATAGGCTTGGATATGTCATATGAGAGCCAAAGCAACAAAAAAGTATCAAATGTACCTCATTTTTAATGTACCAGCAGTTAAAACATAGAAAAAAAAAACTTGCCGCTGCAATGCAACAAGTGTTATCTCTAATTTTGAAAGAAGACCGTGGCAGACTTCTTGGCGAGATCTTTGGCTATTCACATAATTGTCATGGCTTCATGTTCTGATTGTAATATTAGATTTTGCTAATTTTGAAAAAAGGCTGTGATAACATCTTTGGAAAATTACATTGTTATGAATTCATTCTCTTCATTCTCTGATTCAATTTTTCTATTTTAAATGTCTAGAGTAATGGGATCGTCGAATACTGCCAGATCTCCAAAGTGGTTGTCTTTTGCAGCAAGAAGTGTGAGGTTAGCTCCCTGGGGAGCACCCACAAGCGTAGATGTTGCGTTCTTGGCGTTGAGGCCAATGTAGATTACATAATGGAAATACAACACCAGATTCCTACAAGGCGTTGGGAGTCATTGCTTCTTCCAGATATGGCCATCACTAGTTTGTAGCAACACAGTGGACACCACAAGCCATACAAAGCAAAAGTGTACAGCTCTATTATACTTATTATACTTCTTGATTTCCATTGCAAATATAAGGGTGTCTGTCACCTATCTGGGAATGACTGCAAATTACCTAATGAGGAAGCAGAATACACCTCTCTCTCTATATAGTATGAATTACAGCACTGATCCTTAGTACAAATTATTTAATAGTTTGTTGGTGAACAAAGTTTGTTACGTATTGAGATTTAATATATTCTATTTTTGCTCTCGGGACTGTGGGTCACTGTGGCGGTTAACGCGGAAAATTGGTGGAAGAATCTAGCCTGGGGGACCCGACATTAGGAGTGACCGACTTGGGACCTCTTTTCGCCATTCTTAAATATGGTGGAGCACTGTAATGCACTCATTGCCTTGCACGATTTTGAGTTTGGTAGGTGGCCACTGCAGTTCTTTGACAAATACTATGAGGAGGACAACAATGATGACATATATTTTATAAAATGGTCAGCATTTCTCCACTGAACATATAAATAAAACTGCAGAGGCATAGAAATTTGCATTTGTATATTATTTGATCAAAAGTATCCAGATTCTATGAATCTCAATACAATTAGAATGCTCCTTCATTGGATTTAAAACATGGTTTAAATCAAATTAACAAAAGCCGCCATTGATTTGATCGACTTGGGTCAAAGCTTAAAGTTTTGTTAAATCAGAAGTTGAAGCATTAACTTGCTAATCTGGAAGTTCATTTGATTTTCTTTGGGATAATGTGGAAGTATGTGTGGTTAATTTAGAAGTTGTTTTCATGGTATGTAATTGAGTAAAAAGCTTCATTGATTTGACAATATAAATCTATGAGTTGATGTGAAAACCTTGTTAATTTGGAAGTTGACTTTATACTATCGTTAGGTTGAGGTAAAAGCATGTGTTTAATGATTTATTGCTATGTGGGCAGCAGAAACCCAATAAACAAAGGAAACCCATTAGACAAAGGCGATGTTTAGGTTGAGATGAGAACATATGTGGTGTGCTTTGTTGATATATAGCAACCCATTAAACAAGGCCACTTAGCCCAAAAATATGCATGTTGAGAAATAATATATCACAAGATTAAAGGTTCATTGAGATTGAACGTAGAATCAATATTGGGAAGTGTTCATAATGTTGTAATAATCATTATGGAATGAATGTTTCTTAAAAATGTTAGATGATGATCCATATGGGAGTAAAGGTTTCATATCAAAAATAGGGAGGGACTCTCTTAGTTTATCATAGAAACTTATACCTAAGGGGTAAGAGAGTAGTTGATTAGGTAGAGAACCATCGTGTGTTTTTGAAGGAGACTTTGTACTATGCTCACCAGTGTTTTTCCTTAGCCATTTTATTAGTGTTGGAGTATTACGATTGGAGTATAGTGCAAAAAAATATAAATCACATATTATATATAAATATATATAATATGTGATTTATATTTTTTTTGCACCATTTATTATTTTATGGTGCTTTGCACCACTTTTTATTTTATGGTGCTTTGCACCATATACAAGTTTGTGTACATTAAATAATAATAATAATAATTTTTGGTGTTTTTCATCAAAAAGTTTCAATCCATGTTGGATTGGTTTTGGTGTTTTGCGCCACAAAGCTCCAATCCACCTAAGATTGGTTTTGGTGGTTTGCACCATACACCATGGAATGCCACATATTCATTTAACACCAAAAACAACTTTTTGACAAACACCACTTTTGCACCATAAATCTTAGCACCACTTGCGTATCCCCACATTATCACCACTTTTGCACCACTATTTGAAAATTGAGGATTTCCCAAATCCTTTACAAATAGTGGTGCTAATGTGAAGCTAAAATGCCCTTTTTCTTGTAGTGTTGATGTATGGTGCTGAGACCCTGATGACGGCTGGGTGTAGTTGAATTTTATCCTGTGAAGGTACTTGTTAGTTGACCCGGGACATAAGGCACCACTTACGGAATCCTCGTCGATTTCGTGCAGGTTTTAATAACAATTCCATAGTTGTGCGGATGGAAACATTTAACAACACCAACATCAAGAAAGCGTAGTGTTGCAATGTATTCAGCCTGAAGAAAGGAAGAGAGAAAAATAGGTTTCTTTACGTATGCATTGCGGGCAATCCGGGTAGGCGTTGGACTTGTTCAAAACAAACAACGTCTCTCTGACAGTAGAGCAACTAATCTCGGATTCATGAACGATCTGATGTTCTCTCAACCTCACATTCAAGCTGAATGGAGAGTTCAAAAAAGATATGGTCAAGGTTTTCTGTATCACATACATACGAAAACCTAGATTGGTGGGTTTTTATGGAAATGCTTTATACTAAGTAGTATGTTGTGTCTTAGAGTAATGTTTAAGATAGATTTTTCAGAAGCAAATAATAAATGTATAAGGGGTTGTTGATATAATAGGTGTATTTTTTATCCTGTTAAGGTGGAGGAGAATGAATCACTATATTGATCATCATCATGTGCAAGATCAGTAGAGTAATGAGTTAAAATTTGGTAGATTTTGGAGATGATGTCTATAGAGAAAGAACATAATATGGAAACTAATATTCTTTTTAAGCAGGTAGTGGATCTAACTAAAGTGGATCTAACTAAAGGCAAGGCATTATTTATTTCACAGAGTTTTGTGATTCAAATATCTTTTCTGAACGCACTGTTTCCATTATGGGGTGTGATATGCAGCTCTTTTCTTTGGTGTTAGCTTCAATATGACTTCATACATATTTTTTCTCAAGTGATGGAGGTGATTTATGTTATTGAGCTTTTTAGCATGCTTGTTTTCTGAAATATGAAAACTGGTTTTGGATGTAAAAATCTTTTATGTTTTTGGTTTCTGAAATATGAAAACTGGTTTTGGATGTAAAAATATTTTATGCTTTTGGTCGTGATCGTTTAAGTGATTTACTTTTCATCCAGCAATGGTTTTTTTTGTCTGTTTCATAAAACTTATTTTGGGTAGGTAAATGGTTATGAAGGATGCCTTATGAAGGATCTATTGTTTATATAAGATTTTTATATTTAATATAAAAGTATAATATATTTATTTTGGTTTGAAAAAAAAGAGTAATGAGTTAAAATATTAATATCAATTAAATACTAAAATATCTATAATATTTGATTATGGTTGATTATTATTGGCTTTGACCAACCATGATTGACTATGAATGACCACGAGGGCTTCACTCAATAAACCGCTACCATAGTACGTTTGTTTGTGGCATATGAAACAATATCGCTAATTTCACTAAATATTGGAAAATACTTTCCAAAATCGTTTTATTTTACCCCCTCTCAATATGCCTTCCCAATTTAAAAAAATTCCTATTTTCACTAGAATTTATATGTATCGATTTTTTCATTAACATTTTTTATACCCCTTTATATTTCTACCTAGTATATTGATATGATACCCCTCTTATGACCCCACATGCATTCTACCACCTTGCTTCTTTCGATGTATATTGTGGATGCACATTACGTCACCCACAATGCAATTACTCAACCACATATCATTATGATTTGCAACATCTAATGGTCTAATGAAAATATAGGAGATCACTTATTGTATGTCACTAGAGCCAATGCACATAGTACAACATTTAGATTGCATGTTGCAGTTCCCCAATCGCTGACTAAGCCTGTTGTGGGTCAGGTATCCAAGCCCCCAGGGCCTGTAACAAGCTCTAGGAGATTGACTAAACCTCTCAAGGCATGTAATAGGCACGAGTGGTTGGGTATTCAAGCCCCCAAGGCCTATCAAGGGCACTATAATAGGCCCTGGAGGCTTAGAGCCTCCCAAGGCTATTGGTAACAACTGGCTGAGTGTTATTGGTAACAATTGGTTGTCAATGACCACTGCCTCTCGACCATGATCGACTGGAAACCCACTTCACCACGAAACCCCTCGCCTCAAGCATGCCTCAAGAGGTGATTTCCCTGCATACTGGTAATCCCGAGCCTTGCCTCCACCCGATTTCTCATCCGGCCGTGATCCCTCCATCTGCATTTGGGGATATTTGTCAGCCCGCCCATATAAAAAAGACCCCAAAGTATTTTTGTATTATTACATTAAATAAAAAAACCCTTTTCCCCTTAATATATAAGCAATATAATTTTTAGGTTTTCATGAATATTTAATACCGCAATATGAATGAATGTAGTATTATATTGCCTTCTAGTGAATCCCCTATGTGAATGACCAATAATCCAAATGGATACCGATGGCCACCCACCTATTCCAATGGATCAAAACAAATTTTCCAGTTTGGTAGTTTTTTTACAACTTTTTGGGCCCAAAACTTCTGGGGTTGTTTTGAGGCCCTAAACGATGTGTTTTGGCGATGCCACAGTCCATACATAGACAAAGGAAACGTGTGAAATGTGTAATTCTCGCATAGATATTTCCAATAGGAGACCAAGCACCCTAAAAAGATATCATATATGCAAAAGTTATGCCCCTGAGGAGTTGACACATCAACTAACCACCTTGGGGCTGGAAAACCCTTTTATAGTTCATCTCCTAGCTATGGGTTTTTGGATGTTTAGGGTTTTTTCCTTCATGCTTAAATGATAAAAAGGCACTTTGGCCTCCTTTTGTAATCAGCTTGTCATAAATAAGTGTAGCTTCCACATCTCTTCTCAAACATAAAGCTACCACAATTCTAGCTTCTTTTATTTTACAATATGTTAGGTTTCATTCTATTAATAGAAACTGAGTTTAGTGTATCACTATGTTCCTTGCAATATATCTATGTATGAGGTTCTATATATGCTATTTCATTTCGTTTCTAACATAAATCGTGTTCCCTACAAGAAATTGAACATCCTTTCCCATCTTGACTATGGTTGATCATGTTTGGCCAAGGTTGATTATGGTTGACAATGGTTGAATGTAGTTTCCCATGTTTGACTATGGTTAGCTATGGTTGATCATCTTTGACAATTCTTGACTAAGTTTCACATTGTTCATCACGCTTTCCTATGGTTGAATTTGGTTTACCATTATTGATTATGGTTAACCATGGTTGACTATGACCATATTTTAATATTCATCTATGGGTGAATATGATTGACCATGTTTTACTACCATTGAATTTCATTGAGCATGTTTAGTAGTCCTTACTTACGCTTGACATCGCCATGTTTGATTATTTGACCATGGGTGACTATGAGCGACAATGTTTTAATATAATTGGCTTTTGTTTCCTATGGTTGAATGTGTGTAACCATATAATACTATGGTTCACCATGGGTATCCATGGTTGACTATTATTGACCATGGTTCATTATGTTTGGCTATGGTATGAAGAGGATGACTTCAAAATTATGTTAGGTTTAATGTAATGGTTGACTTGAGTATTATGTCATATTTCAACAATAAGAGGGTGAATTGAATTTTATGTTGCATTATATCATCATGAGGTTGAATTAAATATTATATGACATTGTGACATTAAGAAGTTAACTAACAAAAAGGAATATTGTGACATAATAAGTGAATACAATATGATATCACATAGTGAGATGATAATGCATATAGAATCGTGAGCGCCTTCCCAAGAATGCCTCCCACTTCCAAAGATCCACATTGATGTAGGTGGTTATCAATGGCAGCCCTCCTCTTCCATAGACTTAGAATGGTTCTCCATCTTGGCACTTTTTCTATAATTTATCAAGTTCTAAACTTCCAATGCATTTTTTGGGCCCTAAACAATGTTTTATGGTCCTATGAAAACTTAGGGTTGTTGATGATTTACCTTGGGAGAAATTGTTATTTTCATCAATATATTTGCAATGGGATATCATGCAGTGCATATGAAGTTTGTATGTGGGAGTTGTGTTCACACGAAGTTGACATATCAACTAGTCTTCTTGAGCCCCACAATCATTTTTCCACTTCATCTCCTAAGGTTAAGGTTTTGTATATTTAGGATTTTTTCCTCTTTGATTTTTCACTTTATGTTAAAATTCCATTTTGGCCTCTTTTAATGGTATTCTTGTGAATGAGTGTATCCAACATGTCTATCTTCAGAGTTAGGCCACTTCCATTCTAGTCATTTTGTATTTCTTTGCACTTTACATGTTTTTTTCCATTTCATTCTTTTTTTTTCCTTGAAAAAACTATAATTTTATTATCCAACAGGTTACAAAATTACATTTTGTTCATACATATCAATGTATTTCAATACATAAAAAAACCTAAAGTCTCTCTTCATAATGATAAAGTCGAGCCAAAAAACACAAGTGTTTTCAACATAATGACTAATAACCCTGCATAGAAGCAAAACGATTCTTTTTAACATCATAAAATATGTTCTAGAAGAACTAGTTGCAGTTTAGCAACTTCAAACCTGGTTGATCAAGAAAAAAATCGAAAGGAGCAAAACAAGATTTTTAGAAAACCCCAAATAACGACTGAAGATCAAGTCTGTACTATGTCTAGAGGATTAGGATGTATTAGGACATCCCAACCATCTATAAATGGCCTATTATAGAATTCATATGCTTCACCATGCTTTGAATCTATAATTATCCATTGCCCAAAATCGAACTGAACACTCGGTTTAGATAAGCGATCTGCCTCCTCGTTCCATTCCCTGTAAATGTGATGGAAATAAAAAAATCAAAGGAATATTTGCAACGTAAAATCTCTTCAAGAATGGCCAATAAAATGATAATATGACACTCCTAAGTTCTCATCACCCAATTTACTACATTCATGGAATCACTAAAAAGCTACACAGAATGACACCCTTTTTCCCCTGCAAAAATGATAAGCAGTTTTAATGTCAAAAACTCCACAAAGTTGTTTGATCCCACTCCCAGACTCATCCACATGCTAAAAAAGTGATTTTAATAAATGTAAAGAATAACCCCCCCTCTACAAGCTTTAACACCTTGTGATGCCCCATCGAAATACCCCCGAGGCTTTGAGGGGTCGATTAGCTCAATAGCTATCTAACAGGATGGGGTCTCTCTCTTTGATTAAGGAAGGTGCGAACGTATATCCAGTCCAAGATCTGCAATGATGTTCGGAATTGAAGGATTTTCTTGAAATATGGCAATGCTGCGAGCATCAATGGAATCACCTCCTGATATACAGTTCATACCCATACGCCTAGAGCATCCCCCCCAGACCAAACTTGCGAACGGACAATGAATTAAGAGATGCACAATGGTCCTCATTTTTCTTGCAAAGTGTGCATCAACCCTAACCTCTTATTTTCCTTTTCCTCGTGTGATCCCAGGTAGGAACTCTATTGGAAAGAAAACACCAAAAAAATAGTCGAGACTTTGCTGGGAATTCTGACTTCCACACTCCTTTCCCCCACCAAAAGACTTCCCATTGACCATTGAGAATATTTAGTTCTATGTACCCAAGTTTTGGAGAGTAAGAACCATTTTGGTCATGGCACCATACAAGTTCATCCTCTCGGTCAGTTATCCTAACATGTGAAATTATTACTACCCTGATTAAGTGATACATGCCTCCAAATAGATTTCTTCCAATCCCATATCAACACGGTCTGGCATCCTTGCTGCCATGGAGTAGTTTGTAGGGGGTCCACCAATTGATGCACGTAGTGAAATCCCATCAAATCGAGATAGTCAACAACATCTCTAGGGAGAATATGATTTTTTTGACATCCCACCTGTTGTAGTCCCGTGGGTCACTAGGCCTTGTTATAGGCGCTTGTCTAGCTTCCTACTTTCCATTATGATTTTATTGTCGAGGATTTTAGTAAGTGTTTCCTCCACGGTCTGACAGTGGTGATGAAGTGTGCCCAGTAGCATTTGTGTATTTTGTAGTTCCTTGTACACCTTGCTGTAATGTATATACCAATTATTCAAAATTTCAGCAACAGTGGATTCTTGAGTATTGTATTGCTTAAGTAAGCTAAGGGCTATTGTAGAAGCTATATACTGATTTTCCATTAAGGAAGATACTTTGATAGCATGCTCCCGTCGGTTTTTTGTAAGCTCAGATTGTAAGGATGACGCAAGATTTTTGAATAATTGATATGCTCTATCAAGGGGTGTTGTCGTGTTAGAGCTCGATGGAAGTGTAATGACTTGCTGGGCTAAGTATTCACACTTAGATAAAAATGCATCATTTTCCTCTTGCAACTGCTAGATCCAATCTTCTGCTTCCTTTTGGCGATGTCATTGTTCTTTGAAGACTGCGTCAGTAAGTAAATAAAGCTCTACTTGATATGCCAATTGTGGTTGATAAGTGGCTATAGACCCGAACTGATCCAGATAAACTGAGAGGTGGTTTTCTGATGAAGCTTGTTGTAACTGTTGCTGCTGCTTTTGTTGTTGAAGTTCTTTCTCTTTTCGCCTCTTGTTTTTTTGTTTCTTATTATGAATTTTCTCCTGTACTATTTCTTTATTGGTGGATGGCTTCCATGACCCCGTATCTTTGTCGGCTATTGCTGGATGATTTTCCGCAGTAGTTTGTATATCAGTAGCAACTTCTTATGTCTGGACCTGTATAATTTGCTCTGCTGGTGTGGAAACTGGAACTATGTGCTCAAGTGTTTCTGAGTTTACTTGAGTATCTGCTGTTGTGTTGGGTATTTCAGCCTTGATTGTACTGGCCTCTTGCATGATGGCTTGCTAAGGTGCTTCTGTCATGGCGGCTTCATTGTCTTGAGCTATGGACGCTTCAGTTTCTTCTGTCGAGAATGCTTCTCTATTTTGCTGATGTATTACAGGATTGGACTTGGATCCATCAGCAGGGTTGGGTGAATGGGGACTTGAATGACTTGGTGGAATGGATGGAGTTGTCTCAAGTGTGGGTGGATCGACTTCTGTCGTAAGTGGACTCGGTGATATGATATTGCTAGACGGACCCAGACCGACTAGACTTGACGCAATTTCTGGAACTAAAGGCTCATTTTCATGACTGACAATTTATGGAGAATTTTCAGCTTGGTCGACTATGGGGTGGGGTGGACTCGATTCTTGCTTTAGGGGTTCGATAGATAGGGGGGTGAACGTTGATGTTTCCTGTGCAAAAATTTTACCTGATGGATCAGGGTTGCGCTTGAGATGAGTTTTTTTGTGGCCAACAACTTCTGCCAAATTAAGCGGAGCGTTTAGGGTGGAAAAAATTTGTTGCTTAGTGACTAACTCTTTCCATTGGGGAAATAGTATATGAAGGTTGGAAATGAACTGACTTAGATCAAAATATGACTGGTTAAGAGGAGCAGGTGGTTCCAAAAGAGTAGTATCTTCATGCACTAAGGTCGGGGAAGGGGGTGGGGGGCTATTCGTCAGGTTGACATGAGGTTCACCCATGATCTTGAATTTCTTGAGAGCATTCTTTGGAGACTTGCACTGCTTTGTTTCCAAAAACTTCTTAAACTGCTTTTCCACTAGCAACTTGTTCTGGGCTTCATCTATTAATATTTGAGTAGCACTGTCATATAGCTCAATTTCATCTTCTTCAGTTGGATCTTGAATGATCATTTTTATTTTCCCCTTTCCTTGTGTCTGAATTTCCTTGTTCTTTCATGTTGTAGACAGTTCTTCCACTATCTGTTGCATATTTTCGTCTTTCAAGAGGTTCTCTGGGTTGTCGGATTCTGTGCTAATGTTTTATTGCTCCACTACTTCAGCTAGATCTTTATGTGCAGTAAGTGTGAGTGTCGGTAAGTTGGTATTGTGTACTGGTTCAGCCTGGTATGTGAAAGTGTTCATGTATAGCCGAATTTCATACTCTTCTTCCTTTTCTGCATCTATCAATGGCTCGACAATTGTTAAGTCGACTGTTTTTTCCTGAGGTGGAATTATCAATTTTGTGTTCGACTGTCAACCTAACTCTATAAAGATTGCATCTACTGAGGGGTAGTAGTCGAGTGACTTTGCTGCACCAGCTACTCCTTGTAAATACCAGACCGTTGTATGATCCAGAGCTAGTTGGATATGTGATGTTAGAGGTAATCTCCATCAGATTTTCTAAGGTACTCTCCATCTTGTCGCCTGTGTTTTAAACGACAGAAACCATGCTTCCAACCAGAGCTTAACTATCGTTGGTCCATGTTGACTTCCTCCCTGCGTGAAGCAACGAAATTTTTCCACAATAACACTTCGCTCTTGAACAAAGTCCTTATTACCTTTCGGTCGAATATCAGTCATGGAAATCCAGATAATCACAGATGGGTATCAGATGCTCATCCCATCTTCTTGTCACTTATTGCATGTATGTTTGATTATGTCGGCCAAGAAGTCTTCCCATTTGTATACTTTGTCGTGTAATGCAATATTTTTAATAGCTTCCAACATGTCGATTTTCAGCTCGGAACCTCTCCCTAATCATGATAGTGCATGCGACATGATTTTAGCAGCAGTTTTGTAATTACCATACTTAATATGACTCAAAACTAGGCCTCATGAGTTCTTCCCAGCAATGGAACCAATGTTGTAGTCCCGCGGGTCACATGGTTACTAGAGATACATTATATATTATAAACAAGCATGCACAATGATTCAGATACAAGAGACAAGAGACCAATAGAGAGAGACAAGCACAACCTGTATTACTCAGCAAGGTTAGAATACTACATAGAACAGATCTAACCAGTACATCGGCTCAATAACCTATATATGCTTTTTAATACAGTTACATAACCGTCTGTCAGCCTAACCGACCGACCTGACCTTTGTTGGTTGACCTGACGTGTCAACATATACTTCAAGTGGTTGGGTGGACGGCCTAGTCGACATGCCGACCTAGGCCCTTCCAACACTACCCATGGGTCTTCCCCAATATGTGCGCTTGATCCATCTCTAATACGCCAATAAAAACCTTCGTCTATCAGCGGGAAATAATTTAGCATAGATTTCTAAATATTTGAGGAGTTTCCTTTACATTTAACCGGACTCCTGATCCAGTCTTCCATTAACTATGGCCTGATATATTTATGAAATATTACATCTATCCAGATGTTATTTTTCACCACTAACCACCACACTGATTTGGACCCCAAATGTTTCACAAATAGGAAGATGTTCTTAATTCCCCACCCTCCTAGAATCTTTGAGAGACCAATCTTCTACAATTTAACCCAAGGTAGGATGAATTTTTCTATAAAGCCCACCAACATAAATCTAAAGCACAACTTTCTCTCTTTTTCAAGAATCCCCTTGGGAATCCATGCTAGGGACATGTAGTAAATTCAGATTGCTTCCAAAAAAGACTTGACAAATAAAAGCCACCCTACTCGGGACAACCATCTAAAACTCCATGGGGTTATTCCACGAAGGTGGTTCACGAATTTTGGCACGCGAGAGCCAAAAAACTTGTTTTTCGAACCCTCGCTCGAGGTATTTTCAAGCCCTCGATCGAGAGTTTTAAACAACATCGATCGAGGGATTGAAAATACCTCGATCGAGGGTTTGGTTAGACCCTCAATCGATCTATTGCTCGATCGAGGTGTTGAGATAGAAAAAAAACAAAAACAGGGCCCGGTCGGCCGGCCAACCCTATTCGGAAAAGACAGTCCAACGACCATGAGGAGTACGGGAAGAATGCCCTCAACCGAGCATCTGCAACCACCTCACCATGCCACGCCCAATGCCACCTTGCAACCATGGCTTCTAATCCACGAGATAAGTGGAATTCAACCTGTTATTTGTTTTTTGTTTTTTTAAACTTAAATTTTATTTGTATTGCTATTTGTTTTTTAAAAAATACCTAAATTTCATTTGTTTTGTATAAAATTGTGTGTGTTTTTTATAAAATGTAAACTTTATTTATTTTTTATAAATTTGTGTGAATGTAACCATTGAAACCAAAAACCACCATTGAAACCAAAAATTGTTGAAACTGAAAACCACCATTGAAACCAAAAACCAATTTTTTGTGTAGAAAACAATTGAAACCAAAAACTATTTGAAAAAAAAAACAAAACAAAAAACCATTCCAAAACAAAAACCAAAAACCATTTGAAATATGTTTAGGGTTTTAAATTTATATTTTATTTATTTTTTTAAATTATTAATATTTTTGTTTATATCAACTGATACCATTTCATTGCATAAATGCTACCGGTTTTATTTTAAAATGTGTTTTGACAAGCATAAATGTTGCCCGCTTTTTTTTCAGTCCTCTGAGAAAGCCAATAGGATTGAAAAAAAAAAAATCATATTACGTTGTCGGTTTAATAAAAACCATTAACATTAAAAAAAACTCAACAACACCACAGGTTGTTGGTTTAACAAAAACCATTAACATTAAAAAACCTCAACACCATAGTGACATGTAGAAAACTCATTTGGTCTCCATCTATAACCTTAGATTCAATGTTACTTTGGAAAACGACCTACAATTTCTCTTATGGAAAATCCATAATTAAGTAAGTAGCATCATTATTATTAATTTATTTAATGAGATAAAGTGTCATTTTTATTTTTTATCAAATTATCATGTATATTTCTATAGTTATACATAATATCATATAAATGCTTATATATAATAAACATATAATTTTATAGTTATACATAATATCATATAAATACTTATATAATAAATATTATTGTAGTGTTACTCTCACTTTTTAATAATATATGTACATTTTCATTTTAAAAAACAAGCTTAAGTGTATAAAAATAGAATACACACTAAGTTGCCTTCCATTTCACTACACTAAATATTCAAAATATATAAAAAAAAAATTAATTTTTTAATAATACATTTTATATAACATTTTAAAAATAAATTTAAATATTACAAGTAAATTTAAATATGTTTATTAAATTGCATTGATATCATCATTTACCATTAATATATTCAATATTCATTGATATGATTATTTGCTAGTATTTTTATAAATTATAAATCACTTTAAAAAATAAATATAAATATTCTAATGGAATTTAAACATATATCATTTTAAAATATAGATATAAACATTATAATCAAATTTAAATATTTATACATGAATTTGATAATATCCTTATAAATCATAAATATATTAAAGTTAAAAAAAATGAAATTCAATATTTATTAATATAATTATATGTTAGTATAAACTAATAATTTTATGTTAATATAAATTATAAATATATTGAAGTTAAAAAAAAATCATTTTCTTAAAATCAAAGCTTACCTAATACCTCAATAATCATCACATTAAAATCTATCCAAACACATTGAGGTGCATACAACATGTCCATATCAAGATGACAAAAGCAAGCACAACAACATCTTATATTATTAAGATTTGGATGACTCCCTTTGCCATGGTCTAAATGTCATAATATAATATGTCAATTTTTAGGTATTTCTTTAGTTGATATGAATATATCAAAATATATCTCATGTATATATATATATATATATATATTAATTTACAAATCTTTAGTCTTATCAAAAAACCATAATTATATATATATATATATAATGATGATGATGATGATTTGTATTGATAAAAACTCATTTACAACATAAATAAAAATGACGTGCCTAGAGGGAAACCATAGCACTTATAGAACTTGATTTTATCAAAGTTATGAAAACTACCTAGCAAGTTGATAGGTTTCTAATCATTGCTAAGATAACAATGAAAAACAAAAAAAAAGTGGGACCCTAAGAAACCCCTAATGATGATCTTCATAAGAAACACAAACAACAAGTATATGTTCTAGAGGAGCTAGTTCATACGTGCATTGTATGTGTTTTCCTTGATGAGGAAATCCACCTAGGTCTCTACTTGATCCAATAGGGATAATCCTTTGTAATGTCATGGTAAAAAACAAATGAGTAACCTAGTTGGTGAAGGAGAGGATAGGATAAATTGATTTTGTTTCCCTGCACCTCCTATAATGAGAATTAGAGTGAAATGCATAGAACAACTCCGACCAGGGAAACCAAAAAAAATCTAGACTGGAGTTTAAAGGAAGCACATTAAAAGAAAAATCTACTTTGTTTACTAGTGGTAAATAAACATTGAAAATACTCGCACCACCTCTTGACCCTCAACTAGTAGATATGTCCCTACAAGATATTGAGAATATATCATTCTAAAAATAGTTTAGTCCCCCCCCCACATCCCAACCTCTAGTCGTAGGGCTGGTGTGACATTGAGGACTTTATCTAAGAAATCCAACTATTCTCAATGAATATATGTATCCAACATGCTCACATGATTTGAATGTGACCACCACATTTTATCCCTACAGATGTTGCACCAGGTGCCGCTTGAAACCAAACAGCATCCTAATTCTCAAGGGCATGTGTTGTCACAGATTTGTTTCAAGGACACAATTAATCATGTGACCCTTATCTAAACAGGAAGAATCTATCACTGCTACATAACAACAACCTTTTCCATGACTCCTTAACAACATTGTACTTTACCTCCATTCACACAACTCCTCAAAGCCTACACAAAATAATTCTCTAGCATGTAGATTAGCCACACAAGACAAACCATCTTTTAATTAGCGGACCCAATGCTTATTTCTTCCTCCTCAAGAGAGATGACCTCTTAGCACCTTTTGGGAGTTTTGATGTGGGTTTTCTTGCAGCCACTACTGTCATTTTAGCCACAAGCCACTAAAGCCCACAAAATTGGGGCATAAACAATACTATGCATTTCCCAATAATTCCCTCAACAAACCTTTAATGAAACACATGTCTATACATTTGCTAAACATAGTATTGGGAAATAACTTGCATGAAAATGAAACAAAACATGTCTATACATTTGCTAAACATATCTACATGCTTTCCAATTCCACATGAAAGGACTAATCACACTCTTCTTTAATGAGCCACACATATCCCATGCTCCATTTGAATATTCTTATTGGATTTACACAACCTCTTCAAATATGCGGTTACTTTAGGATGTTGTAGGTAGAGTCAACTTGTATCCCTAGGTGTAGATACATCAAACAACCCACATTATCTCTTGGTTTGGTTTGGATTCTCATGTGGTATGTGTCTCAATCCAACATACAAACAACCCTTCCATTCGTTGATTCATTCTCATGTATGTCAATAGATCTAGAGCATCGTGGCTCTCTATAATCATTCCTATGCTATAAAATTCAACTCGTGATTCAAAATATTGTAAATATCATAAATTATAATCATTATTCACTCACTCATGTCATGCACTCACTGATTAGCTTTGCTTTGCTTAGCCATTAACAAACTTCTTTTGTTGTTCTAATTCAATTTAAAAAGGTAGATTATCAAGACTCAAACATGTAGCGAGCCCAAGTTGGCTTAGGCTTGATTCCATTTCCCCTCCATCCCATACCTATATGCTGTCGCAACAAGTGTTAAACAATAAAAATTAATGCCTAGGCCCCTATGATGCTAGCGTTGCTAATAAAAATGATATCGAAATTGAAACTGGAATTGAAATTGAAACTGGAATTGGAATCAAGTTGGCTTAGGCTTGATTCCATTTCCCCTCCATCCCATACCTATATGCTGTCGCAACAAGTGTTAAACAATAAAAATTAATGCCTAGGCCCCTATGATGCTAGCGTTACTAATAAAAATGATATCGAAATTGAAACTGGAATTGAAATGTAAATTTGAAATTGAAAATGAAAATGATATTGATATTGGATATTGAAATTGAATTTGAATTTTGAAATGAAATTCGAATTGAAAATCGAAAATTGAAATTGAAATGAGAAATGAAAATTGAGAATTGGAAATGTAATTAGAATTCAAATCGAAATTGAAACTTGGAATTTGAAATTGAAAATTGAAGATGAAATTGAAATTTAAATTGAAATTTGCTTTTGAATTGAATTTGAAATGCGAAATTTGAAATAGAATTTGAAATTTGAATTTGAATTTTAAATGTGAAATTTGAAAGAGAATTAGAATTAGAAATTGAAATGTGATGCAAAGAGTTCCAAAGAGAGAACTTCATTGCTTCATGCTCTGCGACGCACGAGACGATCTGATGCCGCCCAAGAGGGCGGCCATTGGCAGTGCTCCCATTCACTGAGGAGTGAGGCCACGCCAGGGTCGGATGCCACTGGTGGCAGTAGCAGGAGAGCTAGTGTGCCGGTTCATCCTGGTGACATACATGTTGATCCCCAGGTGCAGGATATGCGGCAACACACGAGTGCATTAGGTGCATATTTTTTGTTAGATACATTTTTCAGTAAATTTTTAATATACAATGCATTGAATTTCAGTTGCAAGCTATAATATATATTTTCAGTAACATTTTTGTTTTGGTTTGGATCGCAGGTCCATCGGGGGGGTCGTACGATGATGAGGTTGCACGCATCACTCTCGCTGATATCACTACCTAGCGAGAGTGGGTGCACTCATGTGTGTGCACATTCAGGGAGGATTCTCCCATGCAAAGATCACTATTCATGATGTTATCAGCAGTGGATGACATGTTGTCCCTCTATAAGAGGGTGGGACCTCTTAGTGACATTGGCGTTTTGCATGCCAGAGGAGGAGACGGGATGTCATTGGGATCCAAAAATGGGAGGATGTCAAATTCACCATAAAAGGGCATGACATCAAGGGTACTTTGTTTGACATCCCTCATGACTGCCCTTCCGATCAACCACTTAGACTCAAGGAGTTTAAGTTGGAGGCCGCTACACCATATTTATATGAAAGATTCGTTGGAGCATGGGGCATGTTCCCCCACCATGTATAGGTACCATTGTACTTTGAAAAACATATTTATGCAGAGTTTATTTTGGGGATACACCCATATTACACCAGCACAGGGTCTAAGTTCTTTTGGGTTGGTAGGGGACGCTACTACCAACGTCCTGGAGCTCCTAGAGACCCTGGCTTCGTTCCACCCCCTCCGAGGTTGGTACTGATTCCAGACAGGACGGTTATCAGGTTAGTGGACGTGGAACAGTCATCCCATATTGATGCAGAGGCTAGACATGACATTGCAAAGTCGTTGTTCACTTCCATGGGCAGTGCTATTGTTGTTGTGCATGGAGAGGCATCTAGACCACCCCCTGCACTTGCAGAGCTAGAGATAGAGTGGGTCGATAATGAACTGCTCAGGAATTTGGATGGCGAGGTCATACTGGGGTATGCTGAGTCATCTCGAGATGCATACTTTTTGTTGTATCATAGATACGTCACTCCAGGACAGGTATACTTTTGTACAATTATGTATATATGTTTTCATGTTACATAATATTATATGTCGTAAATTGAATGGTCAATAATACTTAAGGGAGTTGTATTCTATTTCTCCATGCAGGGGACCACATTCATGATCAACTCTTTTCTAGTGAGACATCATTTGGTCCATCCGCTTGTACCAACCCGCAGATGACAGTCGTCGAGGTAAGTTATGATTTATGTTCCAATTTAATTTGTGTTTATTATTTCTCAGTTTAAATAATTTATGTTTTGTTTCTTAATTTTCTTAATTTTATGTTTTAGATCTTAACTTCAAATGAATTCCAAATTGTATAGGGAAAAGGAAAGGGAATTTCTCCTGATGATAGACATGACGACCACGAAGGTCTTGGCCATCCGGGTCTAGACACAGAGGTGAGTTTTAATTTATGTTCCAATTCATTATTTAATCACATTTAGTAATTTATTTTTGTACTTTAGGTTTCAATTTTTTAATTATAACTTAAATTATGTTTTAGTTTTAATTTTTAATAAATATAACTTATTACATGTAATGGCCTCGCTACAGGTGGGTGTGGGTGCTGCAATGACTTTCTCATATGAATGGGATGCAGCTCGACCACGTGGTCCTGATGAAGGGCCATCTACCCATATTCCTACCCAGATGCTAGATATCACCATTGACTCGACGGATATCGAGGCATTATTTCATAGTTTACCGTCTCATGGCTAGCATCAAGGGCCTCGTTGGGGTAGTGGCCAATGATTTGATGATCTAAACATTTCCATGTTTTGGATATTTTCATATTTGATATATTTTCATGTTTTGGATGATCTATGTATACGTTTTCATGTTTTGGATATGGATTTCTATCATTTATACATGGACTTTTATCATATATGGACTCTGGATATGAACTTTTGGATATTTTGTTACATATTTTGTATATTTTATCATATTGATGTCTTCATGTGTATTTTGCATCTGATTTGAAATCAATTGTTTTTTTATATTACATCTGGGTATAGTTATTACAGTTACAAATTTATGTTTTGTCGTTTCAAATGCAAATTTAATGTACAGTGATTACAATATAAAGTTCAATCTCGATGTGCAGTTACAATTTAGTTCAATTTAAAATTTCATTTCAACTACATTACAGTTGCAAATCCAAAATTTAGAATTGAATACATACATTACAATTTAAAATTGAAATTCCAATTCCAATTCAATTACAATATAAAATTTCAATTTAATGTGTAAATTCAATTCCAATTCAATTACAATTTAATGTGTAATTTCAATTCCAATTCAATTACAATTTAAAAGCTCATTTTCAACTACATTACAATTGCATAAATGAAATAAACATTTAAAATTAGAATACATTTGAAATTAAAAATTGAAATTACAATTATATTATGTTGTCTACACATTACAATTCAATTACAATTTACACATTCCAATTCAACTAGAATTTAAAATTAAAATTTCAAATTTAATGTGTAATTTCAATTGAAAATTCAATGTGTTGTTCCAATTTAAAGGTTCAATTTCAATTACATTACAATTGCATTTAAAATTAGAATACATTGTACAATTTAAAATTTAAAATTTACAATTTTACATTGTATAGATGTATTTTAAATTCTCAATTACATTACAATTGTATTTGAAATCAAAATTTAAAATTAGAATACATTTGAAATTAAAAATAGAAATTATAATTACATTATGTTGTCTACACATTACAATTCAATTACAATTTCCACATTCCAATTCAATTACAATTTAAAATTTAATGTGTAATTTGAATTGAAAATTCAATGTGTTGTTGCAATTTAAAAGTTCAATTTCAATTACATTACAATTGCATTTGAAATCAAACTTTAAAATTAGAATATGTATTGTACAATTTAAAATTCTCAATTACATTGTAAAGATGTGTTTTAAGTTCTCAATTACATTATGTAATTGTAATTGAAATCAAAATTTAAAATTAGAATGTAGATTACAATTTAAAATTGAAATTTTACAATTACATTATATCATCTACACATTACAATTCAACTATCTAGTAGATAGATTTAATATTGTTTTTAAAGCATCTAAGCAAATATCTATAAAAATACTACACAGGAAGTTCATGGAGCACTGACCATACATTCAAGTGTATTCACATTGGAGCACCATGACCCAATTTTCACAAAAGCCTCCCATCTAGTATTTTTAATCTTGGCATTAAAGTATCTACAAAAATACATTTATAAAACAACCTCCGCAAAAATCTCCAAAAAAAAATTCAACAAGACAACATGACAACTATGTCAATGATGTAAGTGGCATACATGTAACTCATTCATCTGGCCAATGTATTATAGGAATGCAAGTCTCCATAATACGATTATGGTCAGCTTCTGTCATCTTCCATCTCTTTGGCTCATCTCTCTTCACCTTGATTTCTGTTAGATGTATCTGAGCTGCCACCACCAAATGACTGTATTGGCATGATATATATTCAGGCATAAAATATTTGTAAATAATATGAGCACCCTATTTTTCACTCTTTCAAAAAAGTATCTCATTAGAACCATGTCTCCAATTTGGTATGTAAAGTCTCCATCTTGATAGGGTCACACCAACCTGCTTTTTATTTGTGTGCATCACATCAAATATTATGCCACATTTCTACAACATTTGTATGTGTGTAATATATAGTGAACTAATTAACTTAATGAAGTCTGTTGTACCTTCCCTAACCATATCAGAAACTCAATCATGATCTAATGAGACCATTTCCTCATCAATGTGCATCTCTTGCCATGTTGGAATTGGATGTGGGCCCTTTGGATTAAGAGGGACACATTTCCATGGTTTCACACATACATCATTTTCACAGTGATGAAGCCTGCATCCATTTGCATCAATGCAAAAATCGCAAAAACAAGCATACATCCTTGTTTCAATGGAAAATATGTCACCCATGTATTTACTTCGAATAGAATGTAATTCCCTTGTACCAGGTATGGTCTCACAATACCACGGCATGGATCTATTCACATCACCAAGGGCAACATCCCAAAAGAACCTGCATGGAATTCAATTTGTCATATAAATTCCTATCGAGTATGTGTTCTTTTGGAAATGATTGTATTGAATGTTATTAGCTTATTAATTGAGTTTGAAGTTTATTACCTGCACACTGGCCTTGCTTGTTCGTGACCTTGATGTCCCAAATGACATGTGCACCAATCAACTACTTCCATGGAGCATTTGATTTGGGTTGCACCATGACTCATCCGGTACCTCCGAAGCGCTCGTTTCATACATGCACTTGCGCCATCATGTTCACCCTTTCCATGCCCTGATTCAACAAAGCTCCAGGTGTGTTGGATTCATGTCTCTTTGTGAAGGTGACTCAACCAATAAAATGAGTGTGCAGATTTGAATTTCCCTGCACACCCATCTGACCAAATCTAGTGTTCACCAAATGATACGCCTCTCTGCCTAAAGGAATCATAAATCAACCCAAAGTAGTGTTGAACGAACAATGTGCCATGCTCATGATCATCACTGACATAAAAATGGTACTCCTTGATCACTTCACATGACTGAGGAGTGCTATCCCTACCATCAATGCTTTCCTGAGCATGTCTGTACAATACATGTATGAAGCTAGACACCTGGTTGGAGTGATAGTACTCACTCTGTATCTCTCTCCGAGGAGAAAATGTGTAGTTCTCAGCAAAGTATACCACTGATAAGATTATGCCCGGCTCAAATACCTCACGAGAATGTTTGAATTCTGAAGCTTGCCACCTGGACATATGGGAGTGCTTTATGTATTTATAAATCTGACTTTGATACTTCTCCATGAAATCTGAAACAAGAATCTCAGATTCGAGCAAGTCAATCCTCTTAGATGGAACAGATGAAGAAGCTGATGGATTCATGGAGACGTACTTGTACCTATTCCACATAAGGGTGATATCTGACAATCCATAGTGTGTTGGATTGATAGGAAATTTCCTATGGAACAAGGTCAAATCGCCGCATTTAGGGCATCTTCTCCCACCAACACACCTCTTATTGAAAAACACGTGTTTAGGGTTCTTGTTGCACAGTATCATAAAAATAAACTCTTGCACTGTGTGAGGAGCTAGTTCACCGTTCCAGTTCCTTTTGCAAAAATCCAGAAATGTGTCACAATATAGTTGAAATTCAACGTGGTAATGACAACAACAATTGTTGCGAATCATATTCGGCCTAATATACCACGGTTTCAATTTGTTGAACATGCTAAATAATATTTTATCACCAAGATTGGTTTCTTGGAATTCCTCGTAAAGTGCATATCCCATCATCTCCATCACATGCTTACAGTGCTCTTGATAAATGCCTCTGGATAAACGTTGTCGCAGGACATGCTTTCGATCTGGAATAGCACGAGAATGGCTATCCAAAAACTCTATCACCTTCTCTCTAATGCCTGTTTCCATCCTGCCTTGATAGAGTTCCCTACAAATAAGAGCCCAACAAGTAGCTTCATCATTTTCATCTATCCACACCCTGAATTTAGTATATTTGAACAATGTTCTTTTTGAAACATTGAGCAATGATGCCATTGTTGATACCATTCGATTCCTTGAGGTGCTTTGTGCCACAACAGCCATTGTAATTTCCCTATGAGTAGCTCGGATATCATTATTTCTTTATTTTCCAAATGAAGATAATGTAGTTCTTACATTTTCTATTGCATTCTTGCATGTCTTTCTTGTTTTAACATCTTGAAAACCCAACAACTTTGTGGCACGTTTCAATTTTTTGTGTTTTATCAACCCATGTAGAATTTGAGCTTGTTCCATCGTTGAATGTTGTTCAAAATATGACTCAATCATCTTACTGACATGCTCTCTAACTCTCCGACTAGGGATCGAGTTCCCAATATCTTCTCGTGCAGAAACAACTGCACAGTCCCCAAGACAATTCCCACCTCTTCCAACCCCACTGCAACTCCCAACTATACTAGAAATGTGAGAGGGCAAGATGTCATGTGATGGTTGATCAAGATCATGAGGGGGCACGGGGTCATGTGATTCTTGATCACCATGATGTGATGGCTAACCATAATCTCTCCCTACATAATCAAAACTCATGTGAAGAGAATTTCAGTCAGAAATGCACTATGCAAGGATCGATTAATTTTAAAGTACCAAATTGAAGTGTTTTGAAATCCATAATTGGTACACGAATTGAAAATAATTTTAAAACAAGAAAATGATTTGTAACTTGAACTCAAAATAACTGAATATGTACACATTTATCTTGATAATTGTTCTAAGTAAAGTTTGAAATTGCTAGTAAAGTTTGAAATTGCTTGTAACTTGAAATTGCTAGTAATTACTTGAGAATTGTTCTAAGTAAAGTTTGAAATTGCTAGTAACTTGTACATTTAACTTTAAAATTGCTAGTAAATTGAAATTAGTTGCATGTAAGTTAACAAATTGAAAATTGGTTACTTGATAGTTGTGCATTGAACTTTAAAATTGCTAGTAACTTGAATTTTCCAACTAATACATTTAGCTTGAGAATTGTTCTAAGTAAAATTTGAAATTGCTAGTAACTTGAAATTTGAAAACGCTAAACTTGAAATTGTTGCTAAAGTTTGAAATTGCTTGTAACTTGAAATTGCTAGTAATTACTTGAGAATTGTTCTAAGTAAAGTTTGAAATTGCTACTAAATTTGAAATTGTTTGTAACTTGAAATTTGTTACATGTAAAATAACAAATTGAAAATTGCTAGTGACTTGAGAAAAAATGGGCACAAGTATTGAAAATACATTAAAAACAAGAAAATTGTTTATAACTTAATTTTAAAATAACTAAATATGTACCTGTAACTTGAAATTGTACATTTAGTTTCAGAATTGCTAGTAAAGTTTGAAAATGAAGTATATATATTTAACTTGATAATTATTAATAACTTGATAGCTGTGCATTGAACTTTAAAATTGCTAGTAACTTGAAATTTCATGTGGAAATTGACAAATTGAAAATTGAGTGTGAATTGAATTTTCCAACTAATTATACATAACTATCAATTTAATTTGAAAATTGTTACAAATTTTGAAATATAAATAACATATATACCTACTATAGGAAAAACAAGTTAACTTTTCTCTACATTAATGCATATAAAAAGTTGGTACATGAATTGGAAATACATTTAAAATAACATAATTGAATTTTCCAACTACTACATAATTATCACAATGTTCATTTTATTTGTTGTCATTGAATTTCACATATATTACATAACTAATATATAACTATCAGGGTAAGTTAAAATTAGACATTAATAGTTATTTCAATCAACAAATGTTGAGACTTGGAGCTCACATTGAGGCTATACATTTATATTTTTTTAACAAATAACAAAACAAGAATTGAAATTACATTTAACTTGAAATTTTTAGTAACTTAGAAAATTGCAATTAGTTAAATATGTACATTATAACTTGAAAATAGTGTCCAAGTGTACATTTAATTTGAAAGTTGTTCCAATAACATTGAAAATTGTTAGTAACTTAGAAATTTGAAAATAGTTAATATGTAAATGTTTTAACTTGAAAATAGAATCCAAGTGTACATTTCATTTGAAAATTGTTCCAATAACATTTGTTAGCCACTTGAAAATTATTCATTTAACATGAAAATTGTTACAAATTTTGAAATATAAATAACAAAGTTATGAAATAAATAAGAATTCATTACAAATAAATTAGTAATAAATTAGTTTATGAAATAGTTAAATTTTTTGGAAAGTTGTTAGTAATTTTGTAGTCTAAATAACAAATTGTACAAATATTTTTTTAACAAATAATAAAACAAGAATTAAAATTAAATTTAACTTGAAATTGTCAGTAACTTAAAAATTTGAAAATAGTTAAATATGTACATTTTAAGTTCAAAATAAGCTTCAAGTGTAGATTTAATTTGAAAATTGTTCCAATAACATTGAAAATTGTTAGCAACTTTGAAATTTGAAACTAGTTAAAAATATGTACATTTTAACATGAAAATAGAATCCAAATGTACATTTCATTTGAAAATTGTTCCAATAACATTTGTTAACCACTTGAAAATTATTCATTTAACATGAAAATTGTTGCAAAATTTGAAATATAAATAACAAAGGGATGAAATAAATAAGAATATAATTACAAATAAATAGTAAACGAATTAAATGATGAAATAGTTAATTTGTTTGGAAAATTGTTACTAATTTTGTAGTGTATATAACAATTTGTTAAAAATATTGTTACAAACAAAATATAATAAGACTAAAATGAAAAAAAAATAGTTAGTATATAACAAATTATTAGAGAACTTGATAAAATATGATATTTAAATTATGTAACATCTAATTCAAAAATTTACCTAGGTTGTCCTCCATAGGAATTTCTTGCACCAAATGTACATCTTCTTCTTCTCTCAAGCTTGCTCTTTGTTATCTCATCATATCTCTATTCCTCTCACGTTCTTCATTGTCATTTTGTTGGCGAGCATGCTTCCTTTGACGTTTTCTTTTACATCCCATCAAACTACAATGAAAACAAACAAAGATTTATTCAAATTGTTATAACAAACAACAATATGTTAATATGAAATTTCAAAATATGTCTACAAAAAAATATTACATGTCTAATGAACTCTAATTGAACAACAACAAAATCACTAAGCTCTAATTGAACAACATCAAATTCACATAGCTCTAGAATTGAAAATAAACTAGCAATGAGTTAAAAATTAGTGTTGTTGATCAATTGTTTAGTGATTATATGGAGGTTGCTTGTTATTGTTACGAGGGAATGGTGGTTGGAAACATTAATTGTACAACTCATTTCCCAGGTTCTTTTTTATATTTTCTTTACACACGCAAATCCTCGATCGAGCTATTTTTACAAACCCTTGATCGAGCAAATACCTCGATCGAGGTCTAGTTAAAATCCTCGATCGAGGTCCTATTAAAATAGGCTGCGAGCCCTTTTCACTGCAGAAATACAATTTTGCTTGCCTTTTAGAGGCTTAAACCATGTCATTAAATGCACATTAATCGACGGACCTGATACCATTAGATTCATCAATGAATCCTCTATCCATATGCATAAAATATACGAATTTGTATCTTCGTATGTCTTTTGTTTTTAAAATTCTACCAAAACTTGCCCTAAAAAACCTTGTCGACAACCTCGATTGAGATCAAAGATAAATCAACAACATTCAAAATACATACCCAAAAATTTTGAAAAAATATACAAGCACGTCCTCTTCAAAAGGGTATTTTTAGTTTTCGAAATTACGTAAACAATCATAAGATTTGGTGCACACGCACACATGTGTGCAAAATGAAACTGAAATATTCATTGGTCAATTTCAAAAAATAATAATAAATATAATTTTCGAGAAAAAATAAAAGAAAAATATGTAAGGACTAGTGCATTCTGTCTAGATAGTGTTCACATATTTCATTTTTTAAAATTATTACTTTAACATTAAATTATTTTCTACACACACAAACTACTTGTTAATTGCTCTTCAAATTTTTAAGTACACATGTTTCATTAAATGAAAATTAGACACGGTAAATGACATTGGTATATTTCGAAACTACTATCATTGGAAAGCCAACATAATTCTCTACAATTCGTCTTTTTATCGCTTGTCAAAATTCATGTGGAAAATAGGAGTTTTGAGGGCTTCAAAATTTAATACATGGGTAAAATTTTTGTTTTTCATCATCATATTTGGCCAAAAATAGTTACCCATCTTCATGGAATCACCCCATGATTTCAACCTTTTTTCCGTATTTTCTATAAGCCAGGACCATTCTTCTATTGAGTAGCAATTTGTCTTGATATAGAACCCCAAATACTTCAGCCCCTCATCAAACGATATCATATCATAGGGGAAGTGATTACAATACCCAATCACTTCCTCCTCCTCCAGATTCAAGAAATGGAGCAAAGGATTTTTCTCATTAATGATCATTCCAGTACCCAGGATAAATAACTACAGAATCTCATAAATATTTTCCGCTTCCCTAATGGATCCATTGCAAAAAAATTGAATGTCATCTACAAATAAAAGGTAAGTGATCTTTAGGTTTTGAGCAACCCTTATACCATGGAAGGATCCCAATCGACAGGCCTCATTTAAAGCCCTGCTCAAACATTCGACCACCAAGAGGAACAAAATAGGTGATAGTGGGAAGCCTTTCCTCAGCCACCTTTTCGCATGGAAAAAGGGTGAGGTTGCCCCATTCACCAGAACAACAAAAGACACCAATGAAATACAACTCATAATCTATTTTATAAAAGGAACATCAAACCCTAGGTGAGTTAACAAAAGTCCGAGATAGAGCCAACTTACCCTTTCATAAGACTTTGACAAATCAATCTTCACAACTCCCCCATTTAAATTCTTGGTCTTTAGACTGTGAAGCCCCTTTTGTGCCACCCCAATGGCTTCATGGATTTTACTTCCTTCCAGAAATCCAAATTGTTCGTTGTATATATTGAGAGAGAGTACTTTTTTAAGTCTCTTCCTATGACCTTGGAAATAATTTTATTAATACAATTACAAAGCGATATTGGTCGAAAATCATCCATAGATAGATGGTTATTATAGTTGGGAATTAGTTCAATGAATTTTGAATTGAAAGAGTCATGCATCCACCCTACAACTATGTATTATTCCACTACAAAGAGAAGATCAACCCGAATGAGGTCAAACATTTTAGAAAATATTCAATGGGCCACCCATCTGGCCTCATGAATTTATCCTTTTGAAAACAGTGAAGAAATTCCTTGATCTCATCTTCTGATACTTCTTCCATTAGATCCCTATTGTCTTCATCATTTACAAAACTTGGAAAAACTATGCCATCGGAACCACTTCAGCAATGGAGACCCTAGGATAAGCTTTGAAGATATTTTGAAAGTGATTCTTCTGAAGCTACGTCATCCCTTCAAAATAAATCACCCACCTACCCTAAGGATCATTTAAACCAAAAATAGTATTGATAGACTTCCTCCCTTTAGCATAAGCCTAAAAAAAATTGAGTGTTTTCATCCCCACACCGAAGCCAAATTTCCTTGCTTTTTAATCTCCACATTGCTTCATTTTCATCTAAGAGTTTATTTTTTACCTTTTCCAAATCTACAAGCCGATCTCGAGTTTCTTGTGTTTTGAAGCCCCCAAAATATTTCTCATAGATACCCCGGAGTGCAGCCTCAACATTCTTGTGTTCATCCTCATCTAACTATCTCTTTTTAAAATCCAAGTTAGAGGTGGACTTTTTTAAGTTCTTCAAGTTTGATACAAAGAGGAATACTTCTGAAATCACCAAAGAAGGATCATAGGGTATCCATGATTCATTTGCAATCGATAAAAATCCCTCCTCCTTTAACAAAGTTGTATTGAATTTGAAGGGGCTCGCTAGCTTGAGGCTACCCCCTTTGATCTCCAAAAGAACCAAAAAGTGATCAGATTCACCCCGTCCACCTACCAATTGTCAAAGTTGGAACAAGAGATCTAACATCAATTCAGTTACCAAAAACCTAACCAATATTTTAGCAATTCTGTCCTCACCCACCCTCTTATTCCTCCAAGTGGGTCTCAACTTCATAGGTTCAACATCCACCGTCCCACAATACATCATCTTGGAAGTGTTCAGACTATGGGTCTGCACAAGCTTTCCCCCCCCCCAACACCTCTGGAGCACCAACATAAAAATTTAGGTCTCCTCCCACAATCACAAAGGCTTTCTCTAGAAATCATTTTCCAAAGAAATCCCGAAGAATTACGAGATGAATTCAATCCCGATCCCACTGTCCACACTCCATAAATTGAAAAAAAATATATTTTTATGTTTCCATCCTATGGCTATCCCACCATAATTGCCTCTAGCATTAGAATCAACAAAAATCCATCCAAAAAGGGTACCTTCCAGTACCCAGGAAATAGTATCACCATCAACCAAAGTCTCTTGTAGCAGAAGTAAGTCTAGTTGGTTTTCCTCAACCACCCTTCGCAAGGCCATTTTTTTGGAGAGGATTTCCACACCTCAATATTTTATGGAAAGAAACTTCGTGGAGGAAACCCTCCAGAATTCATCGCCACTATAAGCACCCCCAAAATTGAAATTTGTTTACCCGCAGCTAAATCTAGTAGAGCTCAATCTTGTGCTTTGGAAAAATGTGAACATCTACCCCTCCTGCACCCCCCAACAACTGGATTCAATCCCAACCCTAGAGAAACCTTTGAAGAGTCAATCAGGGACATCACCTGCCTAGAGCAAAGATGATAATAGATGGATCCCTCCTTTGATTCCAAGGATGAGACACATAATTCAATAGGTTGTCCTAAAGAATTTTTTCCCAACACTCTTGTCTCAGCTAGGGACCCAACATTCGAGGATTTTAAAAAGCATGAGAAGCATAATATTTCCACTCCCCTCCCCAATATTTCCCCAATATGTTAATAGAATTTATCAAAAAATTTAAACGACAAAAAAGTGCATTTTGCATACCCTGAGTTGTGTTTGCAATGCCAACTGAATCTTGTCCTCCCTTATCCTCAGCAAATATCTTTTCTGGATCCACTCGGAACTAGTTCCCATTTGTCTTCGTGGCATATTCAATTGTCATATTCGGATCAAGAATGTTCTTTTCAACCCATGGGATATCAAAATACGAGTCCATAGGCATGGGATCCTCCTATGAGTCTCCCTGAGCCAATTCAATACTTCATTTAACCACACCCACATTGTTTTTCCTGGCCTGGTTCTGGAGTGGAAGCCTACATTGGTTAACAATATGGACATATTGATGACACCTACAACAATGGAATGCCAAAAACCTTCATAATACAGCTTTTGATGGTAGGCCTAGTCCCTCGATATAAAATTCAATTCTTCCACCACGATGCCCCGAAGATCCATGGAATCAATAATTATTGCTACAAACATTTCTCTAGTAGTATGGAAAGACATATACTCCTCGAGAAGGCCTCCCGAAGCATTCCCTATATCCCTGAGCTCCTCATTAGCCCATAATTCCATTTGTAGTCTTGGAAGCCTCACCCTGGTCGGGGCAACATCAAAACATTCCTTACTGGCATCAAAAGAGGGGTCCATTGCTTCAACATGATTGGGGTCAAGTCTATTCTACATTTTCATTGCAGTGCCCGCGTAACATCCTCCACCTTCTGAAAAATGATAACAAACCAGCCCCGCGCTATGGTGCAAACTGTTGGGACATAGCCGAGTGAAGCACCCCAATTCCATTATGCCTAGTCTTTCAACATTCGAATGTCGAACCTATGGTCCCTCACCCTTCCTACTACTGCAAAATCCACCATCTCGACTGTTTGAGTGACTTGCACATCAACCCCTAACACCATCTTAATATCCTTTCGTCCCTACAGGCATTTATTTTGCTTCCTCTTCCCCCCAGGTTTCCTAGTATTTCCACAACCAAGACCTTCCTTCCTTCAGTTGAGCTCTGCATCCTTCATCGTCGATGAAACAACCTGATCATGTCTTTCATCCCCATCCCCCTCTTCTAGTAATTCCAAAGAGGCCTCAAATGAAGGTGGGAAAGATGAAATTTATTCTCCTTGTTGCATTGCTCTCAAGTCAGACACCAACCACCGAGGAACACTAAAACATCCATCTTTGAACTAGCCTAAAGGAGAGGACTGGAATGAGGTAACCCTAAAAAATACTTATACGGCTCATCGATTTCCAATGCTTCCAAGCAAGCCGAATCTCTCAGGGAAAACCCTTAACACTAAAACATCCATCTTTGTAATTGGCCTGAAGGAGAGGACCAGAATGAGGTAACCCTAAAAACTACTTAGACGACTCGTCGCTTTCCAATGGTTCCAAGCAAGCCGAATCTCTCACGGAAAACCCTTAACTCAAACGTCCCCATGGTTGACCCCGATCCGTCGCTCCAAGAGCCACGGGCCCAGCTCTAGGCTAGTTGATGAGACTCCCGGCCAGTTGTCTTAAATTATTGTCTTAAACTATTGTCTTAAATTTCAGACAATAGTTTAAGACACTCGCTTAAAGACAATATTTAAGACAATACACAATTTTTTTTATCTTTTGTTGAGACAATTTACACAAATATTGTCTAAAATATCGTCTTAATACCCTCTCTATGCAATAGTAATAGAATGCAAATATTTATTATCGGGCACGGTTTAATCGAACCACCAATACTCTGCATTATATAATGTAGATGCTCTACCATTGAGCTAGTACCCTGCAACTTCATATACAAGAAGAATATTTGTAGTTTTTAGAGTTTTTTTAAAGCAAGGAGAACACCAAGCATATTTCACTCATTCATATGTAGTTCTCATCGATATTGCAATTATAATATTCATTCATCTCAAAATAAATAGATAGTTTTATATGTTCTATATAAGAATTGGGAAAAAGGAGGTGGACTTGGTCAATGCCACTAAAACTGGTCAATCAAACCTCGGGGCTTGGATTGGTCAATCAGTCAACTCATATTTTTTACAATCTTAAAAAAACCATCATAGGTTGATATTAGCATGTTGTAACATCACCATCATAACTCTTCATCTCATTTAAATTAAACCTTATCAATACCTTTAGAATCCATTTTCCCTAATAGGATGTTTGGCACTATTATCCTCTTTCAACCACCAAAAATTACGACATAAATTATTACTGTTTTACTAAATCTGAAATTAACTAAGAGCTTCAAGGGAAGATATAGTAATCCTAGAGTTGGTGACCCTCCCCTAGTGCCGAGCGAGAGCTGAATTATTACTGTTTTACTAAATCTGAAATTAACTAAGAGCTTCAAGGGAAGATATAGTAATCCTAGAGTTGGTGATCCTCCCCTAGTGCCGAGCGAGAGCTGAACTCAGGAGAGAGAAGAATTTATTGCAATGACAGTGGATATCCCTTCTAAGTTCCCTCTACATTTGCACTCATAATTAGGGATTTATAAGCTAAGTGCAACTTTGGCTAGTAACAATCCCTACAATATGTTGGAATATTGATTCCAAATTTAAAGTAGGGGATGCCAAGATGTTTCAAAAACCAACTAAAGCCATTGGAATTCTTATTGTTCAAAAACCAACTCAAGGCATTGGAATTCTTATTGTTCATCAAAGGTTAGAATTTAAAGGATAACTTCACTACTCAAATACTAAATCATTTGGAGCAAAGTTGTTATTTCAAGTTTTATTCAGAATGGCCATTTTCAATGAGTATGTAAAATCTTTTAAGATCGATGCTCATGGGGATATGGGAGCACTCCTCGCCAATGTTGGGAGGAGTTGTCTATATATTTGCATCCATATTAATTGATTTGTACACCTTCAGGAACACTTTTGTATTGTAATGTTATATACTAATCATTTTCAGAAAAAAGAATGGGCAGTTCAACGAAAAAATAAAATAGCTCAAACACCATAAAATGTTTATATAAGCTGGAACATACCTGCATCAGCATCATTTCATGTTTCCAATAGGAAGGAAAAGAATGTATCATAATATCTGTGAATACAAATAAAAACATACTCCACCAGTTAACAATCTAGAAGTCCAAACTAAGTGGTCATTTCTAGCTCCTAAAGTAGTAGGAAAGCTCCTGCTTTCTTACTTTGTTGCAACTTCTCCACACTGCTCGGCAACGCCGTCAAAAATATAAATGGTAATTCTTCTCTTTATCTTTACCCATCAAGAAAACTCCAACTTAGTAAGTTCACATTCCAATGTATCTAGCTGGAAATTAGAATGTAGAGAAAAATGGTTCAAAGGCATTAGAATGTGAGATAAGGAATCAACGGATATTTACTTGAGCTACACAGTAAAAGATAAACTTCCTCAGTCGATATTCGTTTAACTAATACATATTGAATGTAACCAATCGATTCAAGTGTTGACGAACAAGGAAACACCTGCTCAAATTTGTGGAATACAAACAAGGGAATCTGCTTATTCTGATAAGATATATATTTATGGTTCCGAATTGCAAATAAATTATGCTTTCCCATGATTGTCACAGAATGAATTCTGCTGTTGAATGGTTAAAACCACTACTTCAAATTTTATATAGCTATTGTGGAGATCATTACATGGATTAGAATTTTATATAGCTATTGTGGAGATCATTACATGGATCAGAGATATTTTTTTTTTTATAACACAGAAGAGAAACACCTATGATTATTAATTATTAAATATTTATAATGATCAACTAAATCAATAAACGTGAAAGTATTAATGCAATCTACAACATAGAAGTGATCAATCTTCAAGACTATTTACCAGCATAGGTGTTATATAACACAAAATACCATCGTAGAATGGCAAGAATGAGTCCTTGAATGTATTCATTAGTGTTCCTATGTATTCACCAACCTACATTAAGAAGAGTTTGTCATCCAACCATATGAGAAAAAAGTATGAGCCAAAAATCAACTACCTCAGTGTCTGAGTATAACACTAATTCACCCCCTCTCGGCCTTATCAATGTGTTCTTCAAACCTGGTCTACCGGATGTTTACTTTATCTACCTTGAGTTCAGATGCCCTAGATTGATGTCACAATAGTCAATAAATTCACAATTCAAAGGATTTTAAGAAAAGGTGAATATCGTTCCTGAGAAGTAAAATGCAGTGGTATTGACGAAAGGAGGAGAAACCCAATCAAGTCAAAAAGACTCAATCACTACAAAACAATGTGGTCGTGTTTGAGGACTCAAGTCATTTTTCAAGTGTCACAGTTCTAGAATTGGAATATTTGAATGGGATGAGAATTGAAAGATTTGATTGTAACGAATCTTCTCTTAGAGGCGGAATTCAAATAGGACTATTACTGAGGAATTATAGGATCTTAGAGATTCTAGGAGACGGAGTAGGATCTTGAAAAAACTATGTTTATTGTTTACTGTATATATGTTATGTAATATTAATAAGAAAGAATACGACCAATTAGGGGAGAAATCAAGCCACAAGAGAATGAAAATCAGAACGATATTTTCTGAGTATGTAGGTACAGTTTACGAATGAAAGAGTTTTCATTCTGTTCACAAATTGTTTTATTGGTAAATATATTATGATTGAGAAGAAATTATGTGCAAGGATTTAAGACAATTTATGCTGAAGTGAACTAAGGGAGAGAAATTAGTACATACTGTAGATGGATAGGAATGATCTCTATGTGATTAGATCCTGTAGAACAAGTTTGTAAACTTGTTATAATAATGATCAATTCGACGAGAATTGATTCAGGATTTCTGTGTGAAACACATTCATTTTGTAAATTTGAGATTGTGTTTAGTATCCAGATTGTAAGTCAATTTGTGTTTGAAATCCATGTTTAAAATGCACCCATAGTTATATGAAAGTTCATCTAGCTCTAGTGGAAGTCCAAATTCTTGTAATAAAACTGAATTTCCTTTTTGTTGGCCAAACTTACATGCACC
>BSBM01000286.1:14245000-14297500 GCA_027924585.1 Larix kaempferi | reverse complement strand
TTGGAGTGTGATTATGAAGCCTGCGTTAAAATGCTGCGGAGGAGAGCATTAGTACACATCGAATCTCCTCTATGTTGTATTAGAGATAAATTCCTAGTTGATGGAATTCTGCATGAAGGATTTGGAATTCTCCTAACCATTGATTGGCAACAGTGCCTCCAAAGTTACAAAGTATGTGTATTAGTCTCTTTAAATTTGAGACTAGTGGTTAGCTATTAAGTGGAATGCCCCACAATTGAAGTTAACTCCAGTTATTGGATGTAGCACCCGGTTGCTAATTCACCCAGCTTTCGAATGAATTTGACAACTGGATTCTTGGATATTTACATTGAGAAATTGAGGTTCAAACGTGAAGAGTGGAGGTCAAATATCGTTAATCAATTCATTGATGGTGTCTTGGATATTTACATTGAGAAGTTGAGGTTCAAATGTGAAGAGTGGAGGTCAAAGATCGTTGATCAATTCATTGATGAGGGTGTTGTTGAAAACATCAAACGGAAGTCTTTTATAGGAAGCTACGATATATTTGGCTGATCATTATAATATGTTTTGAAAGGGGTGAATGATGCATGAAGTATTGTGAAATGAGTCTAGCAACAAGGGCACACAAGGAAGGGTGGGATGGTAGACCAAATAGTTGAAATATAGAATGATGGATGGTTGAATGATTACAGAGTGGGTTTACTCAATAGTGGAACAAAATTTTATATCCTGGATTAGAACAGTCCACAAATAAATGAGAAAGGTCTTTGAAAAAGGTAAACCTGCAGGATAATTTGATTTTCCCTGCATCAGATAAACTCCATCGTTCCCTAGTATCAAGTATGAAAGGAGCATCATGCCTATAGATGATCATGTTGGTAGCCAACAAAAGGTAGTCACTCTAGGATTGCACAAGTTTAGTGTCGAATGAAGAAATATTGGTGTCAAAGAGTGGGGTTTCAAAATATCTTTAGGAATGCAATGAATGAAAGGGGCACCATGATTGACTCTCCAAGTGAATGACATTGGTTGATTCTTTCTAGCAATTATTATATCTCCACTCTTTCTCTCCAACTACAAGACAAGTTTGAGCTAATGTTTCTAGATATCGTGGAGGTTGAGGATGTGTAGTATGTATAGGAGCGAAGCTCGAAGGTAAATGCTCCAAATTAGGTTTCTCGAGCAAAAACCATTGCAAGAATTTCACTTCCAATAATTTTGGTTTCAACAATTTCAAAATAATTAGGTAAGACTCAGAAATCCTCGATCTTCTTAGATTTGGTATATAAGAAGAAGTTGGGTGACATGAGAGAAGATAATCTATCTCTTATTTCTCAAACATAGCATCTTGGCCCATCACACTTAAGCTTTAGCTTGATCATATGTTTTCAATATACTCCCTACAATGGTAACATCATAGTCTTTTTATTTGGTTTAGATACTAGCAATAAATGATGAGCTATTATGCTAAACTTTTGATGTATTTTTTGCATTCCTTCAATGGATGAGGATATCTCTTAGAAATGTGTACACCAAGGTTATTTATAGTTTGTAATATAAAACTAATTTAGTCTCTTGGTTGTAGATGCCATCACTTTATGCAGTTTTTACTCTTAGTGTATATTTATTCATTTTCTAGGCAAAGTTGGCACTATTTCACGATATGGCGCTTTTCCTCGCATTTTTTTGTGTCTTTTTTTAAATTAGGCCCTAAAATGAATGTTAATTTCATCCACTTTAGCATCAACTTTATCGTTCACTTTAGCGCCAGGAATAGGCATAACACCGTCAATAGCACCTAATTTTGCTTCCTTTAGTGCCAGAAATAGCATCCTCCATGGTGCAAAGTTTAGTGCCAAGTTTAGCTTCCTCTTTTGCGCCAGTATTTAAACCAAGAATTGTTCCTAGTTTGGCTCCCTAAGTTTCACCAAGGTTTAATCCAGGATTAGCACCATGTTGAGTGCCTAATTTAGCTTCTTAATTGTCAGTAGGTTTAGCAGCAAGTTTTGCGTCTCCAATAACGTCTAGTATAGCATCTAGTTTTGCTCCCAAAGTACCACCATGTTTTTGCTCATAGTATTGCACCTAAATTTCCTCCCAAAATAGCACCATGTTTTCCTCCTAGAATTGAGCGTAGTTCAAGATATGAGTTACTTAATTGATGGGATAGAGGCTATTGGTTATTGGAGTTGAGGATTAGATTTGGGAGGGTTGTGTTAGACATTGATGTTGATGTCTATGATGATAATGACGATGATAAGGACAAAGATGATGATGATGATGATGATGATGATCTCGATGATAATGATGATGAGAGGATGATGAATGTTATTTCATTATTTGACCCTAAGTGATGCTAATGGAACCTAAGTGACCCTTTTGGAAATTAATAGACCATAATTAATCCTAAATGACCCTAATGGAATCTGAGTGTCTGTATGACATTTGAGTGACTCTAACGACATGATGATGATGATGTTGTTGCATCTTGAAAATGATAAATATAGCATTGATGATATATATGATGTTGATGATGACGATGATGTTAATGTCAATAATGGTGATGTAGTAGATTATAGCACTATTTGATCTTGACTAATCATAATGGAACCTAAATGACCCTAATGGCATCTGAATGACCCTAATAACACCTAAATGAGCCTAATGGAATATGATTGTCCCCAACAGAATTTGAGTGGCCCTAATGGAACTTTAGTCACCCTAAACACATGCAGATGATGTTGATGTTAATATATCACAATTGATTCCTACATTGACTATGCTGATGATATATGATGACTTCAATGATGATTACATGAATGATTATCATGATGATATATGGCGATGATGATGATGATGTTGATGTATTGTATGATCACATAGACCCATCGATCATGAAAATTACTAATGATGTCTATGATGATGACCATGATGAAAATGACGAGGAGGAGGAGGAGGAGGTTCATGACAATTACTAATTATAAATACCCACCAATATAGTTAGGTAAGGTGATCCAGCTGGATATCGGTGGCGGCCCACCTCTTCCTGCTGGCTCAAAATAGTCTTCTGGAAATTTTGGCAAATTACTATTTTTAGCAGTTTTTCGGGTCCTAAACTTCTGGAGCCGTTTTGAGGCCCTAAACGACGTTTTTTTCGGCATCGAATGGTCAGTAAAATATGAGTACTACACGCCTACCCCTTTCGCATGCTAGACTAGATATTTTTTTATCCTTTTTGTAATCCTGGAATAGATATTTCCAACTAGCTATTGTGTGGCCCAAATGGATATCGTATGCAAAAGTTACGACCCTAGGATGTTGATGTACTAACTTACCCAAACCGGGGCCACATGAGTTTTGGCGCTTCATCTCCTAGGGTTAGGTTTTTGGATGTTTGGGATTCTTTCCCTCATGCTTATGATAAATAGGCCCTTTCGACCTCTCTTTGTATTCATCTCGGCACAAATGAGCATAGCGGCCACATCTCTTCCCAAAGATAGATACCACCATTCTAGCTGTTGTATTTACAGTCTGTTCTATTTCCGCTATTTAATAGAATATGTGTTTACCGTATCACTGTGTTCTTTTTAATATATCTATGTATGTGAATATATATATGTTATCTTATTTCATTCCTGCATAAATCTGAATCACAAGGGGAAGCATTCTTTACAAAATTCTTGTAAGGTAGTAGTATGCCTTGTTCCATCACAATGTTGATGGCATGAATGACTGTCATAATTATATAATATGACAATAGAAATGATGATGATGTACCTCGTGATGTTGCCTATGACAATTATGACAACGTCTATGTCCACGATGATGATGCATGTCATAGCACTTCTAGATCCTGATTGACTATCATCCTACATTCATAAATTTCTTATTTTAATTGTATCTCAACCATTAGAAAACACACATTTTTATAATGTAAGCACAAGTCTTCGTTATTTATTGAATCTCTTTCCCATCTAGACTTTATTTAGACATTTTTCCATTCTAGTATGTTACTAGGTCAAACTTCAATAAGCATAAGTCACTTAAGTGTCATCATGCTGTGAGGCAAGATTTCCTTGCATTTAGTCAATCTACGTAAAGATTTCCTTTTATATACCTCTAATAGACCATTTAATAAATCAATGCACAACCATGGGTTTTCAAAAATGAAATTAAATGATTTTCAAAAGTGAAATTAAATGGAAAAGAAGATCCCTCAGATGGGGTGATGCTTAGTTAATGAAGATTAATGTTGGCCTCGATTGGTTTAGCCATGCAGAGGCTAATGGATTCAGGTGTGCATGCAAAGCATAAATGAAACCCCCAGATGGATATTGGTGACGGTGATTTCAATCAACGACACTTAATGCAGGGCCTTATTTGCAGGATATTGAACATGCATAAGGGATGGTTAATTTAATGGAGTGGCAGGGCTCATCTAAGGTATTTTGTACTCGATCCTTTTAGTAGTGTACTGTGACCTCGCTTCAGGTTGATGAGAAAAGTTTTAAAAATGTGAAGGTTCCCATATTTAACCAATTATACTATGAAATGATAACTTTATACTATGAACGAGAACTCTATCCATAAAAACGATGATTTTTTAAAAAAAAACACCAAAAACGCCCCACAAATATAAAAGTGTTGATATTATTGTACACGTATTCTTTTTCAGGGTAAAAAAATACAGCCATGGCCTAAACATCCCATATTGCTGTTTAGAAAAAGTTTAAAATCAACCCATAAATCGGAACGGAAAAAAAAAATAAATAAATAAATAAATAAATAAATTCTTCAAGAGATAAATTACAACTTTTTGGAAACTTGCATATTAAACAACAAAAAAATCATAAAAAATTTCACCACTCTAACCATATAAAAAAAAAAAGAAATTATGATGCGATTCATAATGAAATAATATATTAGACCATACAAGAAAAAATGATTGATATAAATATTCAAAAACTCCTTTAGAGTTTCAATTACAAACATCATACTAATAAAAAACATCTAAAATGCTTCATGTGAAATTATTCAAATTCATCCATGGATTCTAACACCCCATCGTAATCTACATTTTCTACAGATGAAGGACTAGATGAAGATGTAGATGACCCATATTCTTCTCTATTATAAATCGGTGTGCCATCTGAGTCTACATCTATGCCCATCATTTCATATGTCATATTCCTTCGATATCTAAGGCTTGGTTTAACAGACTCCTATCTCACAACTTCTTGTTTTGGAAACAACCTCTTGATAATCTCTATAGTCTTTGAGCGAAGAGTGTCTTTCTTTGTCAACTGGAAATCATAAACAAGTATATCGACTTCCTCTAATTTCAAGATGTCAATGCGGCGACAATTCATTTTTTCACACTTTCTTTTTCTCTTTCTGCAAACCTTTTTCTCAACCACCATATCTCTCTTGTGCACACCATCAAATGGGTGTGTATCTGTTGCATACCAATGTACTTCTATTGATACTACTTCTTCATTTTCTTTATTGACCTTAATAGCTTTTTCAATCCATAATGGATAATGATGTGCATCATTTGTAGCCAAAACTGCAATCATGCAACCTTCCTTGATATCTTGTACTGATCCCTTGTAAAGGTCTTCCATCTCTCGATGCTTTACAGATGATATTCTAGAGCCAATATACATTTCTCTTTCCTCTACTTGAGAAAAATCAACAACTCAAGGTTCAATATTTGTTACCCTCATTTTCATTTGATAAAATTCATGTCCAAGGAATCAAATATATATCTCCATTTGTAGAGTTTCAAATTATGTCACTCTGCTCCATGAAAAAAGACTCCCATCAAAGAGAATCAACAACATCAAAGTACTCATATGTATCTTCGATAGAATTTTTTATTTCTTCCAAGCATTGAGAAGAACCAACATCTCTATTATGTCACCTTGCATTATAAATCTCTATAGATGATTGCAATAACAAAAAATTTGAAGCATACATTTGACGATTTGGGATGCATTTCATAAATGCCAAACCTGATGAAGGCCCCCATTCTATGCTAGTTAAGTACTTCTTGCCCCACAGTAGTTTTTTTCCATCAATATTTTTTATACGAAATTGATGTTGAAAGCTAATATCATTAATTTTTTCAATGCACCTTTCTTCACCATGTGATCCAAACATAAATCTTCACATGTCAACAATTTATTCCAATTTATGAACAATAGGCTCTCGATGGTATACTTTTCCTATAATTTCATCAATAATGGTAGGCTCCCGACTTTATTCCTCCTTAATGTCCTTACAAAAGGGTTGAACATTTGATCAATATGATCATGCGTATGCCCAACAAGAAGGAAACCAACTTTTACCTTTTTAAAAATTTCCAATTCAACAAGCATGCTTAGATAACCAAACAGAACCTGATTTTTGTTTTCTCGGCTTGTGTTGTCCAATTGTAGATATAGAACTTCAGGAAGATCACTAGGCCAATGATTAATGGCATGGTGAATTATGGTGATGGTCAAATTTGCATCATTGTGAATATTTTGAGCTAAAGTAAACCCCTGGAATAATTTCACCATTAAAAACCATACACCCAACCAAGTGAAACTGAATAAAATTTTCCTCATTTAAATTCATTTGCACACGGACAAAACATGGCAAGAGTGTTTTTTTTTTTTTTTTGATCCATGCCATCAATTATCAAACACATATACTTATGTGGAGCATCATAACACTTCTTTCGATGTTTGTACAACTTTTGTCGCTCATTTGATGTTGATTGCGATGTTCTTGTAGTGCATTGATTATGGAATCTACAAACAACATAACAAAGAAATATTGATAAGTAGTTTTAATAATTGACATTTATCTAAAACAAAACAATTTTGTAAACATACCTCTTTCTATCCCTTCTTTCTTTAAGAGAAGCATATGTACTGTAGATCCCCATCCTTGACCTCTTTGGAATGTGGACGTTGTTGAACTTCTTTTTCCATACTCTTGTGAAATATGCATATCTAATGAAGTTTCCAATTCCTTCACCACCTTGAACATAATCCTTGTATACGTTGTAGATTTCTTGCCTTGTGAAATTATCTGGAATGTGAATTGTTTCTCTATTTGGAACACTCTCTCCATGCTTGGAAAATAAATCATGCATCCATGATATTGCAATGTGTGTTGATGGCCCAGTGATTCGTCCTTGATAATCATCTGAATAAAATGTAGGATCATTTTCCAGTCTTGTTTGGATTCTTTATAATCAAAGATTACCAATTGAGTGAATCTCTTTGAATGCCTTTCTACAAAGAATAACTTTTCCAACGCAATAATCATAACTTGTCCTTGTATAAATCATGCACCCCACTAAATATGAATTTTTCATACTTCTGTTCATTTATAGATACATCTTCATTTTCTCCCAGGCATAATTGTAGCCTATACCTTTCAAACAACTTTTGTGGAAACACTCACTCAAAAGCAAATGAGTAACGGAACTTGGACTTGTGAGCAATTCTTTCCGAGACCTTGTATAACTAGAATGCTTTGGATTGACATAAAAAGGTCTAGTCCTATGCTTAATCCTTCTCATTATTGGATTGTGTTGATGCATTTCCTTGACCATTATGTTTGCAACAACATCCTCATTAGAATGAAATTTTTCATTGTGAGGCATATGACCCCCCTCATTGAAAATATCATCACCAAATTCAGTATGAAAATGATTGTCACGATAACTAATAAGTTGATCAATTGCTGACAGATCAATGTGACCGTCAACACTATTGGTGCAACTAAATTCTTCACTGAAAGGGAACTCTTGAGATTCAACATTGAAAGCATTGGTTCCTGTAAAATACGTACTTGGAGGAGAATAATTGTCTTCATCATTGGTTCCTGTAACATCCTTTCTTGGAGGAGAATCATTGTCTTCATCATTGGTGGCTTCATCATCAACAGAATGATCATCGGTGCCATTGAAATCCTTGCTCGGAGGAAAATCATCATTGGTGCCATTGAAATCCTAGCTCAAAGGAAAATCATCATTGGTGCCATTGAAATCTTCACTTGGAGGAAATTCATCATCGATGCCATTTCCTCGCTTGGAGGAAATTCATCATCTGTTCCATTGAAATCCTCACTTGGAGGAAAGTCACCATCGGTGCCATTGAAATCGTTCTTGGAGGAAAATCATCATCTGTGACATTGAAATCCTCGCTTGGAGGTAACTTATCATCGGTACTGTATAAATCCTCACTTGGAGGAAACTCATCATCAGTTCCATTGAAATCCTTTCTTGGAGGAAAATCATATTCACCACGATTGATGTCTTCGTCCTCACCAAAATCATCATCAGTCCCATTAAAATCCTCACTTGGAGTCAAGTCATCATCGGTCCCATAAAAATCCTCGCTAGGAGGAAAATCATCATTTGTCCCATTAAAATCCTTCGAGCTAGTAGGAGAATTATCATTGGTCCCATTGAAATCGTTGCTTGAAGTAAAATCGTCATCCCTCCCATTAGAATCCTTGCTATGAAGAAAACCATCAACATTATGTGTACATGCATGCTCAGCAAAAGCATCATTAGTCCCATCAAAATCCTCTCTTTCAGGAAAATCATCATTGGTGCCTTGAAAATCCTCGCTGGGAGGAAAATTATCATCATGTTGCTTACTATCTTTAGGATCCCCACTTAGAGGAAGATATTCATCATCAACATCATTAGCATCACATTCTTGACCTTCATTTCTAGTGTCTTCAAAATCTTCATAATCAGGAAGTTCTTGAAGGTGACATGCTTGATTACATTGCTTGCACTGTCAGTACCTTGGCTAGATGAACAATACAACTCTTCATTGACATCGGAATTTAATTCAGATGATTCCATGACTTCTCGCTAAAAGATATACATATAGAAAAATAATAATTGATAAGACAATGAAATTTTACCATAGTACTCACCGAAAAGTAGAAGGGTGCAACTGTCAACCAACAATCTTATAGCTATGAGAATGAAATTTTCCCTCCAAATTTTTCCCTAATCTATCTTATAAATACACTATTGTTTAGACTTTGGAGCAATTCACGAAGGGATTTCAAGAAGAACGAGAAGATTGCAGAGAGGAGCTTCTAGCACTTTCAAGAGAGGAGTCTCAAACACTTTCCAGGTTATGGTTATATATATATATATATATATATATATATATATATATATTAAATGTTTTTTTTTTAAATTCATGTACTATTAATTCATATATGCTTCTATTTCCATCATTATTATTGTCAACTACAACTGCATAACTCTATATTATAGCTAGAAGCTAATCATTCTATTTAGTATGGACACAAAGACAATATACTATCTTCTCTCCTTAGCAGAAAAATTACTCACTTCACTCTACCACTCTCCAAATATATATCTTGATATTAATAACAACCATCAATCCATTAACTAAAATATTTTGAGATATGCACATTTTGAAGGATATTGGGAACAAATTTCAAAAGCTTTATCTAACATATAGGTACTAGAGTGATGATGGGCACTTGCACACTATAATTTCACAGAGCCTTTAATGAGGATTGTGCATGCAATGATTCCACATGGAAATACTTCATTCTTGTAGATTTTGCATTTAAATAACTTATGGAAATAGGAAAATAAAGACCATTTCAACAATAACAATACACCACTTTAGCAGAAGATAAGTTACTATGATGCATATATAGGGAGGCTATGGATACATAAACATTATATAAAAGTTTGGGTAGGATATGGCTATACATGGTCTATATTATGAATTATAAAACTCCTCTAAAATATGATACAATTTCTAAATCATATTCTATGAAGAAGTAGAGCCAATTGTCAAGGTAGAGGTAATGAGAATGTATATCCTAGTGTTTATAGTGTGCATTGGATGCCACATTACTTCTCAAGCATGGTTATGTTGAATTCTATTAATACATATATGCTATTTTTTTCTTACTATATTCATTCACAAGAATTCTATTGATTAATATATGCTATTTTTTTCTTACTATATTCATTCACAAGTTGACTATATTATGGTTAACTCGATTTTGGATGCCATGTTATTCTATATAGGGAGCTACAATATTTTTTTTCAATTCAACACATAATAAGGGATGACTATTTGTATCATGATAAACATCATGTGATTTTGGAAATCTAGCTATGGCGCCTCTTTGGGACCATGCCAAAATATCCTAAACTCCATTTCATACTAGTATTCATGCTCTAGGAGAGGACACTAAAATCTCTTGGATTTTCAATCTATCTTAATCCATAATCTATGAAGAATTTCAATCAATAGAATGAAGTATTTTTTTCAGATGAATGGCTATGGTTATTTACATCTATATACCGGTGACATATCTCAGTGTACCGAAACTATAAAGTACTTCTATAACTTCAAAAATGGAATTTAAACCTCTATAAATATGCTATATAAAATGCTCTCCTAGGAGCTGGAATGCAAATAGTATAAAAAGACAATCACTAAAATCAGTTCAAATTCGATTATTTTGGATTTCATGGATCATGCAAATACAAAAGAAGATAATTAAAGACAGCATGCATTGAATATGAGAAGTTGATTATTTACAGTAATCTCTATCTGGATATTTATCGATTTTTATATTGTCAAGACATAAAATTGCATCAAATGTATTCACCACTTGGTTAAGATTTTTTTATCTTGAATGTGACCATATTCATCCAATCTTGGAATGATATATCCAAACAATAGTAATTATGTCTTCGCAGTATGACTTGTGAAGAGGGTAGTGACTTCACGCAAGAAATGACACGCATGAGCGATCAAGCTATGTTTAACATAACACAAAGTTAGGGTTTTTCAATATCATTCCCAAGCCAAGCAAATTCTATTGCACGATATCGTATGTAATATCTTGTGGGCTCATGCATGAGCCTGGTCATTTGTTGATTGGATGATTGGATAAAGAACATGCACAATTCCGAAATGATTCGTAGTAAAAAATTGTCATTAATATTGTACTACATGGAATCTTGTTGAAGGCCTATTAGAGTAAGGTGGTCTCTATCCATAGGGAAGATAAAAGTATATACTGCGCTATGTACCTTGTTATGGAACAATTCTACTAGCCATAAAATGTTCTACAAGATTGGTCACAAATATTGTTAGGAGACCAGTATCCTTTCTTAACAACTAATTAGCTATACACAACAACAATAAGTCATACATAATTAACTTGACACATCTAAAGGATTCTATAGATATGTTTAATGAGACAATTTTCCTTTGGGACTCTTCCATTGAAATATAATAGCATTTAGTTTTATATTGTTTATGTGTTGAAATTTAGTCATCAAGTTTTGCATATTTCAATTGTTGTGGAATTTTCAATGGCCTATGTTAGTCCATAAATTTCACATTTGAGTAACCTGGAGTTTATGATACCTCATAATTAATTTTCAACAATGGAAAGCATTTCTAAGCATTCTGGGTTGGAATAAAACATGCATCTCACTAGTTGGTTACCCTACTTCAAATATTCTCAACCCATTAATGTATTACTAGGATCAAACAAAGGAAACTAACAATGAAGAGTCATCTCAGAAAAGAAAGAGAACCATACCACAACCATTTCCTTGAACTGCCAATTATGTGTGAGAGAGGTGGTGTCAATTTGATCTGAATTAAATTCACAAATTCTACTACACTGGAGCGTTTTGTTACAGCTTGTGTACCCTCAAAAACAACCTTCTTGGAAACCTCTCTAGGGAGGTAGGTGAGTAGAAGGGATAGAATAAGCACACCATGACTCTATAATCCCATATATTTCTCACAACATGAAAACTAAAATTAGGTTAATTGATTAATAAAAGTGGGAGACTGTCACTAAGAGTATCATAAAGGAATTAGGAGAGACACGCTAAGCTGCTGTGGCACTTCTTGAGGTTGCAGATACTTGGAGAGATTCAAAATTGTTTCTGCCAACCAAAAGAGTGCGTCCTTCATTTGGATGAAAAAATAGATTGGCGATGTATCTTTAAGAAGTTTAATGAAAGGCCTCAGTTGTGGATAGCGATGAAGCATGAAAAAAGCAAGATGAGTGTGGATACCTATAAGATATATATCTTCAAGGTTCTGAATCAAGTTCATCCTAACATGAGTATTTCCATCAAGGATATGGGGATAATGAATAGATTCATCAATGATTTGACATGTTTATTTCCAGCAAGGCGATTGGGATATTTAAAAGCTTCATCATTGATATTTTTGAGAAGTTGGCCATCCAAGCATCAAAACTCACTTTACAATAACAAGAATCCCACCATTACCTCTCAAAAGATTGAGAGTGGTTTTATAGAATTTTTTTTTTTATTCTTCCATAACAAGGGTGTGGCCTATGAAGACACATGCTCTATAGAAAAACCCCAATATGCATGGTATTAAATGGTTCAGATGTATTGTAATTTCTATTTTAAAATTGGGACAAAATAAGTTTTTTGGGAAATGTAGTCTAAGTGGTTGTGTCCCTTAAGGTCCCTAAGTATTTGAACATGAGGCTCTGATACCAAATGTAACAACCTCAAACTACTATAACATATTTAAATTTTTTCCTTTCATTAAGATAATCTATATATTTTATTTTAGCTCTCCCGTAGATTGTCTTCACAGGATTCCCATTTCTTATCCTTATTGTCCCTAATCAAATGTAGATTTATAAATAACAATTTTTGGGAGAACATATTCCATAATGTGTATATCAACAATCAAATAATAACAGATGATTATCAGAAAATAAGAACTTTAAGCCACAAAGAGGAGAATCTTTACTTACCTTATCAATAACAAGCTCACCTGTTTGCATGCAGACCTTGTCCTTATCATGCTTGAGATGCCATCTCCTCTATCCACAACAATAGTTGGGGGAACAAATTTTTTCCCAACCAACCTCTAGCCAAAAAGCTAAATCCCTCGATCCCTCAACAATCAACACTATTCCGGACTTCGTAATCACTTAACTCTTTTCCCAACCAACCTCTAGACAAAAGGATAAAGCCCCTGATACCTCAACAATCAACACTATTCCGGACTTGGTAATCCATTAACTCTATACTCTATACTTTTTTTCTCTATCCTCTATTCCAGACTTGGTGCATCATCATATTTTAAAATTGAAATAGCCCATGATGATTACACAACTAAGCTACATGGATGCCATCTTAACAACTATGTTATCATCGATGCCATCTTACCAACTAACCCAAGTTTATCTTGTATAATTTTATTGGTTCTAACCTTTATCATGAAATACCTACATCAATTCATGATTCTCAACTTTAATGTAGATATAATAGAGTTATTGTGTATTCTAATTATGTTAGTAGATTGCAATACATGAAGTTACGATTGTTTGTAACTATTTGTAAATAATTTAGGGTGTATATAAATGATGAGAATTAGACTAGATAAAAAATGAATTCTCTATTGTCCTTCTTCTTCTCACAAATAGATGTAATATTTTTTATTGAATTCTAGGTTGAAGATATTTTGTTACTTTATTTATCTGAATGGCCTAACATTTAATTTGTTCTTCTTCTTTCACCTCTTCCACACTTTGAACCACTTTGTCTTATTCTCCAATGTAACCCATACCTTTATAATTTGTAACTTTAAGCAATTCCTCAAATTTATGTTCAACCTTTCCATATCACGTGTTAGGACTCATCAATTTATTCCAATTGTTGTAAATCTCATGTAATGGGACCTATTGCCTCAGCCTTCTTTCATTGGGTGGTGCTTACTACCTCCCCCATCAAGTTGTTCCATTGCATGAACAATTACGTTATCTCAATTAACATCACAAATTCTTTCTATTCAAGAGTCCCCTCATTCTTTTCTTCTTTCATGTTGCAACTTCTCTTCTACTAAAATTATTTTCAACTCACCATTGCTTCTCTTGCTTCATCTGTGTCTCCTCCATTATGAACCTATTCTCTTTATGTTGATCTTCAACTTTGTTACTACTATCACTCTTAATCTCAATATAACATCATAAAAATTAACATTTCTCATATGCATTTCTTTCACTCCTGCATCTCTTGCAACATCATCTCCTTACAACTCTACTATTGTAAGACCATTTATTTCTTTTACAACCTCGCCCTTCAACAACTTAGTTGTTGTAATCTCTATTAAAAAACATAAAGTAATAATAATACATATATATTCTCATACCAACTATTCAATTCTATAGTTATTCCGAGCCGCATGTTATTATAGTCATTAATCTCTAAAATTCCATACACTACATTTATCTTAATAATATACAATTATCATTATTATCATATTTATTTTAGATATTTATTATATAAACCAATGAAGAGAAATCACAATAAAATAAAGTTAAAATGCACAAGTTAAAAATTAGAAATCAATAAATGTAACTGCACACAAAAATGCTACTATTAAAGTAAATATAGAGAAACGGTCTCCTTGCAAAAGTATGGAGGAACCACATCTTTCGTGCATGCAGGACATAGAGAAAGACGAAATTGTAACATATTTTTCTGCCAAATCTGTGGCATATTTACTAAGTGAAAGTTGTAAGAAATTTTTAAGAAGACTAAATCATTTTTTGGAACAATATTAAAATATTGAAATGACGAATTTATTTTATAAAAGAAGAAAATGCAAATTACTTCAATTCTTCTAACATAATCCACTACCTTTATGTAACAGAGGTAACTTAATATAAACCCTCGAAATTCAAAATTTATTACAAGTAGCGGTTGCACTTCCAGGATCACCACGTAAGAAAAAAGACAACCAAAATGCTTCGTTTTTCCGATGATTTTGGCATAAAAACCTGTTAAAAAAAATTTGGGAAATTGTTATTTTAGCATTTTTTTAATTTAAGCAAATTGGGATTGCATGTTCTATTTTAAACTAATTGCCTAATTTTAAAACTACCAAAATAAAATTGCAATTTGAGCATTCCAAATTGTGATTTTGACAAGAATTGCTACTGCCGAATTCAAGTGAGTCGGAGACATTTTAGTTAGCCCTTATACAGCTCCCAGGATCACATGCAAATCCATGACATCGAATGGAATTAAGTGGAAGAGATATGAATTTGATCCACTGCCCTTGATGAATTGTTTAACCGTAAAAAACCTGTGCAAATATTATTCTAGTTCAACCCAAAGTTTTATTGCAATCTGATGAATGATTCTAAATAAAATCCCCATCTAAATTCTGTATACACTGTATATAAATTTTGCAACTCAGATTTATTTTTTGAAATTGGGTTTAAGCTCCACTTTTTCCCAATATATATACATGAATTATTTTATTACGGGAACCGAGAACTTTGTTCCCCTGAATAGACCCTATACCAAAAAACTTCACAAAAAAAATTTCAAAAGCCAACATCACTATAATACTACATTTTAATCTACCGGATGCCACTATTCAATATTCTCATAGGCCTAAAGCAAGTGACATTATAGGAACCGGGAAAAGTGCCGGAATCGGTTACTGTAAAAAGTGATCCTCAGAATCTCTTCGAACAAACTGTGAAAACATTATTCTTTTCCTCTCGAATACACAACACGCGTGCCTAGCATAGGGAGTTTCTCAACATTAGTGTAAGCTTGTGGGATTTCTCGTACTCAGGACTTTTCAAAACCAACGATAGGAGCAGTCTCACCACGCTTTCTTGAACTTATTCCCGTGGATAATAAAGAAAGGGATGTCTAAACATATCATAGGTGTCCATTATCTGTGTTTTCTCAAGTACAATATTCTCGCTATAGTATATGCAAAGAGCACATTATTTCCAGACGCCCGATCACATTCCTTGAAATGGAAGATTCGTTCACAATATTTCCTATCATTACTAAAAGTTTGGAGGATAAATTCTCATGTCAATAAGAGTTAGATGAATTTGAAACATGTTATAGAAGAAACATGGTGTACAAGAAGATATGATTAATATGTAGTAGGACATAATTTAGCAGCAAAATAAGATATGATTAGTGTCTTCATAAAAGGAAGTACATACCATTATAAGCCAGACAAAGACTATAACATTTCATAACGTGTATGATGTCTTTCTAGGAATTAACACAAAAGAAGTGTAGCAACTCTTGGATTTTTCCAATTGCTGTGAAAAGATCCAACTTTTCTTGTAACTGTCTACGGCATATGTCAGTGGGGAAAGTCTAGTTCGAGCTCTATAGAAGTATTATCATATGTGGCACAATAATAATTCAAATCTAGATATCCAAGCAAAATTTCATTCAGTAAATAAAGCTCTCCAAAGTCTTAAGAATGATTTTTCATATTTCCTAGAATGCAACAATGGCCCAAATTCACAAAAGAAAATTGCTCAAAGGCTAAAAGATTTGGGCATGGAAATTGAAGAAGATATGGATGGAAAGATATGTATGTTTCCATAAAGGCACTGGATGATATGCTAATAATGAATTAGAGGGGACATTTCCAGTATTCATTGTTCTTCCGAGTGTTATTGAAAGCACACGAATTCAACCATTTCCTAGATGGATTGAAAGCAATCGAATGTTGATCCAATCATTACACAATATGGAAAAAGGGCAACTAGCTTATCAACATACTGTACACGACTGGATCATGTCGACATACATGGTTGTAAATGCAACTTGGCATCCATGGTAAAGCATGCTAGAAATCCTGGCATTAAGATCTATCTGTCAGCTTCATCCATTGCAAATCCAATATCAATTCGAAATGTTGTAAAGATATATATATATTTTAAGATTTCAAATATAATCCATATATTAATAAGCAAGAAGAGCCAATAAGATTGGGGAATGAAATAGCTTGTTTATGTACCGAGGAGGACTTCTAAGATGCTTGGCTTTGTTAGATATGGTAATTACTTCAGTTAGCTTTAGCTTTTACTTGAGTTCCTAGTTAGAAGTTGAGTTAATAAATGCAACAGCATGCTTTGCATGCATGCAAAATCTAGGTTATAGTTTTTAGGGTTTCCATAAGTGTTTAAATACACATTATAGTTTGGTTTGTATTACATCAATTGATCTTATGTTTATGAATAAAGATTGAAGAGCCGTAGCTCATTCTGCATTATATTTTGTTTATTTCTGCCTCCAACCTTCAATTTGGTATCAGAGCTTAGGAGAAGATCGATCGTGAGTGTTCCGTAGAAGCCAAAGCCGTAGCTTTGAAGAATTTTGCAAAAACAAAAAACAATTTGCAGAAATTATCACACCCCTCTCTTGCATAGAGGCGTGACAATTTAGGGAGAACAAGTAAAAAATAAATTGGGAATTATTGCGACCTCTCTATAGGCCAGGGTGCGATAATTCGTGAAGACCCACGACAATTAGGGCAAGATTTTTTTTTCATTACTCCATGAGAGTGATTGTTTTTTACTTTCACAAAGTTATTTTCTTTTACGAGATTCTTTAAGTAAGATTTTTTTTACAAAAGTCTTTTACAAGAGCAGAAGAAATTTCTTTTTACAAAAGTCTTTTTTATTTTTAAGGAAGAGAAGAGGAGTGTCTAAAAAAAAAAGGAAGGAGATTGTTTTAAAAAGGCCAGTGAAAGACTCTGCAGCGTCTATGGCTTCTAGCAGCAACAATCAATCTCATATTTCTCCTCTTACAGGGAAAAAGGACTATGATGTCTAGGCCATGAGGATGGCGGTTTCTCTTAGGTTAGAAGATGTGTGGGAATAGGTCGTGAATGGATATTCCGGACTAGCTGATGATGCAACTTTTCAAGCCCTTTCAAACGCAGAAAAGGATGTCCTACGAGCGCACAGGAAGAAGGATGCAAAGGCACTGCATCTCATCATGAACGCTTTGGATAACAGTGTATTTCCAAAGATATCAGCTTCATTACATGCCAAAGAAGCATGGGATACCTTGGCGACTAGTTATCAGGGTGCTGGTAAGGTACAAATAACTACACTCCAAAACTTAAGAAGAGATTTTGAAGATGTAAAGATTAAAGAATCAGACTCAGTAGATTCTTTCATGACCCAAGTCATGGGGATTTTTAATCAGCTGAATACCTATGGTGAAAAGATCGAAGATCAATGGGTGGTTGAAAGGGTTCTGATATCCTTACCCCACAAATTTGATCCGAAAGTTGCAGTGATTAAAGAAGCAAAGGATCTGAGTACTCTCTCTAAAGACGAGTTGACCGGAACTCTACTTTCATATGAATCTAGAATCAACAGGAATGAAGAGTCCTCTCTGGAGAATGCTTTCAAAGCACATGTCTCATTCTCAAAAGGTAGAGGAAGAGGCAGAAGCAGAGGAGGATCAAGAGGAAGAAGCAGAAGTGGCCAAAGTAATGGCAATAAAGATCAAGATCACCATCATAACCATGAAGGAGGGAACTACGACAAAAAAAGGTCTGATAAATCTAATATTGAGTGTTATTATTGCAATAAATTTAGGCATTATGCTCATGAATGTAGAAAGAAAAAGTCTGATCAAGAAAATCATAATGATAATGTGACTAATACCTCTGAGGATAAAGAAGATATGTTATTTCTTACATTTCATGCTGCACACGAAATCCCAAAGGGACTTTGGCTTTTAGATAGTGGCTGCAGTAACCATATGACAGGTGATAGAGGTCTAATTGCAGACCTAGATGGATAAGTGAGGACAGAGGTCAAAGTCAGCACGGATGAGGTAGTTCCAGTTCTTGGCAAAGGAGTGGTCAACATTCTAACCAAACAAGGCCAACAAAAGACAACCACAGATGTATATTATGCTCCAGGATTGAAGCATAATGTACTTAGCATTGGAGAACTTACTGAAAAGAAATACAGACTTGTCTTTGATGGATCAGATTGTGAAATTTATGAAAAAACCCCAAATAGATAGTTGATCATCAAAATAGAAGTGACTAGGAACAGGATGTATCCACTATTCATGAATTGCAGTAGCAAGGTAGCCTCTTTTGCTCAAAAATCCACTTGCATGCATGATTATTGGTTATGGCATTTTAGATATGGACATGTTCACTTTGGTGGTCTCAAGTTTTTGCAGTAGAAAGCAATGGTAAAAGGATTACCCCCTATGAAGGAGCCATAAAGTAGTTGTGAGTGTTGCATCATTGCAAAGCAACAAAGAGATAGCTTTCCTAACGGTATGTCTCGAAGGGCACATGCACCTCTAGAACTTATTCATATTGATCTGTGTGGTCCAATGCAGAAACAGTCAATTGGTGGAAGCTATTATTTTCTTACATTTATTGATGATTTCAGTAGAAAAACATGGGTGCATTTCCTTCGTTAGAAGTCTAAAACTTTTGGCAAGTTCAAGGAATTTAGGGCTCTGGTTGAAAAACATAGTGGTTATCAAGTCAAAGTATTGAGATCAGATGGAGGGGGAGAGTATGACTCAAAGGAATTTCATGATTACTACAAACATCATGGAATCAAGAGGCAATTCACTTCAAGATATACACCACAGCAGAATGGTATTGCATAATGCAAGAATAGAACCATCATGAATATGGCAAGGATCATGCTGAAAGGAAGAAATTTTTCCCATGAAATTTGGGGAGATGTAGTCACTTGTGTTGTTCATGTGATGAACAGATCTCCCACCAAAATTGTGAAGAACAGAGTACCAGAGGAAGCATGGACAGGTATGAGTTGTAATGTTTCTCATTTCAAAATATTTGGTTGTGTTGCTTATGCTCATTTTCCTAAACAACTAAGACAAAAGCTAGATGAAAGGAGTGAGAAATGTATATTTCTTGGATACAATGAAGAAACTAAATCCTACAAGTTGTATAACCCTATTACCAAAAAGGTTATCCTCAGCAGAGATGTTTTTTTTAAGGAGGAAGAGTCATGGAATGGAACCATAAACAAGGGTGTGGGAGCTGCAATACCCCAACCTGAAGATGGAGAAGAAGAGGAGCTGATTAGACAACAGGGTCTAGTAGAATCTTCACCAGTAGAAAATACTCCAGAAAGAACACCTACAAACTCAGTTCGAGGTGAAGCATCAAGTCCACAATCAGGTAATGAGTCTGATCATAGTAATAGAAAGACTAGAAAATTGGAAGATATTTATGATGAATTGGATGAAAATACCAATTATGTTTTTATTGCTAGTGAACCTGTGTTTTATGAAGAGCCTGTAAAACAAGAGCATTGGGTAAAATCTATGGATGAAGAGATAGATTCCATTGAGAGAAATAATACATGGGATCTAGTTGACCTGTCAAAGAATAAGAAACCCATTGATGTGAAGTGGGTCTATAATACCAAACTCAATGAAAAAGGTGAGATTGATAGGTACAAGGAAAGGTTAGTAGAAAAAGGTTTCTCGCAACATCCAGGAATTGATTTCGGAGAAACTTTTGCACTAGTGGCAAGATTGGACACAATAAGAGCAGTCCTAGCAATTGCAGCCCAAAAAAAATGGAAAGTGTATCAGATGGATGTCAAGTCAGCATTCTTGAAGAAGAAATTTATGTGGAGTAGCCACATCGGTATGAAATAAAAGAACATGAAGAGAAATTTTACAAGTTGAAGAAAGCTCTATATGGGCTCAAGCAAGCTCCAAGAGCTTGGTACAACAGAATTGATTCCTATCTGATAAAAAACGGTTTTAGCAGAAGCAGCAGCGAACCAACACTTTACACAAAGGTAAATCAACATGGACATATTTTGATAGTTTGTTTATATGTTGATGATATGATTTTTACAGGTGACATGTCAGTAGATGAGTTCAAGTTAGTTATGAATAAAGAGTTCAAGATGAAAAACCTTGGATTGATGAAGTTCTTTCTTGGCTTAGAAGTAGAACAGTCAAAAAAAGGTATATTTATCTCTCAAAATAAATATGTTGATGAAGTTCTTAAGCGATTTAGAATGCTTAATTGCAAAATGACACCTACACCAATGGCAACAGGTACAAAGTTGAGCAAAGAAGATGACAATCCCAATGTAGATCCAACACTGTTTAAGAGACTTGTAGGAAGTCTCATGTATCTCACAGCTACAAGACCAAATATTATGTTTGATGTAAGATTGATTTTGAGGTTCATGGAGTCTCCCAAAGACTCGCATTGGCAAGTTGGCAAAAGGATCTTACGATATGTTACAGGGACTTCAAGCTATGGAATTTTATACTCAAGCATTGAGTATGATGCTTTGATAGGTTTCACTGACGGTGATTTTGGAGGAAGTTTTGATGACAAGAAGAGCACTTCTGGTCATGTTTTACATCTTGGATCAGGGTGATTTCATGGGCATCCAAGAAGCATCCCATTCTGACACTTTCATCAGTAGAAGCAGAGTATGTAGCAGTAACATCAGCAGCATGTCAAGCAGTCTGGTTACGCAGAGTTTTAGAAGGTCTTCAACAAAAATAAGAAAGACCAACCATAGTCTATTGTTACAACAATTCAGCAATCGCTCTATCCAAGAACCATGTTTTTCACCAGAAAAGCAAGCACATTGATACCAGATATCACTTCATAAGAGAACTTGTGAACAATGCTGAAGTTTGTGTTGAGCATTATAAATCGATTGACCAATTGGCTGAGATATTCACAAAGCCATTGGAAAAAGAAATTTTTGAAACCCATAGAAATAATTTAGGCATTGTAAAAGTTGCAGTAGTCAGTGGTAGTAATTAAGAGGGAGTGTTAGAAATAGTAATTACCTCAGTTAGCTTTAGATTTTACTTGAGTTCCTAGTTATAAGTTCAATTAATAAATGCAACAACATGTCATGCAAAAGCTAGGATAGATTTTTTAGGGTTTCCATAAGTGTTTATATACACATTATAGTTTGGTTTATATTACATCAGTTGATCTTCTGTTTATGAATAAAGATTGAAGAGACGTAGCTCATTCTGCAATATCTTTTGTTTATTTCTTCTTCCAACCTTCAGGCTTTAAAATCCCCTGGTATAACAAGGTTATCCACAAAGAATTCAAAGTATACGGTGATTAGGTTTGTTGAAAATAGGAATTGAATCAAGGACCTGGAATTGGTGATGAGTTTCTCTACTGCTGAGCTATGTGCCCCGTACATGATGGACATCTTTGATGCTTCAATCTAAAGTACCCCCACCCCCATGCTATAAGTAAATAATCAAACCAAAGACCTGCCCCAGCTGGTGGACTAATCTATCATTGACCTAGATGTCCATAATATGATTGGCATGCGACCTTGTTGGTTCATTAAAGGTGTGGTCCTGTGGATTTATACCTCCAACATGTTACCCTCAAGGGAGGCTTTGTTTAGGGTTAGTAACCACCTCCAACTAACCCTACTTCCTTACTAAGGTTATTAAATCTTTTGTTTTGAAGCTTAAAAGAACTAATCTGAACCATAGTTCTCTTTACGTTATTTTCTCATCTCAACTTTTATTTTGACATTTTTCTATCTATTTTTTCTAGATCCTCCCTACAAGGATCATTTAGCATAGGCACAACACTCTCCATAACCATTTCTACTTGCAAAAAAGAGGTGAAATTTATAACTTTGAAAATTTTCACACCATAGAAACCCTAACAATATCAAACAAGTTTTATACACTGGAAACTCCATATGTTTGAATATCAAATTTAGGCTTGGTTGAACATATATAGGAATATGAAAGAATGTTTTGCTAAAAAAATACATCTATGGTGGTTCTTATACAAACATAGAACATTTAGTGTAGAAAAATAGAGAGTAACTACAAACCTAATTTTAGCTTTGCTTCATTAACAAAGCTTATTTTGGATGATGCTTGTGCTAACCATTGAACATACTCAACAATCCCATCCTTGAATCTAATGTGCTATGTTAACATCAAGATCTATGATAGTGATTTGGAGATGTTTAGATGCCAATCAAGAATCAAGACAAAGTTGGCAGAAAGAAAAGAACAACAAATACACAGGTGCAGCTAGAATGTTACTTATAGAGAGGCTAGTGCTCTTAATAAAAAATGAAGACAGTTTTGGTATTGGTAAAAATTTCCGTTTCTATTTGCAAGTATTCACCCAAATGTAAAAATCCTAAAAATGCACCGTTAAGAGCTTCCTCACAAGCCGTACACATTGACGATACATAAAAAAAATTGCGTGCTAGTTAAGGTTTGAAATTGGTTAAAGAAACCATTATTGAGCTCTTGTCCCAATATGGAATTTCAGAACTCAATAAGGTTCCATAATCGATGCCAAACTATATGACAGGAATTCATCATCAATAGAGTTAATAGAGTTAATGGGAACTTAACATAATCAAGATTTTATATACAACATATGCTGAAGATAAGAATACAAGGGATGATGGGAAACAACCCACTCAATTTAAACCAAAACCAAGCTTGGCCCCACTTCAGCTTGTTCAATTTAAATCAAAATTGAGCATGGCACACTTCAACCCAAATGAAAACCTAAACGAAAACCCAAACCTAAAACCCATATAATAATGCAACATAACCCAGATCATCCATATAAGAGCCTATTCCAGAAAAATCAAACCATAAAAATAATCCACATTAGCAATTTAACAAAACTGTGAACGGAAGCTTACCCACATCAGCAAATTTGATGAATCCACATGACAACCCAATCGCTCACGACCCATTTCGTATACCCCCAAAATGGCTTATGTGTGGGGGATATCAGAGACACCCAAGAACCTCTTGCTAGCTGCTATGGCGTGCATCAGCTGTTAGACTATACATTACGCTAGCGATAAAGCAACAATTCAGGTGATTCGTTTCCCTTAGTCATGTAATGGAGGAATGAAGGATTTATGGGGTGAAATGCAATAAGAATCGCCTGAATTGCTTCTTGGGTCCTGAGACCATGATGATGGATGGTTGTTCAATTCTGTCCTATGAAGGAACTTTTAGTTGACCCGGGAGACGAGGCACATTGTATTCGACCTAAGTTTTAGAAATATGGTCGTATCACGTATGCATTGCGTGCAATTGGCGTAAGCATTGGCCAACTTATTCAAAAGAAACACGGTCTCTCTTACAGTGGAGCAACTAATCTCATACGCCTTCTTAACCGTAATAGATTCATTAACGATTTTGTGTCCTCCCACCATCACATTCAAGCTGAAAGCAGAGTTCAGAAGATATGGTCAAGGGATTCAAAGTGAATGTAGAGTTCAGAAGATATGGTCAAGGGATTCAAAGTGAATGCAGAGTTCAAAAGAAATACGGCAAGGGTTTTTTGTACAAGATGCATACGAAATACAGATTCATGGGTTTTATGGAAATGCTTTTTTTATAGTATATTTAGTATATTGTGGTTTGGAATAGTGTATAAGATATAAGTATCACAACCAAAATCATAACTAACGAGATCATCTAAAAAAAATAATATAAAGGTTGTTGACATAATAATAATAATCTTTTTTATGGTTACAACATCCATATTTGAACCTATGATATTCTAAGAAGAATTTTTCTCCTATGATCTTTCTCTTAAACCATCTTCTAAGAAACACAAGTTCTTAACACCACCCTTGTCACTTGAGCAATGAGAGTATCTGATAAAGATCATCTAAATTAAGGATTAGAACATCTCTAAAGCATTTTACATAATAATTGCTACAACATAAAAGACATCAAAAAGGGTTTCAAATTGCACAAGAATCAAAAAATAATTATGGAAAAAAAAACAAGATTATTCCAAGAAAGCGATTCTCCCTTATGTCCAAGGAACTTCTAAAAAGATTGCTAGGGTTTTAAAGTAAAAACAAATAGAAATAGTTTGCTTCCCTTCAAATTCTTTGAGAAACATATTAGATAGAGAAAAAGATAAGATCAATACCAAACTAAAGAAAGGTGTCTACCTCGTTCCGTGTTCTTGAGATGAAGTTTACATAGGTGAAATGGGTCGCTCTATACAAGTTAGAATTAAAGAGCATGGTGCTGATATCAGACATGATAGAAAAAATTTATCTTTAGTTGAGCACTCATTGAGAACAAGACATCAAATATGCCTAGAAGTCGCCAAAGTCATAGCCCTAGAAGATCATTATAATAAGAGAAGAATAAGAGAGGCCATTGAGAGTGAAATCGTCCATTTTTTTTTAATAAAGATGGTGGGTTGATATTATTCAATTCCTGGAAACCAATAATACACTCTTTAAGAAGAAAAACTGCTTTTTGGTTCAGCTAAGAGTTTAATCAAGGTTGGATAAAAAAACAAGTATTTATTGATCTCATCAACCTAGAATTTCATTGAGACATTCCACTCGTGATGATGGACTCGGCTTGGAGTCCAAAACTTACGTAGAGTTTAAAAAAAAACAGGTGGGCTCTCCATATTAGTCTCCATAACTAAAATGATAACCTACGAAAGCATAAACCAAAGTTGTTAATAGTTAGGCCCACTCAAGTTGTACAAATCTAAGAATAAACTTTAAAATGTAGATAGGTTTAATTAACTTTAAAAGGTGGAGATTGAATCACTATATTAGTCATGTGGAGGATTAGATTCGTAGACTAATGAATTAAACTGTTCATATAAATAATACTAAAATATCGATAATATTTTATTATCGTCGATATGGTTAGCCAAGGTTAATACTCTTGATATTTCACTATAGGTAAGGTTCACTATCTTTGAATATGGTTAACTATATTTAACTATGGATGAATGTTGTTAACATTGGTTGACTATAGTTGTACATGGCTGGAATGGTTGACTATGGTTAACCTTGGCTACTAAGTTTCACTCACTTTGACCATGTTTGACTATAGTTGACATTCACTAATTATGGTTGATTATGATTGGCTTTGGTCAGCCCGGTTGACTATTGGTTACCAAATTTGACTATAGCTAACTTTGATTGAGAATTGACTGTGGTTGATTATGGTTGACTATGGTCAAGCATGTTTGAATTTGGTTGACCATATTTAACTTGGTAGATTTTGGTTGGAGGTGTTTAAAAATGATTAACTATGTTTAACTTTAGTTGACCATGTTTGACAATGGTTTAACCATGATTAACTATCACTGAATATAGTTGACAATGTTGTAGCATGTTTCACTATTTTTTATCGTGGTTGCCTTTGTTTAACTATGTATAACTATTAGTGACCATGTTTGACTATGGGTTATCATGTTTTCTCACGTTGACTATGGTTGACCATGTTTGGAAAAGGTTGATTATGGTTTCAATAATGGTTGAATATGGTTTCCTATGTTTAACTATGGTTAATTATGATTGAGCATGTTTGGTAATTCTTGACTAAGCTTGACATTTTTCGCCATTTTTGGTTATGGTTGACTTTGGTTAACCATTGTTGATTATGGTTGACCATGGTTGATTATGACCATCTTTCAATATTTAACTATGAGTGAATATAGTTGACCATGCTTTACTATCAATGACTTTGGTTGAGCATGTTTAATAGTGTTTGATTACACTTGATATAGCCCTGTTTGAATATTTGGTTATGGGTGACTAGGGTGGCCATGTTTTGCTATGATTGGATTTCATTGCTTATGCTTGAATATGGGTAACCATACAAGACATGTTCACCATGGGTATCAGTAGTTGACTATTACTGACCATGGTTTATTATGTTTTTCTATGGCATGAAGATGATGACTTCAAAATTATGTTACTTTTGATGTTATGGTTGACTGCTATATTATGTCACAGTGGAACATTAAGAGGGTAACTTGAATTTAATGTTAGATTATATTATCATGAGGTTGAATTCAAAATTATATGACATTGTGACATTAAGAAGTTAACTTAAAAAAATTAATATTGTGACATAATAAGTGCCTACAATTTGATATCACATAGTGACATGATGATGTATATAAATCCCTTAGTGCCTTCCCTAAGAATGTCTCCCACTTCCAAATAGCTGTGTTGATGTAGGTGTATATTAGTGGCCACCCTCCACATCGAGAGACTTAGAAAATTTCTCATTCTTGGCACTTTTTGTATACTTTTTCAAGTCATGGCCTTCCAATGCATTTTTAGGCCGTAAGCAAATTATATTTTATGACGACTTGGGATTGTTGATGGCTTACCTTGAGTGAAATTGTTCTTTTCATCAAGATATTTGCAATGAGATATCATGTGCCCCAAATGAAGTGTTAGGAACCCTTGTCTTTACTTTGTTAGTATATTGTTGTTGGGCACATATGCTTTGTAAGACGTCTCGTAGTATTTGTTGATCCATAGTTTGTGTTATTGTTGTTGGGCGCATATGCTTTGTAAGTCGCCCATAGTATTTGTTGACCCATAGTTTGTATTGGCCCATGGTTTTGACCCATAGTATTGGCGCCTAGACTTAGTATATAAGTGTGTGTTGAGGCCAATGAAGGCACCGTGAAGTTATTTGTATTGAGCTTGTTGAAAGGAGGTTGCCCCCTCGAAGTGGCATGTGATCAATAAAGTGATTCTGAGTTATGTTATTATTGCTATCTCGTGTATTTTCATTAATTAATTGTTGCAAGTTCTTTACATTTGGTATCAGATCACTTTCTTGGGCTCGTTGGGTGAAATTTCTGCCAAATTTTTTTTTCGCATATGTTGCAAGTTCGGATCTGGGAATAATCCCTATCCACTTAACTGTGGGAAGTACTTGGGAATAATCCCTAAAACTCATTGTGAGGAGTACCACAGGAACCCCAAAGTAAGTGGCCCATTGAGAGGACCTGCCAGCGAAAAGGGAAACGACCCCTACTTGATTGACTAGTTCCCACTCGTGAGGTAAATAAAGAGCTGTCGTTTGTGGCAAAGCGGTTATCAGTTTTACCTGAGCCATGGAGTAAGGGGTATTGCCCCAATACGCAAGCCATTAGACAAAATTAGTCACCAAGTGAAACCCCTGAACTGTTAGGAAGTCGAACATACCTGGGGTCCATATCTATTTTCAGTTGAACTGTTGCCGATCACTTCCGTGCCATTTTAGATCCATTTCAAGCCATTTCAGATCCATTCTAAAAGCCATTCCAGATCCAGCCATTTCAGATCCAGCCGTTTTAGATCTATTCTGAAAGTCATTTCAGATCCAGTAGTTTCGGATAAAATTCTATTTTTTTGCCATATCTCCCTTGTTCACTCTATTTCCCTAAAACTTCCCTGATAAAATTCTGTTTTTTCGTCATATCTCCCTTGTTTTCACTCTGTTTCCCTTGAAACTTCCCTGGTACCCCTATAATCCCATTCTACATCTTTCATTCCTAAGGTCCCTATTCCAAAATCCACTTCCCAAAGCCAGAAATCCCACATTTGTCTATATTTAGGGTTTGCCATAACTTCTTTATTTTTCACCCAACTGCCTTCAAATTTTTCCACCGTGTTCATTCCTTATTTCTACTTCTTTGTGCCTCTCTGACAAATTTTCCCATTCTCTCACCCTACTTCTGAAATCCTAATTTTCTGCTTCCCTATCCCTTCAAAAGTGTCCAAAACCTAGTCAAACCCCAATTACCCATCCGAGTTTTTGCCAAATCCAAATTTCCCCTTACTAAATAAGCTTATGTTTGTGTTTTTCTACCCATTCAAAAAAAAAAAACTCCTAGTTCTGGTTTTCACTTTCCCAGGAGCAAAAACCATGGAGGAAGCACTTGCAGCCATCCAAGCCAAACTGCAAGATCTGGATGAAAAATTTCTCGGCCTCCATCTTGAGCATCCAGCCATGAACAACAAACAACAGTCTGAGTCTTCATCAGACAATGGGTTCTCTTCTTCCAGCAATTTTCGTGGTCCAAAGCTTGCTTTTCCTCACTTCAATGGTACTGATTCGACTGGCTGGATCTATCGTGCAGAACAATATTTCAGTCTGCATAATACTTTTGATGTCAACAAAGTTCTACTTGCATCCTTTCATTTGGAACATGAAGCTCTTCAATGGTACCGTTGGTACATCAAGGCTAATGAAGAGCCAAAATGGTCAGATTTTTTCCAGCTCCTTTTGCAACGATTTGGTCCTAGTGCTTTTGATGACATCACAGGAGCCCTCACTAAACATCACCAAATTGGCACTGTGAGAGAGTATCAGACAGAATTTGAGAAACTAGCCAATCACACAGAAGGATTGTCAGATGAATTCTACAGGAGTTGTTTTATCAGTGGTCTTAGGGATGAAATCCGCCTAGAGGTTAAAATGTTCTATCCCAACACAATGATGGAAGCTCTAGGGTTGGCCAACTTGGCAGAAGAGAAGATTGCATCCCAACAGTGCTCCAAACCCACTTTTGTTCCCTTCCGAAATATGGGTTCTCAATGACTCCCATCCCGCCAACTCCTCGACCAACTCCTATCAAGAATTTTTCTGAAACAGAGATGTAGGCATGCAGAGAAAAAGAGATTTGTTATAATTGTGATGAGAAATTCACTCGGGGACATAGATGTGTTCAACAAAAGCTCTATCTCTTCGATGTGGATTCTCCCCCTGCCTCTGAAATTGGTGAAGAAGCTCCAGATATAATGGATGATCAGGTCGACATTCAAGAGCCTTCTAGTGAATCCCCATCTCAGGAAGACCACCCAGAGATATCTCTCCATGCTTTAGCCGGAATCACCACCCCCCAAACAATGCGGATCAGGGGTTACTTCAAGAAGCTTCCTCTTACAATACTCATTGATTCTGATAGCACTCATAACTTCCTTGACCCTCACATCGCCAAATAGGCTGATTGTTTTGTCGATCCTTACTCCAACCTTGAAGTCATGTTTTCCAATGGGGGCACCTTACCTTGCAAGGGGAAGTGTCACAATGTGCATATCTCTTCGGAAGATTATAACCTGCGCTCTGAAATGTTTTCCTTATCCTTAGGTGGATGTGATGTGGTTTTGGGTGTTGAAAGGTTATGCACACTTGGACCCATCTTATGGGATTTTGCTGAACTTTGGATGCAGTTTTCAATCTATGGGAAAAAACACAAATTTACAGGCTTACAACCAGGGTCTCTCCGCATCATCAGTTCACATCGCCTGGAAAAAATCCTTAAGAAGTGTTAGCACCTATACATTTTTCATATAATATGAAGTTGAATGGAAGGGAAGGAGGGTGAAAATGTACCTGGTATGGAAAACTGAGATATCCTCCATGCTCCAGTGCTAAATGCTAGTGGGAAGAACTAAATGGTCTAAGGAGAACCAGAGGTTCAAAGGATGAGAAAGTGTTGGAGTATGGGTGTAAATAAACAACAAACATATTTTATACCCTATAGTTTGCTGGTCAATCATGGGAAAGTTAAATGCCATGCCAATCTACACCTTAATTTGGGTGTGGGGATCCAATCCACGACCTTATATGGAATACCACATAGCTAAGCTACGAGGGAGATAAGGAAAGGATGGATGCGATGAGCTTTCTCTGCCGGCCAGGTGTCAGCAGCAGACATTGTCACAAGGAGGAAGATCGAAAGGCGATATGTGAAAGTAGGTGCATGCGATGGCACAAGTTGGAAAAAGAATCCACGGTTCGGAATGTGGTAAGGATACACATCAATAGCTCTCGCAGCGGCTTGCATAGAGAAGTGGCGCACGATATAGGACAAAGGTGGGTGCAATGATATTTTCCTGCCTGCCAGGTGTCAGGTTATGAGCCCGTCGCATAAAAGTAGAAAACCATGGTAGGGACCATTTGGGTGCGTGCGAGGCCATATTATGGGGAAATGTGGATAAAAGGAATGGCATGGATGGAAAGTTAGAAATAGATCTGACGGCAAAGGAGACTCGGCGGTCAAATCAAGAGATGAAACGACAGCCGATCCGATGATAGTAAAGAGACATGTGAGAAAGCCAATGGCGGAGATTAAAAGATAACAGGTGAAAAAGCGTAGGGGTTATGTTATGCCTGGTTATATATATAAGGAAAACAACCGCAAGGGTTGACATTTGCTCTGGAATATTGTAGAAGTCTGGTAGTCCCTCGGCGTGTGGCAGATGGAGAAGGCGACAGAAACCTCCAGTGGCCTGCTCAAACCTTCTAAACCAACAGGTAGGACCTTGTAACCATTCTTTCTCTTAAAAGTTGAATCTTTTGAGTCATAAAATGGGAGAATAGGAGGCTTCTACCATCCATAAAGCTAGGGTAGCCCTGGAAGATAGGGACACAGATGTATTCGACCCACGCCTTCATCTCTCTGTCCCAGAGATCAAAACAAAGTTAGATGCTCTACATGAGCAGGGTTTGGACTTACATGGGGTCTTTAGGTCGTTCTTTATTTACTTTTTCCTAGACCAAGTACCCTCTTTCCTTGAGTTTGTAACGTGGTGCTCCGTGAATTACTCTGAATCTACAAGGATAATCATGGATTCCTCCAGGTCTAAAATGGTCTATGTTTTAGATGCGTCAGTAGTAAGAAATTCATTTTTGTCCCTGAGCCACAGTACCACGAATTCGAAAGCTTTTCAGAAGAGTCGGTGGTCGCCTTATTTCACCAAATTGCCCCAGAAAGTCGTCGAACTTTCCTAGCCACATGCTTAAAACCCCATGCCGAAATTGGTGAAAAACCGTACCCCTTGGACGTCAACGTTTTTAATGACGATTCCAAGTTGGACTTCTCACTGCTGGCTCAGTTCTTAGGTTTAGAAAATGACCAATGGGTAATAGAGGTCCAGCTTAGTCTACTCTTTAGAATTAGTATTTGTTTAGCGAGGTCCGACACAGGACTCCTCCCTCCTTTGAAGTTTGATGAATTTCTGGCTAATACAATGCATGTACAATTGGAAAATTTCCCAAATGCTAGGTTTTTCAGATACCACACACAACTCATGAAGATGATCATGTACAGTAACGTGGAAAGCCAGCATTTTCACCCTTTGCTTGAGACAATTGCTCGGTTGGACAATGTGTTTGAATATTTCAATTATGTTTTGCCCCCTGTGTACAAAGTCATTTTTGGGGAGGGACTTCCGAGAGTGCTGCCCGAGATGAAGTTCATGATGTAGTTAAAAGATGAAGTAGCCATTGGAGATTGGTTCTTTTCGAAAGATACTACATTCATTTGGTTGTATGGCTTTGTGAAGGAACCCTACATCCTGCCCTCCTTTCTGACACTAAGAATTTTTGCCATGGAATTTATCAGGCAAAAATTGAGCTTGGAAGAAGCGTTGTTCCTGCAGTACAAAAAGAGCACAAATATAAAATATCCCTGGAAAGTTGGCCCTTTTATTGTGGAGAATAAGAAAGCTTTGCCAGAGATAGAGGAAATGATAAGACTCCCGGGGTTTAGGAAAGACATAGCTGTTGAATATGATCCCCTACATGTTATTTCTAGAAGACAGAAAGAGTGCAATCTGGGCGCCTTTGAACACAAGGAGCCAGAGAGGCCACTTGGGAGACAAAACATGCTACGATGGGAGCCCATGGTAGAAGAAGCACCAGGTGTAGAGGAAAGGGATCCCGTAATGTCTGATGTTGTAATAAATACAGAACAGGTACCAGACATCGGAGAAGTGGGCCGGAAGAGAGATTTGGAGGAAATACAGGATATGGACACTGAGATGGGGAGTGAAGACAAACGAACTAGGATGATAACATCAGCTGAGGTGTTTGATGGAAATACTAAGGTCGAGTCATTGATTTCCCTCGATGGAGAAGAATTGGTTGATGAGACACCCCTGGAAGAGTTGACTGACTGGATGGATAATGAAAAAGCTGAAAATGAAGGGTCCCCAACCCCTGATATTGAAATAAAGGAATACAAGTTTCAGGATGTTCGAGAGGGTGAAGGGAGCAATAGATTCCGATCCAAGGCTGATCTGTATGAGCAGTATAAACAAACTAGGCAAGCCTCAGCCTAGAAGCTGTTTGATCTAATGCCGAGAGCCAGCAATCTATCCAAAGCTAGGACTTCCTTAGTGGCCAGTAGAGATGAGAAAGACAACACCTTAAACCTGGCCATATCAACAGATGCCGAAGTGAAAGAGATGAAGCTCAGATGGGATACCATACCTGTACCTGACAAGATTCATTTTCACCAGCAGATTGGTGATCTCATCCATGTTGATCTTGTGAAAGCGGCATTGAAAGGTGATAACTTGGAAGTTGCTGTAAAGAAATTGGCGAATCAGTTGAAACAGGAAAAGAGAAAAAATAGAGCCCTTCAGCAACTTGTAAATAGGTTACAAATTGAACTTGTTGGAGTTGACGGAGGAGGAAAATCCAGGAAGCAGCTGCTGGCTAATAAAGAAATGTTAATTTCAAGTTTGCAGAAAAAGGCTAAAGTCCCTAACATCCAACTGATCCAAGCTCCCGAGGAGACCAGATTTGAAATACAAAAAGAGGCTTTATCTAAGGAAATAGATGATTGCAAAGCAGAGATATTAAATCTGGCTGGAGAAAAGGACAATTGGAAACGAGAGAAAACTAGCCTAGAGAAGTAGATTGAAGACTTAAGAAGTAACTTGTCCAATATGGACATGCGGCCTACCAATGTGAATCAAGGTGGAGAAGAAGATAGTACTAATGATCTGGCGCAGGCTATGTCACATATTAGCCTGAAAGATAATGAAATAAGGGAGTTAAAGGAGAGGACGTGGAAGCTAGATGATGAAAACAAGAAGTAGGAAGAGGAGATAAACAGCCTCCGGGAAGAGCAGAAAAAAGTCAATTGAACAGAATAAAAAACTCACTGGCCAAGTAGAAGGAGAGGCTGCTATGCAAGGGTGTAGACATTTGGTGTGGGATAAGATATATAAAGAGGCTGAGAGTTTTTGGCCCTACTTAGAATTCATAAGAGTAAAGGAAAAAATGATCAATGATGCTTGGGCGGTATGTGTAGACATAAGAGAAGACTTGACCCAAAAACCCAAACAAACAGCATTAAGTGTTGTGGCCTTTTTAAATGACTTATCAGAGGAAGATAGGGTCCGATTAAACATTGGCAACCAGATCGTGACAATCGCCGCGGCTCGAAGGATTTTGAGGAAGTATGCTTAGGTGGAAAGTGTGGAGGCCAAAGCGGAAGATATGAGGAAGGAGGTAGCAGACTTCAGAAGTTCATTTGATTAATTAAATGAGATGGGACTGTCATCTTTTTGAGATGACAATTTAGAGCTGCTCTCCAAAAGCGCCTACGAAAAGAAGATCTCTGCTATAAGAATGGATCATTCGAAATTCAAACACATGGAGCAGCTGCTCATAGGTAAAACGTTGATGGAAAAGATCCAAGATGACTTTGAGATCCTGAATAGATTAATTTCCATTGGCGAAAGGCTTCCACTAGCCTCATACTCTAACCACATTGAAATTCGGGTGATGGTGAAGGAAATGATAGATTGCGATCTCCCTCCAGCTGAACGTTGTGCTACTGTGCATGCATATGCAAATATGGGATGCACTCTCCGTCAGCTGCAGTAGCTGTTTAAGTTTTTTATAAGTTGTCAAGTACTTGTTTGAAAGGTCCGAAAGACACATAAGATGTTTCTAATTTTTTATATAATTTGTAATATTCTTTGAGGCGGCTAATTGAACGGCCAGCCGGAACCTTTATTTTTACTATGTCTATTTTTACTTTAAGGATAATTACACTCTGTGATGATATCGGCAATTATAAGAAATAGTTAGATCAGCTTTACCTGTTTCTATTTTCAAACAGTTGTGACAAACAAACTTTGATGAGGTGTCATTCTATTGCAAAACATCTTTGTTTAGAGGAGTCAAGCCTAGAGCTCAATGAGATCTATAAATATGTTTGTAATCGAAGGCACAAGGGTTGAAAATCTTATGTTGAAAGCTTTTGGTAATTTGAGGATTAGTTTGTAAGACATTTTTGAGCTGTTTTAATAAAGTTTGTAGAGCTGAAGGTTGTGTTTTGACAGGGATTCCTGTGTAATTGGTCTGGTAGTTTGTACCTTCATTTTTTCCCATGTGCAAATGTGTTTCACTTTTTTTTATTCCATTCTGTGTTATTTCCTTCATGCTTGGATCAGGGTAACAGTTAAGTAGAATTCATACAGATTATGCTCTACTTAGCTTATTCCAAGTATTTCACCAAATATATTCTACTAAAGTTGATGTAGGATTCATCCTTGTTAGATGCCTTACATTGATGGACTGTTTCTTTTCTCTTCTGTTCCACAAAACTAAATTTCTCTTTAACTACTAGCTGCTTGCTACCTTGCCTCTATTAATGCATTTGCAGAATCTTTGTGAATGATGTTTCATAGTTTGTAAAAGGTGACTCCATTTCCCAAACTAAGTCCCATACGTTTTCAACCAAACAGTGCGTGAATCATTTTTATTTCCTGAACATAAAACTGATCTTATGTATAATTGTTGTAATTGAATATCTTGGCCGTGAATGCTGGTGTTTCTTTTTCATTATTGACAATCTTGATTATTCCAATATTTTTCATGAGATTATAGAGAGAGCCCTCTCTGTCTGTGTTGGGTCAGTAGCACAGGCCAAAGATTGGTTAGTGGTTACCCAGAATTACCCTCTTTCAGCCTTGGGGGTCAATTTTGGTGTTAACAAGAAGAATTCACATGGGGTCATTGCTCAGCTCCATTCCATTAAGATGCACCCATCAACAGTCTCCACTACTCCCTTGGATCTCCAACCAATTTTGGATAGATATGCCGGTGACCTTGTTGAACCAGTGGGATTGCCGCCTTCACCAGACCTTTCCGGTAATAATTTAGCCGCCTCTACATTTCTGAAGGAAATGATGGCTATTTTTCATGCAGTACATACGTGGAAGCCATACCTATTCGGGAATTCTTTCTGCATCAATACTGCTCACCAGAGTCTGAAATATATCATGGAACAACGGGTCTCCTCACCCGCACAACAGAAATGGATTCGCCAACTCCTGGGTTATGCCAATGAGATCACTTGCATGAAGGGTCAACACAATTTGGTGGCAGATGCTCCTTCTCGCACAATTGATGCCCCAATTTCTCTTTCATCTATTTCTCTGCTTGCTCCAAATTGGTTGCAAGCTGTTCATCAGGGCTATGTCTTATCTGAACTGCATGCATCTCCATTGGTCAGGCACTCTGGGTTCCTCCAAACGTATGATTAGGCACAACATACCTTTTTTTGGCAGGTAATGAAAAGGACAATTCAACAGATGGTGGATGCATATGATACCTTCCAACCCCTTTCGGGATTTCTTGAATCCGTACCCATCCTTCCACGGATCTGGACATATATGTCTCTCGAATTCATTGAAGGGCTCCCTAAATATGGAGGACAGGATGACATTACCCATAAATGTTCAGAAACTTATCTTCATTGCTTCACCTCCGAACAACAACCTCAGTGGGCGAAGTGGCTCCCTCTCGCTGAATGGTGGTACCCTACTGCATGTAAAATTACTCCATATGAAGCAATCTATGGTCAGGCACTGCAATTTCTTCTTCCATCCACCCTCAACAGTACACCAATTCAGGCAATTGACACAATTCTTTAAAACCGCGATCAGATTCTTCACATTTTATAGGACACTCTTCACATGGCCAGAATTTGAATGAAACAACAAACCGATCAGCACCATTCTGAGTGCACTCTTCAAGCAGTTGATATGGCTTTTCTTTGTCTATAGCCTTCCAAGAAATCCTCCATGACACTCAAAGGGAATCCACTTATCTCTCACTCCATCATAGAGGTATTCATTCAGTGACACGACATGCAACCAGAGGTTAGTACATGGGCACCACTCCTTCAGATTCAACATCAATTTCCACATCTAAATATTTGAGGACAAAGCTTTTTCTAAGGGAGAGGGGATGTTAGGAACCCATGTATTTACTTTGTTAGTATATTGTTGTTGGATGCATATGCTTTGTAAGACGTCCCATAGTATTTGTTGATCCATAGTTTGTGTTATTGTTGTTGGGCGCATATGCTTTGTAAGTCACTTGTAGTATTTGTTGACCCATAGTTTGTATTGGCCCATGGTTTTGACCCATAGTATTGGCGCCTAGACTTAGTATATAAGTGTGTGTTGAGGCCAATGAAGGCACCGTGAAGTTATTTGTATTGAGCTTGATCAAAGGAGGTTTCCCCCTTGAAGTGTCTTGTGATCAATAAAGTGATTATGAGTTCTGTTATTACTGCTATCTCGTGTATTTTCATTAATTAATTGTTGCAGGTTCTTCACATGAAGCTTGTATGTAGAATTCGAGGCCATAGGAAGTTGACATATCATCCAGACTTCTAGGGGCCCACATTTATTTTCCCACTTCATCTCATACGGTTAGGTTTTGTAAATTTCTAGGGTTTTTTCGTCTTATAATTTGGCACTTTTTGTTAAAATGTCATTTATGGACTTTCTTAATGGTCTTATTATGAATAAGAATAGCCAACACATCTATTTTTAGAGATGGGATACCACCATTCTAGTTAGTTTGTATGCTTTGTAGTTTACAGATATTTTCCATTTCAATCTTTAATAGAATTTGGGTTATATTGTACTACTATGATCTTTGCAATTGGGCATGTCCCAAATTGGCATTGGGTCACAATGGCCTAATCACATTGGACATATTAATTAGAGTTTGTCAAATTGATGCTAAGGGTCAAATAATTGCCAAGGAGGAAAATTACTAATTTCCTAGGTTTGGGGTGGAAGCTTTGGGATTTCGAATAAGGGGAATAATACATGATGTTTGAACATTAGAATGGCATAAATATTTAATAAATGAGCTAAATAAATATATACAAGTGAAAATCAAAGTGGCATTTGATCATGAAGACACATGGAGGAAGGGGGACCCACATATGGCTAGATTTCCCCACTACACTTGGCATCATTCTCTCACCAATTCGAATTCAAGGTGAATGGTAACATACTTGGGGAGTTCAAAAGGTATTATTCATTTCATGACTCATCCAAGGTCGAAATGTAGAGGAAGAGTAACTCCCATGGAAGAGGAAGAGGCAATTTGGATCTAGTGAGACAGTTGGGCTAGATTCCCTAGCTCTATGACAACAATGATGAATATGCTATGACACCTATGACACAGATCAGACCTGAAGGTTCACATATGTCAGGGCTAAAAATAGCCTCCAAGAGGGTGCTCAAGGGAGTTAGGGCAGCTAAGATGCTTCCACGTGTGATTTGGTGGAAGTGGGAGATTAGGAATTGTTGTACAAGTGGCGTTCTTTGAAATCTCTTCCTAGCTTGAGTTGGCATGAATCTCTTGGAAGGAATTCGACCCATGGAGGACATTAGAAGATTATAAATTCGAATAACAAAGAATGAAAGAAGCTTTTGATCATTTGAGAAATTTGCAATTGCATTTGTGAAGAGGGAGAGCTAGTGGATGACTAGTTTCTTTCCTTAGCCAATTTCAAGGGTGAAAGATTCCCATCCAAGTTGGTAATTGGAAAGGCCATTCAGACCTTTCATTTGAAGATTTAATGGAGTGTTTATTTGTAGGTGTAAGCTACAGGGAAGCTCATGGTTTCTTCTAGTGCAACACACTCTCTCAACCATTTCCAGTTTTGATGGCATATTCTTGACCCTCGAGGGAGGGCATTTTTGGTGAGCTCTTGTACTCTTTGGAAGAGCTTCTCATGATCTATTTATTTTGTAATATGATTAGTATACTCTTTTCTTCATATCCATAAATTTTTCAGGTCGAAATAGCAAGTGGTTATATGTAAAATGGATTATTACAGTGACCATTCCCCCACTAAATTGATGTATGCCAATGTATTGATGATGATTTCGAATGGAAGAATATTTCTCTGATATATTTATGATGTATGGACTTCCATTGATGATTATTACAAGTTTCATGTTCAGAACTCAAGGATTTGGAGCCATCTTGCTCCATTTTATTTTATTTGAAGAAGATTTCATGCTATATCCCCCAAGGTCAAACTAGTGATTTTTGTTGTTGTTTGGGAGAAGGTTAGAACAGACTTAATAATTGATTAATGGTTCACATGAGACCTAAATAATGTCCCTCAGAAATCCCCTACCTCTGTTCATAATTTCGAGTGAGTTTGAAGGATTTTGGAGAGTCATTTTCAGTACTTACCCTGGGGGGATTTGAACCCCAAATTGCTAGTTAAATTCCATACTTTGTCCAGAATATTAAACAAGTTTGCAGAAGTATTTTGATGGTCATAAATCATCCATTATAATCATAATAAAGTACACATATCATTTATACACATTCACTGAATATTTAGAGGCATTTGGAGCCATTGGAGACCTAGAGACCAATACTAGTCAAAGGGAAATTACTAGTAAAGTTCCTTACATTGAACAGAATTGAAAGAGGGTTTGTAGAAGTATTTTAAAGGTCCAAAAGAATCCATGAAACATATATTTATGTTATAACATCATCCATATACTTTCTCAAAATATTTGGGATCATTTGGGGAAAATTGGAGACCTATGCATCAAAACTAGTCAAAGGTCGAATTTGGGGAAAAAGTGAAAAATTGGTCCTTTTAATAAAATACTTAAAAGTGGACATTACAGCAATATCTTTGTGTGTGCACCATTTCTATTTGTGTCTCCATTTTGTCTTCTAAATAATTCATATCACATGTTCAACCTAGGTTACCATGTAGGAAACCTGGGGATCCTCCCCAAAAAAGTACACGTTTGCTTGTCCAACATTATCCACCTTATCAAAGTAACCATTGAGGGTTATTAATTTCTAGTTCTTGTTTCAAGAGTGTAATTATATTTGGACATCTAGATGAATCTTCCTAACTCTAGGGATTCATGCATTAGTATATAATATTTTCTCATCTTGTGTGGACACTTTGCAATGCTATATATGATAATTTTGTCTTCCAAATAGACTTTAATCCATTACTTTCGAAAGAGAACTAGTGTTTTCTCTATTGTTATGTTTGTGCTTCTTGATATCGGATATTATATGGGTTATTTCATTTCCTTTTGTTGATTTGTTTCCTCTCTAATATAGGTTTTGCACATTGTAGAGTTCGAATATACTTCAAATGGTACCATAGCATCTATCTAGGACATGCCTTCCATTAGAATTATAGGCTCAACACCTCTCTCGAATTAGTCAATTCTTAGAATAATAATTCCATATTTTGTTCATCAGAGTGTGCCTTCCCTAAGTCGTCGCCTGCTCTAACTCTCTTCCCTACTTCAGTTAAATAGTATCGAAGTAGAAGTATTACCCATGAAAGAAGATTTTTAATAGCGGGCATACACTTATAGTGGTCAATTTACTAAAATTCTTCATTCTAAACTATAGAATCATTCCTATCATGAAAGAAACCATACACTCAATTTAATTCCATGCTCACACATTCGCTTATACTACACAATAAATATGCACATAACATGATATAAATATAAAAAAATTCCAATCAATTTCCTCCAATTGTCTACGGATAAAGGACATTCCTCCTGTCCATAAGTACTTTGTCACACTTATTCTTTATATTGCATATCAAAGTAAAGTTTCTCCATTTCCACTAATTAACCCAAAATTATCGCCTGCTCTAACTCTCTTCCCTACTTCAGTTAAATAGTATCGAAGTAGAAATATTACCCATGAAAGAAGATTTTTAATAGCGGGCGTACACTTATAGTGGTCAATTTACTAAAATTATTCATTCTAAACTATATAATCATTCCTACCATGAAAGCAACCATACACTCAATTTAATTCCATGCTCACACATTCGCTTATACCACACAATAAATATGCACATAACATGATATAAATATAAAAAAATTCCAATCAATTTCCTCCAATTTTCTACAAACAAAGGACATTCCTCCTGTCCGTAAGTACTTTGTCACACTTATTCTTTATATTGCATATCAAAGTAAAGTTTCTCCATTTCAACTAATTAACCCAAAATTATCTAGTACCAAACTCAATACTCTTGAACACGTAAGAAATAGCTAAACTCAAACACATAACCAACGCTAACTCCAATCTAGGACAAGGTAATTAATGTTTCTAAATAATGTAATTACGCCGATAGGCGTTAATACCTTAGATGTTTTGGGTAAATGGAAGAAGACTTATAGATTTTCTAGATTTAAGATAACAAAAGACAAGTGTGTTACCGAGATCGCTTCAGTGGTCGTCTTTTTTAGTTAACGATAGTGAACTGTTTAACGATGAATAGTTATAAACTTAATGGTTTAAACCCTTGCTTGACGCGATGGGCGGAATGGGATGCCTCAACGCAGTGGTTTAATAGCGTTTAATTGAAACCCCTCGACAATATTTCAATGCAAATGTTTATGGTCTTTATTTTTATTTTATGTCCATATTATACTTTCAGAATTATAAAATAATTTATATGATGAATCCTATAAAATATATATTCGTATGATTATAAGTGTTAGAATATATATTCGTATGATTATAAGTGTTATAAGTGTTAGAGAAAATAATTAATAATTAATAAACAAATTAATTTTTAATAATTTATGTCTTTATTAATATGTTTAGATAAATAATATTTGTATTTGGATTAAGGTTACTTTATTTAAAATACAATTTTAATTTTTAATTATAATTTTATAATATAATTATGAAATTATAATTATATTTTAATAAAAAAATTTAGCATGATCTTAATATTATATAAAAATTTACTTTGATTCTAAGAAAAGTGAACCTATATTAACATAATTTAAGTTAAAATTATTTTGAAAAAATAATTTTATAATTTTATTAAAATCAAATTGTAAATAATGTTTTAGCATATTTTATGTTATAATTTTAATCTAAATATAAATGATAATTATCTAAACACATCATATATATATATAAAGATACATTATTATTAAAAATAGATTGGATTATAGATTTATTTTAATAAACATATTAATATTATATAAATATTGACTTTGATTTTAAAAAAGGGTTAACATATACTATCATAATAATATTATTACAATTTAAGTTAAAAATATTTTGAAAGTGAAAATAATGTTTTAACATATTTTAACTTATTTATGCAATCACAATCTTTAAGTTATACTACATTTCCACATCCAAATTATTTTTAATTTGCACATAAATTATATATCATAATAATTAAAAAATTTAAGATTAAAAAATAATTATTCAAATAATTAAAAAAATTACTTAAAGAATTGATTTTTGTTAATTTTAATGTAAATCTTTGTAAATATATCAAACATTTATTTTTAAATAATTAATTAAGATTCAAACAATGTAAAACTTAAAATAAGGGAACTTAAAGTTAAAGGAAACATTTTAGATATACTCTAACGTTCATGTCCAATACATAAATTCAAATTATCCCTTGGACACCATCACAAAAGACTCAATCCATGCAACAATTTGTTTAAATAAATGAATTTCAAGTGTTATGGACCTATTGTTGACATGTATATAGTTGACTAAAGTCAACCATGGTTATCTATGGTTAAACTAAAGTCAAGGTTACCCAAAGTCAAGCAAGGTTTGGTAAAGTCAAACATGGTTAAATAATAGTCAGCCGTGACTTAACCTTATCTTTCAAGTGTTAAGGATTGATTGTTGAAATGTGTAAGTCAAACTTAATCATCCATTAAAAATATTGTCAACCATGATTAACTAATGTCAAACATGGCTCACTAAAGTAAACCATGGTTAACTATGCAGACTAAATTCAAGTTTAACCAAAGTCAAACAAGGTTTGGTAAAGTCAAACATGGTAAAATAATAGTCAACCATGACTTAACCTTACCATGGTTAAATAAGTGTAAAGGACTAATTGTTGAAATCTGTAAGTCAAACTTAGTCATCCATGGTAAATATAGTCAACCATGGTTAACTAATGTCAAACATGGCTCACTAAAGTCAACCATAGTTAACTATGGTCAAAATGAATTCAAGGTTAACCAAAGTCAAACCAGGTTCGTTAAAGTCAAACATGTAAGACATCAATAATTTGACATTCGGCATTCATCATGTGTTATGTTGCATTATGATGTTTATCAAGAGTTACATTGCATTGTGACATTTATCAACCATTACGTCACATTTGATGCTTACTAAGGGTTATGTTGCATTGTGGCATTCATCTAGGGTTGTGTCGCTTTGCGACATTGATCAATGGTTATGCCTAAATTGACATAAGGGTTATGTCCAGTTCTGACATTCATTAAGGATTAAAAAATGGTATACACTGACAACGCCCGAGATGTGACGCCTTAATAATGTGGCATTCAACATTCATCAAGGGCTATGTCACACTGTGATGTATATCAAGTGTTATGTTGCATTGCGGCATTCATCAAGCGTTATGTCACATTGTGACATTGATAAAGGGTCATGTGAGACATTAATAATATGATATTCTGCATTCATCATGCGCCCTGTCACATTGTGATGCTTATCAAGGGTTACATTGCATTGTGACATTTATAAACCATTATGTTGCATTTTGATGCTTATCATTCATCAAGGGCTATGTCACATTGTGATGTATATCAAGTGTTATGTTGCATTGTGGCATTCATCAAGGGTTATGTCACATTGTGACATTGATCAAGGGTCATGTGAAACATTAATAATTTGACATTCTGCATTCATCATGCGCTATGTCACATTGTGATGCTTATCAAGGGTTACATTGCATTGTGACCTTTATAAACCATTATGTTGCATTTTGATGCTTATCATTCATCAAGGCCTATGTCACATTGTGATGTATATCAAGTGTTATGTTGCATTGCGGCGTTCATCAAGGGTTATGTCACATTGTGACATTGATCAAGGGTCATGTGAGACATTAATAATTTGACATTCTGCATTCATCATGTGCTATTTCACATTATGATGCTTATCAAGGGTTACATTGCATTATGACATTTATCAACCATTATGTTGCATTTTGATGCTTATCATTCATCAAGGGCTATGTCACATTGTGATGTATATCAAGTGTTATGTTGCATTGTGGCATTTATCAAGGGTTATGTCACATTGTGACATTGATCAAGGGTCATGTGAGACATTAATAATTTGGCATTCTGCATTCATCGCGCGCTATGTCACATTGTGATGTTTATAAAGGGTTACATTGCATTGTGACATTTATCAACCATTATGTTGCATTTGGATGCTTATTAAGGGTTATGATGCATTGTGGTGTTCATCAAGGGTTATGTCGCTTTACAACATTGATCAATAGTTATGTATAATTTGACATAAGGGTTATGTTTAGTTTTGACATTCATTAAGGATTAAAAAATGGTATACGCCGACAATGCCCAAGATATGATACATTAATAATGTGACATTAAACATTCATCAAGGGCTATGTCACATTGTGATGTATATCAAGTGTTATGTTGCATTGAAGCGTTCATCAAGGGTCATGTGAAACATTAATAATTAGACACCGACAATGCTCGAGATGTAACACATAAATAATGTTACATTCGACATTCATCAAGGGCTATCTCGCATTGTAATGTATATCAAGTGTTATATTGCATTGCGACATTCATTAGGGTTTATGTCACATTGTGACATTGATTAAGGGTCATGTGAGACATTAATAATTTGACACTCTGCATTCATCATGCGCTATGTCACATTGTGATGCTTATCAAGGGTTACAATGCATTCTGACATTTATCAACCATTATGTCACATTTTGATGCCTATTAAGGGTTATGTTTCATTGTTACGTTCATCAAGGATTATGTCGCTTTGTGACATTGATAAATGGTTATGTCTAATTTGACATAAGCGTTATGTCCATTTTTTACATTCATTAAGGATTAAAAAATGGTATACGTCGACAATGCCCAAGATGTGATACATTAATAATGTGACATTCGGCATTCATCAAGGGCTATGTCACATTGTGATGTATATCAAGTGTTATGTTACATTGCAACGTTCATCAAGGGTCATGTCGCAATGTGACATTGATCAAGGGTCATGTGAAACATTAAGAATTTCACACCGACAATGCTCGAGCTATGACACATTAATAATGTGACATTCGACATTCATCAAGGGCTATGTCACATTGTGATGTATATCAAGTGCTATGTTTCATTGCAACGTTCATCAAGGGTTATGTCGTATTGTGACATTGATCAAGGGTCATGTGAAACATTAATAATTTTAAGCCGACAATGCTAGATATGTGACACATTAATAATGTGACATTCGACTTTCATAAAGGGATATGTCACATTGTGATGTATATCAAGTGTTATGTTTCATTGCGGTATTCATTAAGGTTTATGTCACATGGGACATTGATCAAGGGTCACGTGAGACATTAGTAATTTGACATTCTGCATTCATTATGCGTTATGTCACATTGTGATGCTTATCAAGGGTTACATTGCATTGTGACATTTATCAACCATTATGTTGCATTTTGATGCTTATTAAGGGTTATATTGCATTGTGGCATTCATCTTGAGGGTTATGTCGCTTTGCAACATTGACATAAGGGTTATGTCTAATTTGACGTAAGGATTATGTTCAATTCTGACATTTATTAAGGATTAAAAAATGGTATACGCCAGCAATTCCCAAGAGGTGACACATTAATAATGTGATGTATATCAAGTGTTATGTTGCATTCCGGGGTTCATCAAGGGTTATGTCGCTTTGCAACATTGATCAACGGTTATGTCTAATTTGACATAAGGATTATGTCCAGTTCTGACATTAAAAAAATTAAGGAATATTGCAATGATATAACCTCATTTATAAAATTAAATGATTATTAAATATAATAACCATTATATAATATTAAAATAAATATTATTATTATTAAATATTAATATTTTATTAATACATTCATTGTAACATGTTAAAAACATACCACATTTATAAAATATATCTTCTAATATCATAATTTAATAATATTTTTTTAATTAATTTATAATATGTTTTTTATTAATTAGGGTACCTGCAGGAAGCTGGTACCCAAAATAACCACAACAAGGGCGTGTGAGTGGAAAAAATAAAAGGACGTGCACGCGCCTCCAAAGGCGTGCACACAGCTCTGCTTTGGCAATGCCAAACGTCCACATGGTTCAGCCCACATGGACAAAAGGGGTGCACACGCGTCCTTGATGCGTACGCATAAATTGGCGTGCATGTGCTAGTGGCGCATGCACGCCTCTATTTTTTAATAAAAAATGCAGAGCTCACGGGTTTTGTCATTTTTGACAAACCCGCGAGCACACCTTCAACCCCGCGAATGCATCCTCGTGCACCCCAGTCATTGTCAACACCAAGTAGTTGCCCCTACACCACGGTGACATCCGTTTCTCCAGGTAAGTGCTCCTCAAAGCATAAATTTGTCTTTATTTTTGTTTTTTTTTTGTTTTCCATTTGAATTTTAATTTTTAAAAAAAAATTACAATCCATTAAAAAACCAAGGAAATTTAATTGCAGGCCATCTACACACCTAACAAGATGTCAGACATGCCACCACCATCCGATGAAACCCGACCTCCAGAAGAAAATATGGGAACCGACAATGAACCCATTGAACCTAATGAAAACCATGAAGATCAATTACACCAAGACTTAAATCAATTGAGGGTACTAAGTAATGAATTGAACAATACCAGGGAACCCTCTCGGGTTTCCTTGGCTTAATCACTTCAAAACATTATTGAATCAATCAATATTGCACATAGTGAGATAACAAACTTGAACCAATATAGGGCTCGAATGAGGGAACACTACTCCACTGGGTTGTCCAAAGAGTAAATAAAAGACCTCAACATCACCAAAGCCCAGTTGTATAGCAAGTTCATAGTTCCCTCGACCGGATAGCCTCCAGCTATGACGAGGGCTCAGGTTTGCATGGACTGGTGCATTTACCAACCATGGAGAGACAACTGGAGACAGAGGTGGTTCATGGTGTTTGACAGGCCCCCGTGCAACAATTTGGAGGTCCCACAGTATTTCCTTCGGAAATTGTGGGCTAAGTTTGAGCTAGGGTACCATGTCAATTATTTTGACATCACTGAGTTTCAAGGTGTCGGTTTTGGCTCTGCCCAAGATCGACCTCAGACACAACGCAACCCACTTAGAGGACCTCCTGCACCTAGGAGAGAGCCAAACTCCCCTCCTCAACCACCCAGGTTTGGTAGCGGTCTAGATGAGATTCATGACTCCGTCAGACATGCCACACATGACTTGCTTAGACATACCATATTTGTGGCCATGTCTTCCCAGAGCCGAGAGGACATCGATGAGACACAGACAGCTGCACAGTCTATGGGTGGTGGCCGAGACATGTCGGGTACAAGTGGAACCCAAGCGGGGCCTTCTAGTTCTGCTGGAACAATGGCACATCATTGTTCTCACTGTGGTCATTCTTTCCATGGTGATACACAGCAGCATGCCACAGGGAGCTTCATGGATCAGGTTTGCTATTGTTTTATTTAATGTTCAAGTATTTGTTGTATTTTATTTGATATCGTATTGTTTAATATATTTAACTTTGAATTACACATTGTTAACTTTATTTGTTTTAATGTTCAGTTATTGGGTGTCGGGTCTCCATCCCCCAGGTGGGAGGACATCGGTTCCTTTGACCTCGATGGAGCCATGGCGACAGCAGAGGAGATTGTGGAACCATACACACAGGTAACTTCTTTACTTTGAATAATTAGATCCAGTTACGAGTAATTTGTGTTCAGTAATTACAAATTAATTAGCACTGAGTAATTACCATATTATCATCGTATTTTACAGTTGTGTTTATAATATTATCTAATTTATTTGAGAGCTATAAATTCGTATAATCCCACCCAAAAAAAAAATGAAACCTTATAAAACATGAAAACGTAACAAAACTATAAACATTTGTGTTAGACACAATGCTCACTCACAGGGGGGGGTGAATCAGTGAGCCTATATGTTATTTAAATTCAACTTCAATCACCAACTCTTATATCATCATTTCTCATTCACATCATATTCATCAATGAACTAACTATCAACTAATGAAACACATCAACACATAATATGAGACTAGATATAGTTTTTGTAATCTTGTGTATTTGGTTCAACAGCTACAACCGTGAGGCAATTCAGCACCAACTGATACAATGAGCACCAACTTATCATCTAGGACCCAGCCTAGTTTTTCTTAGATCCTACTGAGAAAATGGATACAAGACCCTGCTTGTATTTACGATTACATATTTGTCACATATCATACATATCACAGTCATGTCATTATTCACATCATCTCATTCATCAATCCGTTTCCAGCACCTTGTCTTCAATCATCATTCTGTCCCTGTTACATCATGTCCAGCATCTTCTCAAACATATCAATATTCTATCTACATGCACATCTTTAACCTGTCATCAAACTGTCATTAACCATAGGCAAATTATCATTCTGTTGTCAAGATATCAAACATATCCACATTTATATCACTTTCTGCTCATCATCACTCTGTCATAATTTTAAGCAGCATATACACAAATACATCATTCTCTCCTTTCACCAAACTGCTGCCCAAAATATCATTAGTCTCTTCATACTGTCTACATCGTCATGTCTTTTTGTTGTACATGCACATCATATCACAGGATATTCAATCGACCTGTCTATGTAATTTTCATTTTATTTTTATTTTTAATTGCCGAGCCGACTTTGTCCTTTGAATGGACACATAATAGTTCACATACAATGTTTTATTTGCATGCTTTTTTTGGTTTGAATTCACACAACCACATCAAAAGCCACGTTAGAAACTTAGGGCTTCCTCATTTTTTTGTGGGCTTCTACATCATCATGTTTAAATACTTCAGCATCAAAGGTTTCGTCAAGCAATTATAAGGGCAAGGGCTCCATCACACCCACAACAATAGACCACAAACAATTCCAAGAACCCCAAGGAAACAATACATTATGTCTTCATCACCATACATCAAGGATTCCACATATGGAGATCTTCAAGGTTTAAGGGCTTCAACATCTATCGTAAGTGCCATTAGATAAGGGATGATTCAATTTGTATGTGGGATTCAATGTGGGTTCCACCATCAAGAGTCAATCATTTAGTATTTAATCAACATGCTTTCAATGGACATCAATCCCATCATCAAATGGTAGCATGGACCATCACCAAGGTTTCCATTTCCCCATCAAACCACAAATGACCACAGAATGGGTCATTTGTCTCATTAGGTGTTCCACTGGCTCCAATGCCCACCTCCATGGTTCTTCATGCCATGTGTGTTCTTCAAGCCATCCACATCATCATCTTCTTTGCCATTCCTCAAGCCTTTGTCATTAATGTTGTCACCACCCTCACCATCACCGTCAACATCTTCATAGTGGCCAAAAGAGAATCATAGTGGCCAAGCTTCTAGAAATTCAAGAACCTGATGTTTCTCATGTCCTTATTACCCTCGTTTATTATCACAGGATTTCCAATTTATTCTAATACTTGAGACTGAAAGTAATCATACTACTACTCCTAGAACATGCTATTAGGAAAGACATATAAACAACGTAGAGCAACTTATCACATGTATTGTCACTAAATTTTTTGAAAATGATGTAAGGCCCATAAGGAAGAGTGATAATCTTACAAATATGGTCTATGGGGCCTTGCTATTATCTTGATTCAAATTCAACTCGGTAAAAAATTTGGCATCAAGAATACTCATTTAACTCAAGATTTCTTTGATTTCAATCAAGTGATATCATTCTGACAACATAGCTATTCAATCAAGAACACATAATTACTCATTCATTGCAAAAGAACATGGCACATTCAAGCTTGTAAGTAAGTTAACCATGAAAAATATTTATCTTTCTTCCTTTTTCTAACGATCAACACTCTAAAGTGTATTAAATAACATGCACACTAACTTAAATGCTATTTAGCACCTCTTTGCAAATTTAAACAATGAGATGCCATTTTATTTGATGATGTAAATGTTATGGAAACAAAGGGACTCTAGATCCTCACTCTAGGGATGCAAATACTTTTCCACTGGGTGAATCAAGCTTCTAGGAAACTACAAATCTATAAGAAGACATCAAAACCTAGGAACTCTTCACCAAGAACCCAAACACATTACATAGGTTTCAAATTCAAATTTGTAAATGGACAGGAATTTCATTTTCTTATGAGACACTGCACATCTCTCTAGGGCCAAAGGAAAAGCTCACTGACTCATGGGGATGACTCTAGAAAAGGAAAAGCTCACCTACTCATGGAGATGACTCTAGAAAAGGAAAATCTCACCATGTCACCTTCTATGCCCTCTCACCTTATTTAATTTTAATTTGATGCCATGCCACCTTCTATCCTTTAAGAATATTGGATATCATCTACCTTGAATATACATTTATTGCAATGATTTTTTCTAAGTACCATCGTTGTCATTCTCATTTTCATTGTGTTTAATATTGTTTTTATAAATTCAGTCTAAAAATTGTAGTGTTCACACAGGTGTCTACGGGGTCCAGCGACCAGCCACCACCACTGGGAACCAGCAGTTCTCCCCATGCACAGGTATTGTGCGTATTAAAGCATAAATTTAATTTCAAATACGATGACTTGTCTGTGTATATTTATATTTTTGTATATTAAACTATGAGGTTATAAATGTGTATGCAGGTGCGAGCACCTCGGCCTGCCAGTGCTGTTATTCCTCCCTCCCCGACCTTTTGCCACCCTATATGCCAGTTGCATCCCTTGGAATACATGCCTCATTCCCCAACCCCTTCCATCCAGACCCCCCCTCCTATATAGCACCACAATTCCATCCATCTCCCCCTTACGCATCATATCCAACTCCACCTCTGTATCAGTTTCCCATGTTCCCACTCTCCCCCATCCGACCACGGCACACCGCCCATCCCTCTACCACAACACAGACCTTGCCCCCCCCCACATTCCCCCACCACACTCGCTTCCCCTTCCAGGGTGCGCCCATCCGTACTACAGCCAGTTGGGGTTTATAGCCCTAGACGTACATCTCCACTTCCCCCACCCTAGTCCATGCCTCCTCTTGCCATGCCCCCTTCTTCCACTGTTACCCTCAGTGGTGTAGCCACCGTTGATGTGGCTACATACTTCCCTTTACCATCCACCCTAGCCTTGGAGTAGGTTGTCCAGCCGACTACTCCATCTACCAACCCCGAAGACCAGCCGATTTTGTTCACGGTGAGATTGACTAGTTTATCATTTAACTCTCGTTCAATTTTAACGAAAATTACTATATGCATCTAGTTTCAGCATTGATCTGATTGTTCTAAATGTTGTAGGGTGGCATTGCCGAGAGACTTGGATCATGGAGGAGGGAGACCCCCTCACAACTTACAATCTCGCATGCGATGAGTTATCCAAGATTTGAAAACTATTTTTAGTTTGAAATTATGTTTCATACTTGTATAATTTCCAAGAAAAGTTGACATATTATTGTTGTCATTTCAGGGCTCAGGGGGACGTGCTCAAAGACGCCGGAAGGACCCAGCTTCCTCTAGCATGAAGAAGAGGAAGATTGATTTTGGAGATGCACCTGTGATCTCCGAGGGTGGGTAGGAGGATTAAGAGACCCTCCTATGTATAGTAGCCACGATGTGGCATTTTCTGCACGAGTTGCCATTTTTTGTGTGGGGCACAAGTTTCCATTATATACACTGGGAACAATGTTCCATTTTTCCAAAAAATTGTATATGATTGGATCATTTTTGCATATTAATAGATGGATCTGCACTTGTGTATATGAGTTTGTCCTTGATTACATTTTTGCATACATGATTTTGTCTTCGATTCAGAACTCTCATCTGTGGATCATAGTGTTAATTGCATGTTATTTGAATGGTTATTATTTCACAAATTTGTCTTAAGCAATTACATACAACATATCCTAAATGTTTATGGTTTATTGAATGAATGTTTACAATCATCTAATCATTTACATTCTAGAAGTTACCAAACCTGCGAAAGTGGTTTTAATGTCATGTTCTCTGCCTTGCTCCGGAATGATGGGAGGGGACGTAACATAATGGAAATGACTGCAAGTGGTAATTGATTAACTTCTTAACTATTCTTTTGAGATGAGTTTGAATAATATAAATAAAAATAACAATTCAAAAGGTAGTATATAGTGCCCTTAGTTATGAATCCATGTGCAAATGACAAATGATAATTCATTTATGTGATTAGACACTTGGAAATTATGAGTCCACCTTCTATCCCTTAAGTGATTTAATTAATAATCATGGTTGATGAGATGTAAAATTACAAGAACATCAACTTACAATTCTTGGAAAATTTAAAGTTCCCCTCAAGCTAAGCTACTGACAAAACATACAATTAAATATAACTAAAAATTCACGACTTGTTACAAAGATAACTATGCAAGTTACACAAGTAAATAGTTACACTTCCTATGAAATGAATTTGCATGCATATTACATTGGCCACTATGGAACACTAATGAAAATTAGGGATTCTACCATTGAACTCTTCTAAGAAAAAGAAAAAAAATGTGCAAGTCACCAAGATCATGCAAAATAAAATTCCAAAAACCTTGATTCCTTACAAGGGTTGCTAAGTGAGTTTGCATGCTAG
>BSBM01000286.1:14072500-14240000 GCA_027924585.1 Larix kaempferi | reverse complement strand
TTAGAATACGCTATAGGTGTAAATTAACCACATACTTTTCATATTAATATTTTTTTTCCTATAACTGTTGCTAATTTATTATTACTATATAATAAATTGTGATATTAAAAAAAAAACATTCTATTAACATATTTAATATATTTAGCTAAATAATAATATTAAATAAAATATTTAATTAAAAATTAAAATTAGAAAACCTCTTCAAATTTTAAATATTTAATCACTACTGAATGTGGATGCGGCTTCGTTCTTTTTAGGCAAATCCATGCTAATTTTACTTGTTTAAAACTTCTTAGAAAGTGCAAATTAAAGTACAAAATGTAAAAGATCTTAAATATCAGAGGCACCATTTAACAAAAACAATAAGGGGGCAGAGTTTACAGCACAAATTACAGTTGGAAAATGTGAAAGATTAGAAAACTGAAAGACACCATTTAAAAAAATCAATAGAGGAGCAGAGTTTTGCAGGCCAAGTAAAAAATAAAGTAGTTGGACGGATAAACATATCTATTTGTTCCCTAGCCGAGGCACCGGTTTAACAAAGTGACCTCAGATTTTCCAAATGCAGTACATGGAGCTATCCGGAGTAAATCTGCATATTTTTCCTCTTCCCTTTCTCGGCTTTAGCTTCACAGGACCTTCCTTCCCGCTCGTATAGATACTCCACGCTGCAACATTTTCGGTCTTATTCTCTGAATTTCAGAAGTTTCTTAAATGGAACAACCAAAGCATATTTTCTAACATTTCCAACCGATCCATTAACAAACCCTAATATATCTACACCAATTTTTTTATATATAAAAAGCACGAATTCAAGTCTTCTGGCAAAAAAAACAAAAAATACAAGATCTCGACCCGAGTTTATAAATGATGGGCTTCGTGTGATGTATTACAATTATGATCTATACAACATGCTTCAGCAGAGGCAGATTTAAAGATTTTTTCTGTAAAGAAACATAGTTTTCGGGGTATTGTAGACTACAACCTCAGACTCACTCTCGAGAAGGTGGGATGGAGTCATGATCAAGCACTGTGAGAATAGTAGTAGCAGCGGCTTCCGGTGCGAGAGAAATACTGCTGCGCCGTGACGGAAGAGGCGAATTTCGGCAGATGGGGCATGTTGGGTGCAGGTGAAGCCATTCGTCGATACAATTCTTGTGGAACATGTGACCGCAATCAGGGATAACCCTTACAATGTCCGGTTCCTCATAATCGTTCAGGCAAATGGAGCAACACTTCTTGTCCTCCGCTTCTTCTAATTCATTTCCCTCGGCAGAAATGAGCGACCGGGAATCTTTCTCGGAGTATGACATCTTGGGGAATGAATTCAAGGTCTCGTCATCGATGCCAATTTCCACGCCGTGGTTATCCAAATTGGCGCGATCGTTAGCCAAGCTCGGTGAAACAAGTAAAGGAACTGTGTATCCTGCGCGAATGAGGATATATGAAAGTAACAATAAGATGGCAACCATCATCACAATTAAAAACACCATGAAAATAGGCATTGCTAGCTATGGCGTGTATCGGCTGTTAGACTCGATATTACGCAAAGGAGCGCAAAGGAGCGATTCGGGCGATTCGATTCCCTGAGTCATGTAATGGAGGAATGAAGGATTTATGGGGTGCAATGCAATATGAGATGAGGCATTCTTGATGTATGGTGCTGAGCTGAGACCCTGATGACAACTGGGTGTAGTTGAATTTTATCGTGTGATGGTACTTGTTAGTTGACCCGGGACATAAGGCACCACCTACGGAATCCTCGTCGATTTCGTGCTTTCCACTTAACGGTATTTCTTATTTGTGCTGATGGAAACATTTAACAACAGCAACAGCAGCATCAATATTTAATAACAATTCCATATTTGTGCGGATGGAAACATTTAACAACAGCAACATCAAGAAAGCGTAGTGTTGCAATGTATTCAGCCTGCAGAAAGTAACGGTGAAAAATATGTTCGTCTACGTATGCATTGCGGGCAATCCGGGTAGGCGTTGGATATGGTCAACGTTTTTCGTATCACATCATACGAAAACCTAGATTGGTGGGTTTTTATGGAAATGTTTTATACTAAGTAGTATGTTGTGTTTTGGAAGTGTTTAAGATATAACTATCACAACCAAATAATAAAGGTATAACGGATTGTTGGTATAGGTTGATAGGTGTATTTTTTATCCTGTTAAGGCGGAGGAGAATGAATCACTGTATTGATCATCATGTGCAGGATCTAAGTAAAGGCATTATTTATTTCACATCGTTTTGTGATTCAAATATATTTTCTGAATGGGCTGTTTCCATTATGAGGAATTGATATGTAGCACTGTTCTTTGGTGTTAGCTTTTATATGACTTCAAACCATGATTTTTCTCAAGTGATGGAGGTGATTTATGTTATTGAGCTTTTTAGCATGCTTGTTTGCTGAAATCTGAAAACTAGTTTTGGATGTAATAATCTTTTATGTTTTTGGTTGTGATAGTTTAAGTGGTTTACTTTTTATCTAGCAATGGCTTTTTTGTCCGTTTCATAAAAGTTAGTTTTGGTAGGTAAATGGTTACGAATGATGCCTTATGAAGGCTTTATAAATTTTTTATATTTAACATAAAAGTATAATTTATTTATTTTGGTTTGAAAAAAAAAGTAATGAGTTAAAATATTAATATGAATAATACTAAAATATCTATAATAAAATATTTTATTATAGTTTCTTATATTTGGCTATAGTATAAAGAGGATGACTTCAAAATTATGTTAGGTTTGATGTTATGGTTGACTTCAAGTATTATGTCACATTGCAATATTAAGAAGGTGAATTGAATTTTATGTTGCATTATATCATCATAAGGTTGAATTAAAAAGTATATGACATTGTGACATTAATAAGTTAACTAACAAAAAGTAATATTGTGACATAATAAGTGACTACAATATGATATCACATAGTGAGATGATAATGAATATACAGCCCTGGGCGCCTTTCCAAGAATGTCCCCCACTTCTAAAGATCCACATTGATGTAGGTGGTTATCAATGGAAACCCTCCTCTTCCACGGACTTAGAATGGTTCTCCATCTTGGCACTTGTTCTATAGTTTATGAAGTCCTAAACTTCCAATTCATTTTTTGGGCCCTAAGTAATTTTTTATTGTCCTATGACAACTTAGGCTTGTTGATGATTTACATTGACCGAACTTGTTCTTTTCATTAATATATTTGCAATGGGATATCATGCAGTGCAGATGAATTTTGTAGGACCGTGGGAGTTGTGTTCGTAGGAAGTTGACATATCATCTAGTCTTCTTGAGCTCCATATTCCTTTTTCCACTTCATCTCCTAAGGTTAAGGTTTTGTATATTTAGGATTTTTTCCTCTTAGATTTTAGCACTTTATGTTAAAATGCCATTTTTTGCCTCTTTTAATGGTATTCTTGTGAATGAGTGTAGATGACACATCTATCTTCAGAGTTAGGCCACTACCATTCTAGTCAGTCTGTATTTCTTTTCACTGTACAAGTTTTTTCCATTTCATTCTTTTTTTTCCTTGAAAAAATATAATTTTATTATCCAAAAGGTTACTAAATTACATTTTGTTGCTACATATGAATGTATTTCAATAAATAAAAAACCTAAAGTCTCTCTTCACAATGATCAAGTCGGGCCAAAAAACACAAACTGTGTTTTCAGCATAATGACTAATAATCCTGCAAAGAGGAAAAACGGGTATTTTTAACATCATAAAATATGTTATAGGAGAATTAGTTCCATTTTAACAAATTCAAACCTGGTTTATAAAAAAAAAAGTCGAAAGGAGCAAAACAATATTTTTAGAAAAAACCCACATAATGATTGAAGATCAAGTCTGTGTTATGTTTAGAGGATTAGCATGTATTAGGACATCCCGATCATATATAAATGGTCTATGATAGAATTCATATGCTTCACCATGCTTTGACTCTATAATTATCCATTTCCTGAAACCCAGCTGAACACCCACTTTAGATAAGCGATCCGCCTCCTCGTTCCATTCCCTGTAAATGTGATGGAAATAAAAAAAATCAAAGGAATATTTGCAGCATAAAATCTCTTCAAGAATGACCAGTAAAATAATATTATGACACTCATAATTTCTCATCACCCAATTTACTACATTCATGGAATCACTAAAAAGCTGCACAGAACGACACCCTTTTTCCCCTTTAAAAATGATAAGCAGTTTTAATGTCTGCAACTCCACAAAGTTGTTTGAGCCCACTCCTATACTCATCCACATGCTAAAAAAATGATTTTCAGAAATGTAAATAACAACCTCCCCTCTACAAGATTTACAACCTTCTTGTGATTCCCCATCAAAATACCCCCAAGGCTTTGAGGGGTCGATTAGCTCAATAGCTATATGACTGGATGGGGTCTCTCGCTTTGATTAAGGAAGGTGCAAATGTATATCTAGTCCAAGCTATGCAATGATGTTTGGAATTGAAGGTGTTTCCTTAAAGATGGAAATGTTGCGGGCATCAATGGAATCACATCCCCATATACATCTCATACCCACACGCCTAGAGCATTCCGCCCAGACCAAACTTGCGAATGGACAACGAATGAATATATGCACAACGGTCCTCATTTTTCTTGCAAAGTGTGCATCAACCCAAACCTCTTATTTTCCTTTTCCTCATGTTATCCTAGGTAGGAACTCTGGCAAAAAGAAAACACCAAAAAAATAGATGAGATTTTGCTGGGAATTCTGACTTCCACACTCATTTCCCCCACCAGAGGACATCCCATTGACCATTGGGAATATTTAGTTCAATGCACCAAATTTTTGGAGACTAAGAACCATTTTGGTCATGGCACGATACAAGTTCATCCTCTCGGTCAGTTATCCTAACATGTGAAATTATTAGTACCCTGATATAAGTGGTCCATGCATCCAAATAGATTTATTCCAATCCCATATCAACAACGGTCTATCATCCTTGCTGCCATAGAGTAGTTTGTAGGGATTCCACTAATTGATGTAGGTAGCGAAATCCCATCAAATCGAGATTTTCAACAACATCTCTACGTAGAATATGATTGTTTTGGAAGCCCACCCATGGGTCTTCCCCAATATGTGCCTTTGATCCATCTCCAATATGCCAATAAAACCTATTTATCAGTGAGAAATAATTTATCATAGATTTCTAAATATTTGAGGATTTTCCTTTACATTTAATCGGGTTCCTGATCCAGTTTTCAATAGACTCTAACCTGATATATTTATGAAATATTACATCTATCTAGAGGCTATTCTTCACCACCAACCACCACACTGATTTGGCCCCAAAATTTTTCACAAACAGGAAGATGTTCTTAATCCCCCATTCTCCTAAAAGCTTTGGGAGAGCAATCTTCTCCAATTTAACCCAAGGTAGGATGAATTTTTCTACAAAGCCCACCCATAGAAATTTAAAGCACAAATTTCTTGATTTTTCAAGAATCCCCTCGGGAATCCATGCTAGAGTCATCCAGTAAATTGAGATTGCTTCGAAAAAATACTTGACCAATACAATCCTCCCTACTCGGGACAACCATCTAAAACTCCATGATTTCAACCTTTTGTCCAACTTTTCTATAAACCAGGACCATTATTTTGTTGAGTAGCAATTTGGATTGAGATATAACCCCAAATACTTCATCCCGTCATGAAATGGTCTCATATCATAGGGGAAGTGATTACAATACCCAATCACTTCCTCCTCCTCCAAATTAAAGAAAGAGAGCGAAGGATTTTCCTCATTAATGATCATTCTAGTAACCAGGCTAAATAACTACAGAATCTCATAAATATTTCCACTTTCCTAATGGATCCTTTCCAAAAACATTGAATGTCATCTACCTATAAAAGGTTAGTGATATTTAGGGTTTGAGCAACCCTTATACCATGGAAGGATCCCAATCAGAAGTCGTCATTTAAATCCCTACTCAAACCTTCGACCACAAAGAGTAACAAAATAGGTGACAATGGGAAGCCTTGCATCAACACCCTTTTCACATGGAAAAATGGTGAGGCTTACCCATTCACCAGAACAACAAAATACACCAATGAAATACAACTCATAATCTAGTTTATAAAAGGAACATCAAACCCCAGGTGAGTTAATAAAAATATGAGATAGAGCCAACTTACCCTATCATAAGCCTTTGACAGATCAATCTTCACAAATTCCCCCTTTAAATTCTTGGTCTTTAGGCTGTGAAGCCCATTTTGTGCCACCCCAATGGCTTCATGGATTTTACTTCCTTCCAGAAATCCAATTTGTTTGTTGTATATATTGAGAGAGAGTACTTTTTTAAGTCTCTTCCTATGACCTTAGCAATAATTTTATTAATACAATTACAAAGCGATATTGGTCGAAAATACTCCAGAGATAGATGATTATTAGATTTTTGAAATAGTGCAATGAAGATTGAATTGAAAGGGCCATGCATCCACCCTTCAGCTTGGATTCTTCCACTACACAGATCTAAGATCAACCCCATTGAGGTCAAACATTCTAGAAAAAATTCAATGGGCCACCTATCTGGCCTAGGGATTTTATCCTTTTGAAAAATGTGAAGAAATTATTGATCTTGTCTTCTGAGACTTCTTCCATTAGATCCCTATTGTCTTCATCATTTACAAAACTTGGAAAAAACTGTGCCATCGGAACCACTTCAGCAATGGAGACCCTAGGATCATCTTTGAAAATATTTTGAAAGTGATTCTTTCCAAGCTGTGTCATCCCTTCAAAATAAATCACCCATCTACCCTAAGGATCATTTAAAACCAAAATAGTATTAGTAGACTTCCACCCTTTAGCATAAGCCTAAAAAAATGAGTGTTTTCATCCCCACACTGAAGCCCGATTTCTCCCCACCACTTCCTTTTCATCCAAGAGTTTATTTTTTACCTTTTCCAAATCTGCAAGCTAATCTCAAGTTTCTTTTGTTTCGAAGCCCCCACAATCTGTCTCATAGATACCCTAGAGTGCAGTATCAACATTCTTGATTTCTTCCTAATTTAACTCTCTCTTTTTAAAAGCCAAGTCAGAGGTGGCCTTTTTTAGCTTCTTCACGTTTGATGCAAAGAGGACTACTTCCAAAATCCCCAAAGAGGGATCATAGGGTATCCATGATTCATTTGAAATCGAAAAAAATACATCCTCCTTTAACCAAGGTGTATTGAATTTGAAGGGGCTTGTTGGCTTGAAGCTACCCCCTTTGATCTCCAAAATAAATGGAAAGTGATCAGATTCACCTCATCCACCTACCCACTTTCAAAGCTGGATCAGAAGAGCCAACATCAATTCAGTTACCAAAAAAAATCCAATATTTTATCAATTCTGTCCTCACCCACCCTCTTATTCCTCTAAGTGGGTCTCAACTTCACAGGTTCAACATCCAACATCCCACAATACATCATCTTGTGTAGGAAGTGTTCAGATTGTGGATATGCATGAGATTTTGGCCCCCCACACCTCCGGAGCACCAACATAAAAGTTTAGGTCTCCCCCCACAATCACAAGGCCCTTCGTTAGAAAGTATTTTCCAAAGAAAGCATCCAGAAGGGTGCAATCCCCATATGGCTGATCTAGGTGGATATCGGTGGCCACCCACCTTTCCAATTGGATCAAAACAGTTTTCTGACAATTTTGGTAATTTACTATTTTTAGCAGTTTTTTCGGGTCATGAACTTCCGAGGCCGTTTTGAGGCCCTAAACGACCTTTTTTGGCGATTTGGGGGGCCAAATGGTCTCCTGTGGCATGCATTTGGCCCCAGTCAAAGTTGTAAATCTCGGATAGACCTTTCCAATGGGCTACCAAGCGCCCCAAACGGAGATCGTATGCAAAAGTTATGACCCCGAGAAGTTGACTGTTCAACAAACCACCTTGGGGCCGCAAACTTTATGACGGTTCGTCTTCTAGGGTTAGGTTTTTGGATGTTTGGGATTCTTTCCCTCATGCTTATGATAAATAGGCCCTTTGGGCCTCTCTTTGTATTCATTTTCTTGTGAATGAGCGCAGCCGTCACATCTCTTCTCAGAGATAATCCACCACCATTTCAACAAGCTTGTTTTCCGCTACATTTTATAGTTTTAGCTTATTCATTTATTGAATAGAAAACCAGTTTTACTGTATCTCTGTTATTTTTTGTTAAGCATCTGATAATAATCTGTATTCATTTCATTCTGCTCATAAAATCTGAATCAGTGGTATCAGAGCGATCTCCTCCTTGTCGTATTAATGCATGTCCCCAACGTCAAGGTACAAAGAATTGGGTCTCGAGCTTGTTTCTCTTGAGGACAAAAGCTCTCGCACGCCCAAGCGACCTCTCATTGAAGGAGAAAAGAAAGATGATGGGATAGGAGATCCTTTCAAAATGTTGCTTGAGGAAGCCCTCATGCAATAGAGGAACGAGATGATGGATAGTTTCGCGCAAATCCTTCGGCGACTACCAACAAGCGACACATCTTCCTCGAGCGGAGGCGCCGACCCCTTCAAGGTACAAATCAACTTCGATATTCCTATATTTGAAGGTCAGATAGACGCAGATGCTGTAGATAAGTGGTTGAATCTGCTAGAAGGGTATTTTTCTGTCCATAACTTTTTGAATAGAGAAAAGATTACTTTTGCGCTCCTCAAAGTCGTTCCCCATGTCAAAGATTAGTGGGAAACTTTCTGCGAGCAAAAGGACACAAAGAAACCTCATTATTTTCAGTCACGACCACCTGGGAATCCTTTAGGGATGCTATTAAGGAACAATACTACCATGTAGGAAGTTATGACGACTTGTATACCAAATCGACCACACTACGACAAGAAAGAGGCCAAGCAGTGCCAGAGTTCACAAATACTTCCATACCTTGCGCACCAAGCTAGGTATCAAAGATTCAGAGCGACATCTGGTGCTCAAGTATCGCGGTGGTCTGCATAGATACATCTAGACCGGAATGGAATTTCTGGATATCTCTTCCTTGGGCACGACCTACCAATATGCCGTCAAAATCGAGCAGAAGCTTAAACAAAAGACGGAGCAATTTGGGCCTGGGAACCCCTCATAGCAAAAGATAGGAAAGGGCGGTCCCAACCCACAGAATAAAGGACAGAGCAAAGATGGCTAGGAAGTGGTGCGACTTCCATAAGATCCCTTGGCATAACACTGCTGACTGCCGCTCAAAGCAGTCACTGGTGGCCGAAGTGAAAGCATCTGAATCAGATGCGGATTCTAACTCTGAGTCCGAAGCAGAAAGGGGAAGACGGATCATCGACGCGGAACCCAGTGCCACCATTGCTACCACCAAGCTCCAGCCCGATGAACCATATGAGCTAGAAGAAGGAGAATGCCTCTTCCATTCATAGATGTGGGTAAAAGGCACCCCGCTGCACTTCATCGTTGATAGCGGTAGCCAGAAGAACCTCATCTTAGCAGAGGTCATCAAGCACTTCGCCCTGCCGACAACATCGCACCCATAACCCTACACCATTGGATGGATCCGCAAAGGAAGCGATCTCCACGTTAGCCAATAGTGTTGACTATCATATGGAATCAATCCCTTCAAGGACGAGGTATTGTGTGATGTTGCTCCTTTTGAAGTTTCAGATGTTCTTTTGGGCCAACCTTATTTATGGAAACATCATGTTATATATGAGTCCAGGCTTCATAGTGTTATTATTTCTTTGAACAGGAAATTGTACAGGATACCCGAGGCAGTCCCTCCTAGTGCCATTTCCTTGATCTCTACAAAGAAATGCAGGAAGGTCATCTCTTAGACTGGGAAATTTGTCTTCTTCGTGATTCACTCTCAGAGTGAGAGAAAGATCGCAGCCACATCCATGGCCTCCGCGACCGATATCTCCACACAACAGAAGCAAGTGGATAAGGTGGTGGAAGCATACTCAAATATCTTCTCCTCTCCTACCGGGGTACCTCTGCACTCCCAGGTCTAGCATCCCATCGATCTTCTCCTAGGCACACCACTGCCCAATGGGCCAGTCTATCGCCGCTCTCTGTTGGAAAACGAGGAGATCAAGAGGCAGATCCAAGAATTTCTCCACAAGGGGCACATCCGTCCCAGCTCATCACCTTGTGGGAGCCCAATCGTGCTGGTGCAAAAGAAAGATGGGACCTGGCGACTCTGCATTGATTAGCAGGCCCTAAATAAAATCACAGTCCGCAACCGGTACCCCGATTCCCCGAATCGACAACCTCCTTGATCAACTCACGGGGACCAAATACTTTAGTAAGATTGATCTAAAGTCTAGCTACCACTAGGTCCCAATAGAAAAAACAGATGTATGGAAGAGTTCCTTCAAGTCAAAAGAAGTTCTTCTTGAATGGTTGGTCATGCCCTTTGGTTTGAAAAATGCTCCAACAACTTTTATGAGGATGATGGACGATATCCTACGACCTTTCACCAATAATTTTTTAGTGTTGTATTTGAATGACATCCTCATCTACAACAAGACTTGGGCGGAACACTTGCAACATATTCAGCAAGTTCTGCACACCCTGCGGCAGCACAACCTATATGCAAACTTGGAAAAATACTCCTTCGGCATGGACAGGGTCCATTACTTAGGCTACATCATTGATCGACATGGTGTGCATGTGGATCCAACAAAGATCTAGGTCATCCGTGACTGGCCTGACCCAACCACACTCACTGAACTTCAGAGCTTCTTGGGCCTCGCCAATTTCTATCGCCGGTTCGTGCTGGGATTCTCTCATATCGCATGGGCCCTCAGCCAAGTAACCAAGGGTGGCGGTAAGGAAAAATTTGTGTGGGGCCTGTCCCAACAATAAGCCTTCAATGACTTGAAGAAGCGTTTGTGCTCATCACCGGTACTCTCATTACCGGACCTACAACATCCCTTTGAGATCGAGACAGATGCTTCAGATTATGCTATGGGCACTGTTCTCACTCAACACGGCCACCCTGTGGCATATCATAGTGAGACACTATCAGATGCTATCCGTAAGTACCCTACTTATGACAAAGAAATATACTCCATTGTGCAAGCCTGCCGCCAGTGGAGACATTACATTCTTGGGAAGGAGACAGTCATCCACACTGATCACAAGCCCCTACAGTTCATGCAGACCCAAGGAAAGTTGCAGAATGACCGCCATCGGAAGTGGTCAACATACTTACAGCAGTTCCACCTCAACATCAAATATAAAACAGGGAGTACCAATCGAGTTGCTGATTGCCTCAGTCAACCTCCAGTCGTGGCACTCACCACGGTGCTAGACTCTTGCGGCCATGAGACCTCCGGATGGCCCCACCTCTGTGAGACAGACCCTGACTTCTCCACCACCTACCAAATGTTGGGCACCAACTCAATGGTCTCTAATTTCGATCTTCAGGATGGATTGTTGTGCCATCTGGGCCATCTCTACGTTCCATCAAGCGAGCGCACAAAGCTGATTTAGGAAGCTCATTACAGTCGGGTGGCAGGACACTTTGGCATCGAAAAGACAGTGGCAGTGCTGCAGAAACATTTCTACTGGTCGAAACTTCGATAGGATGTCGGCAAGTATATCAGGTCCTGCACAGCTTGCGCTATTGTCAAACCGACCACTAAGAAACAGGGCTTGTACACCCCTCTGCCTACTCCTGAAAGGCCGTGGGAATCCATCTCAATGGACTACATGTCGGGCCTCCCATACACCAAGAGGGGAAACGACTGTGTTTTGGGGGTTGTTGATCGCTTTTCCAAGATGGCGATTCTAACCACCTGCAAGAAGAACATCACAGCAGAAGCCACTGCCAAGCTCTTCTTTGAATGAGTATGGGTACATTTTGGGATCCCACGGACCATTATCTCAAACCATGATAGTCGGTTCCTCGGCTCATTTTGGTTGAGCCTCTGGTCACTGCTGGATACCAAGCTCACCAAATCCACTACCTTCCACCCCCAGACAGACGGCCAAACCGAGGTCATCAATTGGATGGTCGTACATATCCTGCGCATGTATAATTCAACACACCCCCACACATGGGATGAGAGTCTTCCCTATGTCTAGCATAGCTACAACCAAGCCCTGCATAACTCAACTAGCCACAACCCCTTTTAGGTGGGGTTGGGATTCCAACCTTTGGGACCCATGGATGTTGCACTTCCCCTGGAGACCACCTCAGTTGACTCATCCCCAGAAGCTGAAAAAGACACCCGGTTCATTGAACGGATCCAGCATATCCCCCAACAGGTTCAGGATATTCTACAGAATTCTAATGCCAAGTACAAACAGTGCCATGATCAACATCGGGTGCCACATAAGTTTCAGCTGGGCGACAAAGTTTGGTTGCATTTGCAGAAAGAACGACTTACAGGGCCCCATCGGAAGCTTCGCCCACTCCGTTATGGGCCGCACACCATCACCAAGGCGATGGGTGACAATTCTTTTGAGCTCAACATTCCCGCCTTCCTTGGTCTGCTTCCAGTCTTCAACGTGGCTCTCCTTCGGCCATATTTCCCACCATTATTAGACACCTCAGAGATAGCAGAGCAGTTGACACCAACAGAGCTCAACCCTGACTGCTTGGAACAAGAATCCAGTGATCATATTGCGGATATACAGATCAAGGGCACTCAACATCAAAGGATCCAGCTTTATCGAGTCGTCAAAGTAGGGCAACTCCTGCACCAAGGAAAGTGGCTCACTCGGGGCCAAATTCAACAAAAATTGCCTCATCCGATGGGGGAGCTCAATGCAATGGAGACCATTGCTTCCTAAGGATGGAGGATTTATCCAGCTGGATATCGGTGGCCACCCACCTTTCCAACTGGCTCAAAATAGTTTTCTGGCAATTTTGGTAATTTACTATTTTTAGCAATTTTTTCGAGTCGTGAACTTCTGGGGCCGTTTTGAGGCCCTAAACGATCTTTTTTGGCAATTTGGGGGGATAAATGTGTGCCTTTGGCATGCATTTGGCCTCAATTGGAAGTTGTAAATCTCGGATAGACCTTTCCAACGGGATACCGAGCGCCCCAAACGGAGATCGTATGCAAAAGTTATGACCTCGAGAAGTTGATTGTTCAACTAACCACCTTGGGGCCGCAAACTTTATGACGGTTCATCTTCTAGGGTTAGGTTTTTGGATGTTTGGGATTCTTTCCCTCATGCTTATGATGAATAGGCCCTTTGGGCCTCTCTTTGTATTCATCTTCTTGCAAATGAGCGCAGCCGTCACATCTCTTCTCAAAGATAAGAAGCCACCATTCCAGCAAGCTTGTTTTCCGCCGCATTTTAAAGTTTTAGCTTATTCCTTTATTGAATAGAAAACCAGTTTTACTATATCTCTGTAATTTTGTGTCAAGCATCTGATAATAATTTGTATTCATTTCGTTATGCTCATAAAATCCGGATCAACGGTCCATAAACATTTACCACAGTAACCAAAATCCATAAGAATTCCAAGATGAATTCAATCCTGATCCCACTGTCCACACTCCATAAATTGCAAACATTTATATTTTTTTGTTTCCACCCTATGGCTAGCCCACCATAATGGCCTCTAGCATCATAATCAACAAAAATCCATCCAAAAAGGGTACTTTCCAGTACCGAGGAAATAGTATCACCGTCAACCAAAGTCTCTTGTACCAGAAGTAAGTCTGGTTGGTTTTCCTCAACCACCCTTCCCAAGGACAACCTTTTGGAGAGGATTTCCACACCTCGATATTTTAAGGAAAGAAACTTCATGGAGAAAACCCTCCAAGAGTTATCGTCACTATAAGAACCCTCGAAATTGAAATTTGTTTACCCGCAGCTAAATCTAGTATAGCCCAATCTTATCCTTTGGCCAAATGTGAACATCTACTCCTCGCGTACCCCCCAACAACTGGATTCAGTCCCAACCCTAAAGAAACCTTTGAAGAGTCTATCAAGGAAATCACCTCCCTAGACTGAAGCTGATAGCAGATGGTTCCCTCCTTCGAATCCAAGGATGAGACACCTGATTCAATAGGTTATCCTAAAGAATTTCCTCCCAACACTCTTGTCTCCAATAGGGACCCAACATCGAAGGAATTGAACAAGCATGAGCAGCACAAGAGTGCCCATCCCATCCCCAATATTTCCCCAATATGCTCATAGAATTTATCAAAAAATTTAAAGGAGAAAAATATGCAATTTGCATACCCTGATTTGTGTTTTCTATGCCAACTCGGTCTTGTCCCGCCTTATCCTCGGCAGCTATCCATTCTGGATCCACTGGGAATTGGTTCTCATTCGTATTCATGGCATCTTCAATTGTCATATTGGGATCAAGAATTTTCTTTTCAACCCATGGGATATGAAACTAAGAGTCCATGAGCATGGGATCCTCCTCATATTTGCTAAGTTTTTTATCAACGCCCTCCCGTGAGTTGCCCTCAGCCAATTTAGTACTTTGTTTAACCGCACCCACATCATTATTCCTAGCTTAGTTTTGGAGTGGAATCCTATATTGGTTAACAAGATGGCCATATTGATGACACCTATGATAGCGGAATTCCAAAAAACTTCATAATCTAGCCTTTGATGGTAGGTCTGGTCCTCCAATATAAACTTCAATTCTTCTAGCAGGATGCCCCAAATATCCAAGGAATAAATAATTATTGCTACAAACAATTCTCTAATAGTATGGAAAGACATACCCGCCTCCAGAAGGCCTCCCAAAGAACTCCCTATATCCTTGATCCCCTCATTAATCCATAATTCCATTGGTAGTCCTTGTAGCCTCACCCAGGTCGGGGAAACATCAAAACATTCCTTACTAGAATCAAAAGAGAGGTCCATTACTTCAACAAGACTGGGGTCAATTCTATGCTCCATTTTCATTGCAGTGCCAACGTAGCATCCCCTTCCTTTTGAAAAATGATAACAAACCACCCCCGCACAAGGGTGCGAACTGTTGGGACATAGCCGAGTGAAGCACCCCAATTCCATTATGCCTAGTCTTTCAACATTCAAATCTCGAACCTACGGTCCCCAACCTTCCTACTACCACCAACTCCACTATCTCGATTTCCTGAGTGACCTGCATATCAACCCCTAACACCATATTAATCTCCTTTCCTCCCTCTAGGAACTTCTTCTACTTCCTCTTCCCCCCAGGTTTCCTAGTATTTCCACAACCAAGATCCTCCTTCCTTCAGCCGACCTCCGCATCCTTCATCATCGATGAAATGACCTTCTCATGTCTTGCATCCCCATTCCCCTCTTTTGGTAATTCCAAAGAGGCCTAAAATGAAAGTGGGAAATATGAAAAGTATTCTCTCAAGTCAAACGACGAGCACCGAGGAACACTAAACCCTTCATCTTTGTAACTTCCCTGAAAGAGAGGACCGGAATGAGGTAACCCTAAAAACTACTTAGACGCCTCATCGCTTTCCAATGGTTCCAAGCAAGTCGAATCTCCCAGAGAAAACCTTCCACTCAAACGTCCCCATAGTTGACCCCGATCTGTCACGCCAGGAGCCACGGGCCCAGCTCGGGGCCATTTGATCAAACTTTGGTCCAGTTGTCTTAAATTATTGTCTTAAATTTAAGACAATGGTTTAATATACTCGCTTAAAGACAATCTTTAAGACAATACACAATTTTTTTAATCTTAAGTTGAGACAAGTTACACAAATATTGTCTTAATACCCCCTCTCTGCAATAGTAATAGAATTAAGACAATAATTTAATACACTCGCTTAAAGACAATCTTTAAGACAATACAAAAAAAATTTATCTTAAGTTGAGACAATTTACACAAATATTGTCTTAATACGCCCTCTCTGCAATAGTAATAGAATGAAAATATTTATGATAGGGAACAATGGAATCGAACCACCAATCTTCTGCATTATATAATGCATATGATCTACCATTGAGATAACACCCTGCAACTTCATATACAAGAAGAATATTTGTATTTTTTAGAGTTTTTTAAAGCCAGGAGCACACCAAGCATATTTCACTCATTCATATGTAGTTCTCATGGAGATTGCAATTATAATACCCATTCATCTCAAAATAATTAGATAGTTCCATATGTTCTATATAATAATTGGGAGAAAGGAGGTGGGATTGGTCAATGCCACTAAAAATGGTCAATCAAACCACGAGGCTTGGATTGGTCAATCAATCAACTCATATTTTCTACAATATAAAAACAACCACCATAGGTTGATATTAGCATGTTGTAACATTACCATCATAAATATTCATCTCATTTAAATTAAACTCTATTAATACCTTTAGACTCCATTTTCCCTAATAGAATGTTTGGCAATAGTATACTCTTTCAACCATTAAAAAATACAACATAAATTATTCATGTTTTACTAAACCTGAAATTAACTAAGAGCTTCAAGGGCAGATATAGTAATCCTAGCCTTCGTGATCCTCCCCTTGTGCCAAGGGAGAGTCGAACTCAAGAGAGAGAATAAGTTATTACAATGATAGTGGATATCCCTTCTAAGTTCCCTCTATAGTTGCACTCAAAATTAGGGATTTATAAGCTAAGTGTAACTTTGGGTGGTAACAAGCCCTACAATATGTTGATTCCAAATTTAAACTAGGCGATGCCAAGATGTCTCAAAAACGAACTCATCTTTTAAGATCGAGGCATTGGAATTGTTATTGTTCATCAAAGCCTAGAAGCTAAAGGATAACTGCACTACTCAAATCTAATAGATGGGTGTTTCCATTAGTTGGGTGAGACTGAATCGTTTGGAGCTAAGTTGATATTTCAGGTTTTAGCCAGAATGGCCATTTTCCATGAGTACGTAAAATCTTTTAAGATCAATGCTCATGGGGATATGTGAGCACTCCTTGCCAATGTTGGCAGGAGTTGTCTATATAATTTCATCGATATTAATTTATTTGTACACCTTCAGGAACATTTTTGTATTGAAATGTTATATAATATGCATTTTTAGAAAAAAGAACAGGTAGTTCGACAACAAAATAGAATAGCAAAAACAACATAAAATGTTTATAGCTGGCACACACCTACATCAACATCATTGCATGCTTCCAATAGGAAGGTGTTGTTCGGGATTTCTACCCTATAGTGAGGAGATGGACACTATCAACTGGGCAGGGTTGACAGGTAAACACATTGATTATGTTGCATTTAGTTACTGCAAAAGAAAGAGATTGAGATTGAGAGAAATACCTCTTTTCGACGGCTGGTCCTAGCTTTTGCTTGGTCTCTCGCTTGATCTCCTATTCGCTCTTCTGCTTGACGAACCTGCAATACAAAAGATACCTTCCTCAGCGTATCGTGACCATATAACATATGATGAAATTATAAAACAATTTAGCATCAACTATAATCAAGAATTTAACCAAATAGACATACAATCCAATAGATATCTGATTTGGGACAGGAACGGTGTTTCGACCTTTTTATTGTTAAAGAAACATGAAATCAATACAATATACCTAACGTGTAGAGATGTTTCTGCAACTGGATCCTGGGCTCCTACTCTTCACTCTAACTTGGGACTTTCCTCCAGTGTAACAGTGCTTAAATCCTTTCTTCTACACTACTACATTTTTGGCCTTTAGGGGGGGTTGTCTTCTGCCCCCAAAGGTGACCTACGGGGGGGGTTGGAAAAACCGCCCCTAAATGCACCGATGTTACAATTTTTTCCCTTTAAGGGCGGTTTTCGACGAGATTGGAACCGCCCCCAAAAGTGAGTTTTGGGGGCGGTTTGTGACCCCACTCGTAGAGGTCTACGGAGGCGGTTTTAAACCCCCCTTGTAGACCCCTTCATAGAGACCTACGAGGGCGGTTTTGAACCCCCTTCATAGAGACCTACGAGGGCGGTTGTGAACCCCCCTCATAGGCCCCATCATACAAACATATAGGGGAGGTTTGGAACCCCCCTCGTAGAGGAATATAGGGGCGGTTTCAAACCCCCCTCGTAGAGGCCTATAGGGGCGGTTGTGAACCCCCCCCCCCCCATATATTCCTATAGGGACGGTTTGGAACCCCCCTTGTAGAGGCCTATAGGGGCAGTTTAGAACCCCCCTCATAGAGGCTTATAGGGGCGGTTTTGAACCCCCGTCGTAGAGCCCTATAGAGGCAGTTTGAAAACCCCCTCATAGAGGCCTATAGGGGCCGTTAGGAACCCCCCTCGTAGAGCCCTATAGAGGCAGTTTGAAACCCCCCTTGTAGAGCCCTATAGAGACAGTTTGAAACCCCCCTCATAGACACCTATAGGGGTGGTTTGGAACCCCTCCCTCGTAGATGCCTATAGGGGGGGTTTTGAACCCCCCTCATTATAACATACAAGGGCAGTTTCGAACCCCCCTCTTAGTGACATATGAAGTCAGTTTAGAACCCCCCTCGTAGAAACATACAAAGACGGTTTGAAACCCCCCCTATAGCCATAAAAAATCATCTTAAAATATATTTTATTAAAAATACCAATATTGCAATATCATCAGGGCACGGAGGAATCGAACCACCAACCTCCTGCTTGTAAGGCAGGCGTTCTTCCATTGAGCTAGCACCCTTCAAGAATTGGGGAATTGATATATTGCAAATGGTGAGGGTCAATATAGATTGGTATATTTGAATTGTAGCAATATATAATCGCAACTTCCCTATACATATGTAAATTAGTGTTAGGAACCCATGTCTTTACTTTGTTAGTATGTTGTTATTGGACGCATATGCTTTGTAAGTCGTCCCGTAGTATTTGTTGATCAATAGTTTGTGTTATTGTTGTTGGCGCATATGCTTTGTAAGTCGCCCGTAGTATTGTTGATCCATAGTTTGTAACGGCCCATGGTTTCGACCCATAGTATTGGCGCCTAGAATTAGTATATAAGTGTGTGTTGAGACCTATGAAGGCACCGTGAAGTTATTTGTATTGAGCTTGCTCAAAGGAGGTTGCCCCCTCGAAGTGGTCCGTGATCAATACAAAGTGATTCTGAGTTCTGTCATTTCTGCTATTTCGCATATTTTCATTAAGTAATTGTTGCAGGTGCCTCACATCTGGTATCAGAGCACTTTCTTGGGCTCGCTGGGTGAAATTTCTGCCAAAAATTTTTTTCGCATCTGTTGCAAGTTCGGATTTGGGAATAATCCCTATCCGCTTAACTGTGGGAAGTACTTGGGCATAAGCCCTAAAACTCATTGTGAGGAGTACCACAGGAACCCCGAAGTAGCTGGCCCATTGAAAGGACCTGCCAGCGAAAAGGGCAACGACCCCTACCTGATTGACTAGTTCCCACCCGTGAGGTAAACCAAGAGCTGTCGTTTGTGGCAAAGCGGTTATCAGTTTTACCTGAGCCATGGAGTGAGGGGTATTGCCCCAATACGCAAGCCGTCAGACAGCATTGGTGGCCGAGTGAAAACCCTGAACTGTTAGGAAGCCGCACATACCTGGGGTCCATATCTACTTTCAGTTGAACTATTGTCGATCACTGCTACGCCGTTTCAGACTCATTTTGCAAGCCGTTCCAGATCCAGCAGGTCGGCGTTGTTCCAGATTACTTCTGAGCCGTAGCTGCTCCAGTCTGTAAAAAATAAAATAAAATAAAATAAAAAAAACACCGAGCCGTAGCCGCTCCAGTCTGGAAAAAAAAAATAATAATAATAATAAATAAATAAATAAATAAAAATCTGTTTTTTCTCCATATCTCCCTTGTTTTACCTCTGTTTCCCTTGAAATTTTCAGGGAACCCCTGTCATTCCATTCTGCATATTTCATCCCTGAGGACCCTATCCTCAGTTCCCCTTCCTACAGCCCGAAATCCCACATTTGTCTATTTTTAGGGTTTCCCATAACTTCCTCAGATTTCACCCAATCACCCTCAAATTTTACCACAGAGTTCCTTTCTGAATTCTGCTTCTTTGTTCCCATTTGCCCAATTTTCCCATTCTTTCACCCCACTTCTGAAATCCTCATTTTTACCTCCCTGTCTATCCAACAATGTCCAAAACCTAGTCAAACCCCAATTACCATTCTGATTTTTTCCCAAATCCAAATTTTCCCTTACTGAAGTAGTTCCTGTTTTTGTTTTCCTACCCAATCAGAAAAAATAAAAATAAAATCCCGGTTATGGTTGTCACCCGTGCAGGAGCAAAAACCATGGAGGAAGCACTTGCAGCCATCCAAGCCAAACTCCAGGATCTGGATGAAAAATTTCTTGGTCTCCATCTTGAACATTCAGCCATGAACAACAAACGACAGTCCGAGTCTTCAGTAGACAATGGGTTCTCTTCTTCCAGCAATTTCCGTGGTCCGAAGCTTGATTTTCCTCGCTTCAATGGTACCGATCCAACTGGGTGGATCTATCGTGCAGAACAGTATTTCAGTCTGCATAATACTTTTGATGTCAACAAAGTTCCGTTGGCATCCTTTCATTTGGAACAGAAAGCTCTTCAATGGTACCGTTGGTACATCAAGGCTCATCCAGAGCCCAACTGGCCAGACTTTTGTCAGCTCCTTTTGCAACGATTTGGTCCTAGTGCTTTTGATGACTTCACAGGAGCCCTCACTAAACTTCGCCAAACTGGCACTGTGAGAGAGTATCAAACCGAATTTGAGAATCTAGCCAACCACACCGAAGGATTGACTAATGAATTTTACCGGAGTTGTTTTATCAGTGGTCTAAAGGATGTCATTCGCTCTAAGGTCAAAATGTTCTGTCCCAACACAATGATGGAAGCACTCGGGTTGGCTAAGTTGGCAGAAGACAAGATTGCAGCTCAGCAACGCTCCAAGTCCACTTTTGTTCCCTTCAGAAATATGGGTTCTCAGCGACCACCTATACCGCAGGCTCCTCGACCGACTCCTATCAAGCGTTTATCTGAAGCAGAGATGCAAGCACGCAGAGAAAAGGGGCTTTGCTATAATTGTGATGAGAAATTCACTCGGGGACATCGATGTGTTCAGCAAAAACTATATCTCCTGGATGTGGAGTCTCCGCCTGCCTCTGAAATGGGTGACGAAGATCCAGAAACACTGGATGCTCCGGTCGACATTCAGGAACCGCCTATTGACCCTCCGTCTCAGGATGACCAGCCAGAGATATCTCTCCATGCTTTAGCTGGAATCACCACCCCCCAAACAATACGGGTCAGGGGTTACTTCAAGAAGTTTCCTCTTACAATCCTCATTGATTCTGGTAGCACTCATAATTTCATCGACCCTCGGATTGCCAAACAAGCTGATTGTTTTATCCATCCTTGCTCCAACTTTGAAGTCATGATTGCCAATGGGGGCACCTTACCTTGCAAAGGGAAGTGTCGAAATGTGCGTATCTCTATGGGAGATTATATCCTGCGGTCTGACATGTTTGCCTTGCCCTTAGGCGGATGTGATGTGGTTTTGGGCGCTCAATGGCTACGCACACTCGGCCCTATCTTATGGGATTTTGCCGAACTTTGGATGCAGTTTTCCCTCAATGGACACAAACACACATTGACAGGATTACAACCAGGTTCTCTCAGCATCATCAGTTCACATCGCATGGAGAAACTCCTCAAGAAGAGTTCACATGGTGTCATCGCTCAGATCAGTTCCATCCAGATGCAACCATCCGCGGTCTCCACTACTCCTTTGGATCTACAACAAATTCTGAATCGATATACAGGTGTCTTTGCTGAACCAGTGGGATTACCACCTTCCAGGCCAGAAGACCATCGTATTCAGCTCCTTCCTGGCAGCGTTCCTCCCAACATCAGGCCCTATCGCTACCCATTTCACCAAAAAACAGAGATTGAAATGCTCGTGCGGGACTTATTGAAGCAAGGTATTATTCGCCCAAGCACTAGTTCCTTTTCTTCTCCAGTTATTCTTGTCCGCAAAAAAGATGGGTCATGGCGCCTCTGCATTGACTTCCGAGCACTTAATCACCTCACCATCAAGGATAAGTTTCCAATTCCTGTTGTTGATGAGCTTCATGGGGCTCACTTTTTCTCCAAGTTGGATCTTCGTTCTGGGTATCATCAAATTCGAGTTCATGAGGAGGATATTCCTAAAACAGCTTTCCGCACACATGATGGCCATTATGAGTTTTTGGTCATGCCCTTTGGCCTCACTAATGCTCCTTCCACATTCCAGGCCTTAATGAATAAAATATTTCGACCCTACTTGCGGAAATTCATTCTGGTATTCTTTGATGATATCCTCATCTACAGTAAAACATGGGATGAACATCTCCAGCATCTGGATCTTGTCATGCAACTTTTCTCTGACCATCATCTCCATGCCAAGCAATCTAAATGTGTTTTTGGACAAAAGGAAGTTGAGTATCTCGGGCACATTATCTCAGCACAAGGGGTTCGCGTGGATCCTGCCAAAATCGATGCCATGAACAATTGGCCACATCCTTAGACACTCAAGATCCTTCGTGGTTTTTTGGGGTTGACTGGCTACTACCGCAAGTTTGTCAAGGATTATGGGAAGATTGCAGCTCCATTAACTGCCCTATTGAAAAAAGATGCTTTTACATGGACACCTGCTGCTCAGTGTGCATTTGACAAACTAAAACAAGCTATGTGTACTACACCTGTGTTAGCTATGCCTGATTTTTCCAAGCCCTTCACGATTGAGAGTGATGCTTGCGGCAATGGACTTGGTGCTGTTCTCCTTCAAGATGAACACCCCATTGCATTCACCAGCAAAGCCCTTTCCGGTAAGAATTTAGCTGCCTCTACCTATGAGAAGGAAATGATGGCTATTTTGCATGCAGTACAGAAGTGGCATCCATACCTATTAGGGAATCATTTCTGCATCAAGACTGATCACCAGAGTTTGAAATATTTCTTGGACCAGCGTGTCTCCTCCCCGACACAACAGAAATGGGTTAGCAAACTCATGGGTTATGACTATGAGATCACTTACAAGAAGGGTAGAGACAATATTGTGGCAGATGCTCTTTCTCGTACATTTGATGCCCAAGGTTCTCTTTCAGCTATTTCTATGCCTGTTCCAAATTGGTTGCAATCTGTTCAACAGGGTTATGTCAATGACTCTTCCTTATCTCAGATCATCCAGCGCTTGACCAACAATCCTTCTGCGGTCCCACATTACTCTTGGGATGGTGCTTCTCTGCGATACAAGGGTCATCTGGTGCTTCCCCAGAGCACAGATCTTCAACAGGCTGTCTTCTATGAACTCCATGCTTCTCCATCAGCCGGGCACTCTGGGTTCCTCAAAACATATGAACGAGCACGGCGTAACTTCTTTTGGCAGGGCATGAAAAGGACAATTCAACAGATGGTGGCCGAATGTGATACCTGCCAGCGCAATAAGGGTGAAACAACACTCCTTCCAGGATTGCTTGAACCCTTGCCCATACCTACACGGATTTGGACAGATATTTCTATGGATTTCATCGAAGGGCTCCCTAAATCTGGCGGAAAGACAGTGATTCTCGTTGTGGTTGATCGTCTCTCCAAATATAGTCATTTTTGTGCTCTCAGCCATCCCTATACAGCCTCCTCCGTCGCTCAAATTTTTATGGACCAGATCTTTCGTCTTCATGGCATCCCTTCTTCCATTGTCTCGGATCGTGATGCGACTTTCACTAGTCATTTTTGGACAGAACTATTTCGTCACACTGGCACCAAACTGAAGATGAGTTCAGGGTATCACCCACAAACAGATGGTCAGACTGAAATTGTTAATAAATGCTTGGAAACTTATCTTCGTTGCTTCACCTCGGAACAACAACATCAGTGGGCAAAGTGGCTTCCTCTCGCTGAATGGTGGTACAATACCTCTTACCACACTGCCTCCAAAATGACCCCATATGAAGCAGTCTATGGTCAGGCACCTCCAGCTCTTCTTCCATACACCCCCACCAGTTCACCAGTTCAGGAAGTTGACAGGGTCCTTCGCAACCGAGATCAGATTCTTCGCATTTTGAGGGACAATCTTCACATGGCAAGGAATCGCATGAAGCAACAAGCTGATCAGCACCGTTCAGAGCGCACCTTTCAAGTCGGCGATATGGTTTTTCTTCGTCTCCAGCCGTACAAACAATCCTCCTTGAAACTCAAAGGACGTCATAAGCTCGCTCCAAAGTTCTATGGGCCATATCGGATTCTTCAGAAGATTGGGTCCGTCGCTTATAAATTGGAACTTCCTCCTTCTTCCCGCATTCATCCAGTCTTTCATGTCTCTTGTCTGAAGAAAGTTCTTGGCACCAACATCAGCGGCCAAACGATTTTACCCGAACTGGATAATGAAGGATCCATCCTTTTGGAGCCAGAGGCCATCCTCAATCGGCGCACGCGTCAGCTTCGCTCTCGCTCTATCACAGAAGTCTTAATTCAGTGGCACGGCATGCAACCAGAGGATGCTACATGGGAACCACTCCTTCAGATTCAACAACAATTTCCACATCTAAAGCTTTGAGGACAAAGCTTTTTTTCAAGGGGGAGGGGATGTTAGGAACCCATGTCTTTACTTTGTTAGTATGTTGTTATTGGACGCATATGCTTTGTAAGTCGTCCCGTAGTATTTGTTGATCAATAGTTTGTGTTATTGTTGTTGGCGCATATGCTTTGTAAGTCGCCCGTAGTATTGTTGATCCATAGTTTGTAACGGCCCATGGTTTCAACCCATAGTATTGGCGCCTAGAATTAGTATATAAGTGTGTGTTGAGACCTATGAAGGCACCGTGAAGTTATTTGTATTGAGCTTGCTCAAAGGAGGTTGCCCCCTCGAAGTGGCCCGTGATCAATACAAAGTGATTCTGAGTTCTGTCATTTCTGCTATTTCGCATATTTTCATTAAGTAATTGTTGCAGGTGCCTCACAATTAGAAATTTCCTTCTATATGATACACCCAAAACTTGAAGGCTTGAAATAGTCACAAAAGCACCAGAAGTGTGTTTCAAATTGGCAAACCACCATATAAATTAGATAAGCCATTTTGGATTATCCATAACTTAGAAAATTTATGTTACTCTTGCTAGTATTGAGAATGTTCTATCATACAAGTACAACATGTTTAATGGAGAAGAGCTTCATTAAATTCATTTATGGTGCTTTCCATGGTGGTATTATGTGAAAGGAACTCTATTAATTGAGAAAGCACTCCATTAAAGGCAATAAGGAACTTTATGATGAGAATGTTAGATCTCCTCATAGAGCACATTTGGTAGTACACCCTACACATTGGTCCTCTTCTTCTCAACAAGACTGGGCTATTGATTCTAGAGCTACCGAACACATAGTATATACCTATGTATCACTATGTACTTGTAATTATGGCTAATGTCAATTTTTTTCATCTTTTTATGCTAGGTTTGTGGTTAAAGATGAACTAGTCAAACTTGACATGTAAACTAATAACCCTCTTGGGGTGTATTTCCTTGTTATGTGGGCCCATAACCATTCTTGGGAGTACACCTCATTTGAGTTGTGTATAAATGCACAACTCCAACTCTCATTTGTACCATCTCAACTTGTGAGCTTCTAAATCTGAAATACGAAGTGTTATAAGTATACGGGAACTTAATTTTGGTGTTCTTTCTTGTCATTGGAAACTTTCTCTTGGGTGCACTTGTGTATTTATACTTTTGGCAGTTGTGCTTCTTTGGGACTTTCTCTTAGGCACACTAGACCTATCTCTTGCTAGTGCACTTGTAAGGAGGCGATTTCAGAATTTGGATGAGATTTGGTTCCAACGATTCTTCCATTAACCCTTGTAAATATAAACAAGATTCACAAAAGTGCATTCAATGGATTCTATAGCAATTGAAAGAAACCCAAATATCATTCCTAGGGGTTTCCAAGCCTTCTCTAGTAACATAAAAGTTTGAAGGAAGCAACTGTGGTTGTGTATGCCACCCCGAACCTTCTTCTCATGCAAGCAAACTATACATGCATCAATGAAGAAACAAGATAGAAAGAAACACACACATACCACTTCGTCAACCCTGAAATGTAATTAAAGTAAGAAACAGAAAGCAACTTGGAGCAATTGAGGTGAAGAAACGGAAAGTACTGACCTTGTCTTAAGTTGTTGTTGATAAACTAAACGCTGACTTAATTGATGGTGTTGCTGCATAAATGATTGTTTAATAGTAGGATTCTTTTTCCTTGAGTAATTATTCAACTCAATAATTTCTTGATGTTGTGGTATTTGTTGTGCCTGAGGCCCTGAATCTCTACTTGCAACTGAGCAACTTCTTGTTGCTTCTGCTATTGTTGTTGTTGGATTTATTGCTTCTATTGTTGGAGATGTTGTTGTGGCAACTAATTTTAATATGTCGGTGTTGTTGTATATTTTGTAGGATATCATGTTGCTTTAGAGATAGGTGGTGACGTTGCAAAGCATGATATGGATTATTTTGTTGTAAAGTATTGATCCCACTCTTGTAAGGAGAATACTATTCTGTTGAAGAGGAGAATTATTTTGCTGAAGAGAAGTAATATTATTTTTATTATTTTGAAGATGGTTTACCGAAATCTACTGCAAGCTAGCTGCACTAATTCCTTGCATTGAACATAGATTGGTGGAAAACGGCATTGTAGTCCGAAAATTTTGTTGTGATGTTTGTACACCAGATTGTTGTAAATGCATGGAACCCTATTGCATAGGTGTCTGAGAGTTTGGCTTCATTGAAGTAACAGAAGAATGTAAATTCATCTGGAGTTGATTAACATGCTTCTCTTGTTGTTGCATCTGAGATAATTTAGGTTGCAGTTGCTGATGTATAGATTGCACTTGGTTGAAAGTCAAAGAAAATGAAACTTTGTAGCCTTAGTGAAAGACAATACAAATTCCCAAATTTTATGCATAAAACTTCCCTAACAAGAAATGGATATCTCGGATTGAGAACCTCCTCGGATATAAAGACCGTAAGCAGGGGTCAAATGTCATCCTTGTGACAATGACAATATAATTGGGGTGAAATTGACCATATAGCAAGTTGGAAATAAGTTATCAGAATCTAGGAAAACCTCACCTGCTGACCATTCATTAAGTAAATCAAAGAAAAGTCACAGATAGTCAGTAGATACAGTGTATTTGTTTATATTAGAGGCAAATAATACAAATACAGTGTGTTGTTGTTAAACCTTTAGCACTTAGCACTTATCTTTTTGTTTAGTGGTGCCCATAGCCTGATGACCATAATGCATGGAATCCCACTGCATGATTCCCATAAAATATGGGTAATTCCTTTAGATCAGGGATCCTTTTGCTCCAAGGAATTGTACCATAAGAAAAAAGGGGACAATTATGGAGAAATTTAGCTCATGATGCACCAGATACAGGAAAAATCTAAGGATAATCAAGTAGCATGGATTATATAGGACAAGTGAACAAAGTTTATTTTCAGGTTAATTTGGCTGGCAGAGTGACTTGAATGATAATTTGACATGTTCAACCAATACTAATTTGGATTTGACTTTGAAATTCCTCAAGAAATTCAAGGAATTGTACTACTAGTACTAGTAGTATAGATTACAATGTCATCATTTGCCTACTTATGTGTTATCTTTTGGAAAACACACAACAATAGGCCACAAGTTAAGATTTGACTTTGAATGATAATTAGTAGGATCCTTGGATAATTTGACAAGGATAATAAAGGAAAATCCTCTGTCCTTGAATAGGATTAAATTGTACTTTTAATCGTTTTTACCATAACTAAGCAAACAATTGTGCCTACTAGATACTTTTAGCTCACTCATTTTGCAATTGGGCGATACAAATGGGTACAATTCCTGGTGCTGAGAAACCCAAATATTTATAGCCACTTACTCTTCTGAAGCTTATCACAACAATGGAAAGATAAGCTAAGACAACTATTATCTTGTCGTCCTGCTCTAAACTTGCAGCAATCATCTTGATTTGCGAGCTGTGATGGGTATGTCTCTCGGAGAGGATATTGATTAGGGACCATTCTAGTCTTTTAGTCATAGTTATTCTATTTGCAGCCAGGGAAGCTAGATCCGGTTACGTATCTAAGTGTTCAACAAGACACAATGGGAGATGGTTTAGTCTATGGGTACACATCCACAAATTAATGGTTGTTGGAGTTGAGGGAACCCTTTTTTCATTTCCTCTTGGAGCCCTAGGCATGGGACCTATGATATTGCAACTGTTGTCAAGCAGTAACCAGAAGGAATGTATGTTCCCTGAAAAAGCCCAGTCATCCAGAAATCCATTTCTGTTGATATTTTCATATCATGATAACAGTTTACTGCACTTGGATTAAAACCTGAAATGAAAAGCTTTCATCTACTCTCAATGCTGCAACTCTAATCTATTCTCAAAAATTGAAACATGTCACACTGAAAAAAGTATGAACAGAAAAAATAAATGGATTGTCAAACCTTCTACTTCTTTCTCATTAACTCAAGAAAATAAATCATTACAAAAACTCACTCAAAAGTGAATTGATGAACATCTTACCCCTGCCTTTATTTTATAAACTAAGAAGGCAGAGGGTACAAAAGTAACCCATCTTGGTGGGCACCTACTTTTAAAAAAAAATCCCTAAACCTGCCTAGGGATCAGTGCCCAATCATGAATGAAAAGATGCATACAAATAATTCACATTTACTGTAGTAGGATAGCTAATAAAGCCAGGCACCCTCTCCTTGAGATCTATGCCCACCTAGAATAGAATTCCTCACACTAGAGTCACCTATTCTAAGTCTAATCTAACACTGGAGTAAAGGGTGAACCTGTTTTATAGGAGCAATTGAGCTCAAGACAAGCCGGTCTCCACACTGAGGCACTTAAGAGAATGGTGTAGCAATTGGATTGTGGATACCATTGTTGTGTGGGAGCAAAGCACTGGAGCTCCCATGCTGGAGACTCTGTTACACCCAAAATCTACTCATCATTAGATTCAGTGTATACATCCCTGAAGTCACCTGGACTAAGTACTTTCATCTGGGAGGATTTGCACTCAATCCTGCAATCTTTTGAGAGGTCGTCGCAAGTTGCACACTAGCAACATGCGACGTCATAGCTTGCTCCACTGCAGGGTGCGACGAGGTCTATTAATGGGAAAAAATAGCCTATTCCAGATCCTTCTCGAAACTTACCCATTTAGGGGCTTATCCTTGACCTCTAGGGGAGCTGGTACTCGACCCCTAACGCTTTGGGAGGATCCCCTATCTCTCTCCTACCATCTCTCATCCTATCTTATCCATACCCTATCCACTTAGTCCTATATAAGTGAGGCTCACTCCCATCCCAAAGGGAGAAAGACTATGGTATCTACATGCTGGTGAAATCTCTCTTAAGGCACCTCTATTCACCTATTGGAGAGCTCATACTTCCTTGGAAGAATATGGCAATTGGCTTGGTCGAAGAAGGGCTACTACGTTAAGTCTTTGGTTGTAGTTCTATATCTCTATCATGTACTCCTCTATTTACAGTAATGCAAATGCTTTCCACCAATATTGTTCTCATGTGTAATGATATTGTGTAGTTTACCTGCTTAACTGTTTACTTAGATCGCTTATTGTATAGATGCTCTTTACTCGTATCTCTTGTTTCTGTGTCTTGACAGGTCTTGCAACTTGGATCTGACGATTGTGGGACGTGGAGCAACATTCAGGAGGAAGGATCGCGTAGTAAAAAGGTAAGACATATAGTACTTGGTCCTTAACATGGTATTTTTTAAGGATTATAAAAGTATGCTTAAGTGTAGTGTTCTAGGCGATTATTTTGGATTGAAAAAAACATAAATATAGATTGGTAGACGAATATTAAATATGAAACATACAATTTACTACTGAAACTTGTAAATTTTGGCAAATATTATGATAAAAAAACATATTTTATGTAAATATAGGCGATATTAGAGCCTAAAAATGACCAAATAGTGAATTTATTTTTTGAAAAAAGGCCCAAAAAATAGCCAATTGGCGAAATTTCGCCCCTAAAAATTTCCCTGGTCCTTAAGTAGATCTAGGAAATGCACTTGTAGTCTGTTTTATTTGTTCTAGACTCACATTGAGCTAGGGAGATCCTGCTCGTGTCCGCTCGAGTGGATTGTCCGGTAACAAATTAGACGACCATACTAGGGAGTAGTGATGTTTGTCTTGTTTGGTAGTCATTAATCTGAGAGCCATTTTCAGTTGATTACTTGACACAAGCCTCTTTTATCATTTTTGCCATTTGCTTCTTAGGATTGATTTCACTATTAGATCTTCATGTTGAAGACTCTGATTTGCTTCCTCTGAGTTTGTACAACTCATTTTCAAGCCTGTTTTTGGTTCATTATAGAGAGATCTGGTTCATTTTTGAATCTAGACCTCGCTTATTGCACCTGGGCAGTGGAAATAGAGTGACACTGTGTCATTCTAAGCTTCTGTTCTTCACCTGTTAGTCACCCATCGCATCCTTTACATTAGTAGACTGCGACATCGTCGCACCTCCTGTGAAGGCAGACTGCAACGTCGCACTATGTGTGAAGAGAGAGTGCGCCGATTTGTCAAAAGTTGGCATACTAGCATCCTTCCCCTCATTTGACAATTTGAACCTTGGTCTGATGTATGAACTCCCTCTGTGCTACAAGATCCATCCAGAGACCCCATTTATTATTTGTTTGTTGAGATTTTGGTTTCATTTGGATTGACTTTGGGTTCCGTCTTGGACAAGTCTGAAATCGGTAGTGGTGGATACTCTTGTCTCCTCCACCTCCATCAATTCATTCTTGCATTCCCTTCCTTCCATCCCCGATCTGATCATTGCATTAGATCAACCTCCAGACCTCATTTACATTTGTTTTGAGCTTTGCTTGCTTAGTTTGCTTGTTGCTGCTTGATTTTGAGTTAAGTGTTTTTTTCAGCTTGGTTGAGTGCTTGTCTTTTCGTGAGTTTTCTGAATGTATGAGTGCTGCAAGTAGTGTTTTCTTTTCGGTCATTTAGATCTGAAAGTAGAGTTGTTATCAAGTTTATTCTTTGATGCATCCATTGAAAGATCTAAAAGTGCTTCTTTCCCATTGTTTCTCAAAAACTTATTGAAGAAAGATTGTTGTGCAATGGAAAAGTCTCATCGATGTTTTAGAAAAGTTGAATGAATAAATGATCTCTTGTGTTTTTCTCGAATTATGAATCATTCATTTTCTTGACAAGCTCAAAGCACGCTTCGATTTTTTGCAAAACTAGTTCCATGCTAAGGAAAGATAGATGCATTTTTAATTCTTGTTGCTCTTAGATCATTGAAATTGAAATTGAAAAGCTTACATTTCTCATTTCAGAATCCTCTCTTTTCATCATTTAGCGTCATTTTACTCTGAAAAGAAGAAGAAAAGAAAAAAGTTGTTTTGATTTGGTTTAGTAGTGTTGTGTACTTTTGTGTTTCGTTGAAAAGGAAAATAATACTTTCATTGTCAAATTTGTTTGCATTAGGAATTGTGTTGCGTTGAGTTTGTTTTGGCAATACCATTGGAAAAATATTTCTCCTTTCCATAGCTAGAATTCATCGAAAGAAAAGAACATTTCGTGCATGTAGTCAGGGCTTGCATAATGCTTCCGATTATGTACTCACCTCATGCATTCACCTAACCGTCCAAGATAAAATTAACGGTAGAACTAGGTAAAAATTTTAGCAACTTGTGTGTAAGTTAGAGACATGTTCCGGCGTCGTTAAGCGTGGCCGCTATCGTTATTTTCCAGCACTGTAGTCCAGGGGTATTGTAGTCTTCCACGTACATCGGTATATCGAGCTCCTTCACGTACCCACCAAGTACCATAATCTGTACTTGGTGTATATCGAAGGGTGTATCACGTACTCGACACGTATATCAGAAGGTCTCGTGCCAATGGTTGTGCATTAGACAGCACCACTACGGATTTGAGCTCCCATGTACCTTGCGTATATCGGGAGACACCATTAGGATTCCTGAAACCAACCGAGTTAACCATTTGGTCATCTTGGCAAAGAAATACATCGAGAATAGCACTCGGGGAGATTATCATGCACGTACTGTCCAAGTAATCGAGTATGCAGGCAAGGGTACGGTCCCAATCCTCCTTGTCGCGTCATATTGTTGGACCCTGCAGTATATCGTGGTTTGTGATGCCTTGATAATCCCATGAGGTTCCAGACTTTTGAATCCACTCTGTCACATAAGTTTGCTTGTTGCCTTAGTTTGAGTAGTTTTTTGGACTGCTTTTCTTTTAGCATACCCTTAGGAGAAACGTTGTTTCGGCCTGTCTGGCTGATTTTCCTGATACTCTGGCGGATTTTCCCTAGAGAAGGTCACATAGGATCTTGAACTTACCACCCGAATATCCCCTTAATCTGGAGGTTATTTAGATGGTAATAGATCAGTGTAACGCAGTCGTAGTTACTGAAGTAGGGAACCCCACTTTGAATATTGGCGGACATTTGTTTCCACCAGATTCACCTACCTCTCATCTCCCGCGGGATGAAGAAGCACACACCCCCACTTCACAAAGCCTTTCTCCCATCATCCCAGGAGAACCTGGATCATTAGAATGGATAAACCGACCCCGGGATGACCCTACAGCAGTTGTTGGTCCTTCAACAGCTTATTGGACATCTTCTACAGACCACCCAGTGGCTCATTTTGCCATCGCATCCCCACCTCACTGGACTACTCCAGAGTTCTCTAGGCCTTAATATAGGCCTGATCTTACCGATAATTTCGGCCTCATTCATGAACGTTTGGAACAGTTACGTGTCAAAGGTGATGAGCTTCAAAGACAAATTCTCGGGCAACACTCTGAAGAGTTCCATAATAGCCATTTCCAAATAAGATTTGACGATGGAAACATCCCAGTTCATTCGATATCTTTCGAATCACCCCACCACGTGACCACTAATGAGACTGGTCAACCCTCGCAGGAATCCAGTCCTACACCTCAAGTGAACCAACTGGTGGAAGGACAACGGTCCAACACACCTGTCACTACCACGGTTACTTTACCAGTTCCTCCCCCACCTCAGAATTCGAGGGGAGGGTATTCCATTCCCATGGATTATCTTATTGGTAATGTTATTACCACGGTAGTGAGTCAACAACCTACGTTGGTTCAACCTTTGAATAGTGGTCAACCTGTTGTTGCTGGGGGGAAACCTCCATTTCCTAACCAGAACGTAGGTGTTGGAGTCCCCAACGGACCTTCCGTTGGACCTTACCAACCCGCTAGACCATCCCCCACAATATTATCTCATGTTGGAGGGCTGTCAAATGTAACTCAACCCTCATGGAGTCAAGCATATCCTGGTTGTGTTAACCCTGTGCCGGGCCAACCTAATCTCGGAAACGCGCCATACGGGATACCTTATCCCAGGAATCCATACACTCTATGGGGGAAACAACCTATGTTGCAACACAGACCCCAACCGACTATCCCTCAGGTACCACCACCCCCAATCGGTCCTCCCCCACCTCCTGTTGGAGGTGGTGGGCCCCCACCTCACATTGGTGGAGGCCCACCTCGTTTTACCTACAACATCCCTCACCCCTCCTGTGGTGGCGAGAATGGTCCACCACCTCCTCTAGGCAGAGGACCACCCTATCATGGTGGAGGAGGACATTTCCCTTCGAGTGGCGCCGGTGGTCAACCACCCCCTCCAAGCGGAGGCGGTGGAGGACCTAATTACTATGGTGGTGGTGGTGGTGGTGGAAACCCTCATCCTTCTGGCAGTGGAGGTTGTGGGGGTCCCCATCCATCTGGCGACGGAAGTGGTCCACCACCCCCTCCAGGAGGAGGCGGTGGTGGACCACCTTATTACAGTGATGGAACCCCACCTCCTCCCGATGGTGGTAGCAGACCTTAACCCCCTCCCAGAGGTGGAGGTGGACCCCCACCTTATTGGAATGGACCACCTTATGGTGGCGGACCTCATTACGGTCCGGGCAGCACACCCCCTATGGTCAGTTTTATCCTGGTACACCTTACAGTTAGTTTAGTCCTTACACGCCGTATCTATATTATCAATACGCGTAGCCTCATCCACAGCTGCCCTTTCTGGCTACTTTGGACCTGCCTGACCTCTCTCGTTTAACTAATGATCCTATTTACCACGGATCTAACTAGCCACTGATTTCGATGAAACTTCTGTCTAATATCCCCAAGTTTGACGGCAAGCTGGGTGAAGACCCCAAGAACCACGTGATGACATACCACTTATGGTGTTCATCTAATTCCTTAATGGATGATTCAATTCGTCTTAGATTGTTTCAAAGGACTCTCACCGGTTTGGCTGCCAAGTGGTACATTGAGTTGCCACCGCACTCTTTTCCTGATTTTGGCTCTCTTGCTATGAACTTTTTGATGCATTTCCAGGTGCCTATATGGTATGAGACTGGTACTGAGCTTTTAACCTCACTCCGTCAGAATACAGCCACTCATATTTCGTTTCATATCCACGAGTGGCGAAGGAGACGACGTCTCATTAAAGCTCCAATTCCAGATCAGATCCTAGCAGACTAGTTTACTAAATCACTCATTCCCACCATAGCAAAAGATGTCGCCATGAGAGGTGCTTTCACCGAAGAATAAGCCATCACGAGTGCCCATCTGTTAGACCTAGTCTACACTCAATCTGGCACTTTGTTTAATATTCTACCTGACGCACCCCGTGTTGTTAATGATCCCATGAAACCACATAAGGGACCTCAAATTGATGGAATCATTGGTTCCCTTAACACCCAGCCTGCTGCTAGCACTGTTGGATCATCCAGCTCAGCTCAAGCTGGACACAGCACCACCATGTCAACCACTCCTGCTGTAACTGAAGAGGTGAATTTTGTTCAATCAGCTTCATCTCAGAAGTTTAATGGCAAAAAGAAGAACAAGGGGAAACCCAAAAAGTCTTCTTCCCAGTAGGAACCGAAGAGCACTCCTGACAATACCAAGCAGAAAAGGAAACTGAAGTATCCTTGCTTACTGTGTGGAGAAGACCATTTCTCCAAAGAGTGTCCCCAGAGAGACGAAGTGCAAAAGTGTCTTAGGGGTAAACCGACTCCCGCAGTCCTCAACGATTCGTTTCCTACCCAAAACCAGCAGATGATTGCTCAAACCCCCCCAACCCAGGGGGAACCATCCAATACTGCGCACGTTCTCATGTTGCGTAACGAGGCGATCAATTTGACTACTCGCTCGCAATCTTACGAACCGGTCCCTTCGAAGGAATCCACTGGAATTAATGTTGAAAAAGCTTCCAACTCCTTAACTGATGTCACTGTACCATCGACTTCTCTCACCATTGAGAAGCCCTCCTTAGACTCGATATTGCGTCCACCCAAGAGTACGATTCGAAAAGTTGTTTTCAATCCTAATGATCGAGTGGCACAGAATTACAATATCGTAGAGGACTTGACACAAGCTCGTTGCACCATGTCTACCCTGGAAGTTTTGCAGAATTGTCCCAATCAACACAAAACTCTCCTTGCAGCTATTGGTGCAGTTGACCCGGATTCCTCGAACACCATCATGTTCTGACTTGACAAATTTAAGTCGAGGCTCTCACACCAGATTACATTCTAAGTTTCTACGAACATTGCTGGGAAGATTATCCATCGTACCCTTTTGGACGAAGGAGCCTCCACTTCCGTCATGTCCATCACTTGTTGGAGAGCCATTTGCTCCCCCGAATTGAATCGTTCTCCTACCACGTTGAAAGCATTCGACAGGCGTGGCTTTCAACCTTATGGACTCTTACAAGCTCTTGCAGTTGCGTTGGGTAGAAAGACCGTAACCATTAACGTGGAAGTTGTCTCCGCCCTATTAGATTATAATCTCTTGCTCGGTCACAATTGGTTTTATACCATGCAGGCGGTAGCCTCTTCAGTCTTCTGCATAGTACAATTCCCCCACCAAGGACGAATTGTTAATATTGACCAGTTAGATTTGTGTACACCAGATGCCACTACTCATCCTGGTGACCATGTTCCCTCCATTAGACAGATGTCAAAATAGTATGAGAGTGTAGGGGTTGGCCTTTTGAAAGAGTCATCTCTCATGGGCGTTTTTCCAGCCATGGACCCCTCTAATCATGTTTCTACGGTGAACATGATCTCCACTGGTATTTTATCTCACTCAAACGATGCTTGGCTTGTACCGGATGAAGCCACAACACCCCTGCTTGGAGATATGATGCCTCTTTCACCCGCTGAACGTATTTATGAGGCTATCCAATCAGCATCGGAGGACCATTTAACCATGGCCTCTGCATCCTGTTCTCTACAATGGACGTCCTATCTACCTGATCTCTTACTTCGGACTTTTCATTTAGACTAGTCCATCATGGAAGTAATGAATGTTGATGACAGTCCGTGGGATGATCTCCGTCATAGGTCATCTTTTCTTTCTCCTTTGGAATACATAGAGAACAACATCCATACCCTCTTTTCACCGGATATCTGCCCATCCCCTCGGTCCCCCATTCTTACATGTCTTACGGACACGGAGAGAAACTTGGCCAACATTGAGCCAACCACCCCGGTAAACATCTTGGTGAAACCTCATATAGTGGAACACATTCGCATAGGCCAGAAGTGTTCCCCTGAAGAAATCGTTGTTAGCACAGCCTTGTTCAATCAATTTCAAGACGTATTTGCTTGGTCCTATGAGGAGATGCCTGGGGTAGACCCCACAATTATTTCTCACGAAATAAAAACCTATCCCGACATCAAACTTGTATGTCAAAAGTTGCGACCGATACACCCCCGGAAGACTGCGGCAATAAAGGCAGAAATTGAAAAGCTCTTAAAGGCTGGCTTTATTTATCTTGTCCCATTGACAGATTGGGTCTCAAATGTCGTTCCTGTGAACAAAAAGCAGGGCACCATTCCCGTCTGTGTTCATTATCGGGACCTTAATCGGGCTTGTCCAAAAGACAACTACCTGACCCCCTTCGTCGACCAGATCTTCGACAACTGTGCCGAAAGCATCATCTTCTCATTCATGGATGGCTTTGCTGGTTACAACCAAACTGAGATCAACCCAGCCGACCAACATAAGATGGCTTTCATCTTCCCGTGGGGAACGTTTGCATACCGCAAACTCCCATTTGGCCTTAAAAATCCTGGCGCCATGTTTCAGCTGGCTACGTCGTATGCCTTCCATGATATTGAGGACTTTGTGGAACCTTACTTGGATGATCTCCCTGCTCATTCAAAGCAGTGCGAGTTCCACATTGATCATCTGACGTCCATTTTCCTCAGATGCAGACGGTAGAATATCCGTCTGAATCCTCATAAGTGTATCTTTTGCGTTGAGTCCGGACACCTCTTAGGATTTATCATTTCGAAGGATGGGATCCACTTTGATCCCTTAAAGGTGGAGGTCATCATCAACCAACCACCCCCGACTGACGTGACAGAACTTCAAAGTCTCCAAGGGAAGGCGACTTATTTGCGACATTTTGTTTGTAATTTCACGGAGAAGACTCAGGGCTATATGAGACTGCTCAAGAAGGACATCCCGTTCATTTGGGACGATCAAGCTCAAAAATCCTTCAACAATATCAAACATGCCATCACGCATGCCCCTGTGATCCAACCACCTAATTATTATCGAGATTACATCTTATATCTCGCCGCTTATGCTACCATTATCGCCATGGTTTTGGTATAGGAGGATCAAAACGCTCAGGAACATGTGATATACTATGCAAGTAAGGATCTAGCTGACGCTAAAACTAGATATTCACATGTCGAAAAACTCGCGTTTGTGGCGGTCATCTCCATCTAGAAGTTCCACCACTACATCTTGCTCCTCACTACCACTATCATTGCCGACTCGAATCCCATGTACCACGTACTAACAAGTGTTGAGATATTGTAACTTCAAAGAATATTATATTTCTACTTTATTATTCCGGAGATGTTTCATTCCTCCGTGAAGATCTTATTGTATATCCGGAGATGTTTATTCCTCCGTCAGAATGTGGTAACCTGGGTTATTAGACTTCCCTAGTGGGGGTCGGCCCTATATGTGTTATGTGGGTCAAAGGGTTATTAGACCACCCTAGAGGGGTCGGCCCAGTCAGTTGTAGTGGGGTATTTAACCCATTGGTTAAATACGAGCCTACATGTCTTGTGTAAAAGATAAGTCGGAGTAGTGTATAAATAGAGGAGGTGTATTCCTCATTTGACACACTCACTCACTTGTGAGAGGCGCACTTGTGGAGGAGAGGTCTGCTATGGTGGAGGAGGAGATCTTGTCTTTGGTTTGCATCTTTGTATATTGCTGGTCATCTATATTGAGGAAGCTTTGTTGGGTTTTCTACCCCATATTGAGGGTTTCCCAGGATAAATCTCTGTCTCTTGTGTTTATGCTATGCTTGTTGTTTCTTCAGTGATCCTATATATGCTATTATTGTGAAATGGAATGTAATGCTGCTATTTTCTATCTTAGCCTGTTAAATATTAACATGGTATCAGAGCTAACCTGAAGGAAGACAAGGTATGGCACTTACGACACTTGCTTTACTTACGACAATTTGAAGGTTAGGGTTTTATATAGCAAAAACCAATCATCGTGGAACTTTTGCCATAAATCCATTTCGGCGAAGGTTCCGGATCTGAAACCTTTACAGGTCGTAGATAACATCTCCAGGTATCTTGTGTCCAAAGGTCAACCTCAGATTCGTTGTACTCTGTAAGTTATGATCAGTACAAGTTAGGGTTTCTCCCTCTTCCAGATCTCAATCAAAATCAGGTGACCTAGAAAAAAAGGTCATAACTTGGGCTAGGAAGCTCCAAATGAAATTTCGTAAAAAGTGACAGGTAGTACACAGACTGTACTATCTCGGGAAACTTTTTCAGAAGCCGAAAGTGAACCAGTGACACATGGCACGCCGTACAAGTTCGCTCTCCTTTTTTATCCCATAAACAGGTCATGTTGCGACACTTGGCATAACTTGGGCTAGGAAGCTCCAAATGAAATTTCGTAAAAAAGTGACAGGTAGTACACAGACTGTACTATCTCGGGAAACGTTTTCAAAGGCCGAAGTTGAACCAGTGACACGTGGCACGCCATACAAGTTCGCTCTCCTGTTTTATCCCATAAATAGGTCACGTTGCGACACTTGGCATAACTCTCTCTCAGAAAATCCAATTGAGGTCAAACCTGTCAGGATGGAAAGATGACAGGTCAGGCTACTGCAGAAAAACTTTTCAGACCCTGTGGAGCAAAAATTTCGGAGTTATAGCAGAAACAATCAGGTACATATTTCTGTCAAAACAGAATTATTTTTGGAGCACATTTATTCATGGCTTCCGGAATTTAGGGTTTCGGAGAAAGTTAGAATTTTTGGAATCGGAATCCACGGCTGAATGCTACCTAGGAAAATCGAAATTTAGAGACCAAGATCGAATTTTTTGGTTGGGTAGAAGACCAGGCTTGATCAAACCCTAGCTCGGGATTTTAATCAGAAAGATGGAAAATTAGGGCTTCAGCAAAAGTTGGAATGCTCCTCAGAAAAATAAGAGTTTAGAGCCTTGGATCAAACCTTTTGATTGAGCAGAAGGGTGGGCTTCATCAAACCCTAGTTCGGGATCCTGTCCAGAAGATCCAGAAGTTTCAAAGGCAATTTTGAGGGGTCAAATTTTGGAGATTTCAAAATTGAAGTATGCTAGTCTGATCAGCTCAGCAAGACACATCCTTCCATTCATTCGAAAGTGTGAAAGTCAAAGATTGAATTTTTAGGGTTTCTCTAGCAAACCCTAATCAAGCTCCAGATCAAGTTTCAGGGGGAGTTGAGGCTAAGGCCTTACATAAGAAGACTACAAGAAGTCTCGACAGGTATGACTTAAGGAGGTTCAGGTATGTCTTGAAATCTGATTCTTGATTAAGTTCATAATGTGTTTGTCTTCATGGTATTTATTAGTACAATCTTGATTAATGTTAGAATTGTCTTATCACCCTAGTAACAGTATGAATGCATGTGAATGATCGAAGACATTCATTGATTAGGACTATATGATTGTACTAATGCATTATGGTGTTGTGTGAGGTTGATGTTGTCTGCTAACAAGATACAAGTACATCACAAAAGACAAATCAAGTTCCATGACCATGACATCATGAAGACAAAGACTCATCCATAATATTTGTTCTACTTATGAGGTATGTATGACTTTGTTCTATTATACTTAACCTATGAGATATGCAAGTTCCAGCATAGGATCTCTAAATCATTGAAGAAAACAAAGAAGATATTGATTAGGTATGTTAGACATAACTAAGCAGGTATACTAATCCAGGTATGTTTTCCTATGTCATGGATCCCTTATATAAGTATACTTGGTATGATTGGTTATGCTTATTCATAAAGTTAGTAATCAAGGTTTTATGCATATTATGTCTCTTATCTTGGTTGATGATTTAACTAACCAGATCAAACAAGAATATGCATGAGTAAAAGAAGACTTCCCTGAAACCTTGAATATTATCTAATGATCATAACTATACATATTCAAGATTATTTGGAACTATAATGTTTTGATAACATTGAGAATATACTAATGGATGTATATTTGTGTATGAGATCATGAGGATGACACTTGAGCATGCACAGTGGTACAGAATGAATAGAAGTTCAAAAGACATACAGAGGATCAAGCGGGAGACAACCACTCAAACATAAAAGATAAGCATTTGAGTTGTTATTTGAAATAGTAAATGATATTGCCTGAAATAGGTTGTATGCATATTTGTATTCCTAGAATGCTGAGTGTAAACATTCATAGAGCATTGAACAATATACTACTAATATGCATATGATTGGTAAGTTGGACAAACATTCCATTGTTGCTTGTCTAGAATGAAACCTCTTCACTGACATGCTGAGAGCTGTGCACACTCTCGATAGTATGTTCTGGTAGAGATGGAAGGCATCTAGATAGCCACTGTATGCATACAGGATATGGAAAAGTGCTGTGCCAAAGTATTGGTGAAGATAGTTGCATAACTATGTAAATGATATTTGTATGCATAATAGGTTATTTTTATGTCAACATGATTTCATGATTATGAAGTATTACTAATCATGTACTTAATTTTGATTTATAGGAAAGATCATGATGAATGATGAACACTGAACAAGCGATGGATGTTCAACAAAAGATTTACAAATCAAACACACTATAGAAGGCTTGTGGCTAGAATATTCTCCTAGAAAGAGGAAGAGAATCATGATGAAATGTTTGCTCCAAGTGGCTAGATAAGACCATTCTCTTAATGGTGTAATCAAAGAAGAAATGTGAATCAGGTTTTGTATGGGTTCCCAGGATCGATAATCAATTGATGAGCTTAATGATCACCATGGGTGATGTGGATCTCAACCTTTGCTACAAGGTTGAATATGGTTTCTATACAAAGATGACATGGATGCAAGAAGGAACTCACCACAGAGTTCGAATGATATTGAGGCTCATATCAGTAGACCCATCTAACGAGAGATGGCACAGATGGATATGCAGAAGATCATTCAATGCAGAGTGTGAAGGGAGAATTGACAGTTTCTTGATAAGCTTGGGCTTTACCAAAAGTAAAGTTGTTCCTAATCTTTACCTTAAGGTTGTGAATGATGAACCTATCATACCATTATTGTATGATGATGATCTCTTTCTGACAAGGAATGAGAAACAGATCATGAAAAGAAAGAAGAAGATGGCTGCAGAAATGGAAATGAAAGATCTCAGATTGATGCATTACTTCCTAGGTCTAGAAGTATGGCAAGGCTCAGAAGGAATCTTTCTCAACCAGGGAAAGTATGCTGAGAATTATTAAAAGGACTTGATGTGTTGGAATGGCCACTCTTGAAGTTGTTAGCAGATGACTCATCAGAGTTAGTGGATAGAACTCTGTACAGACAAAATATTGAGTCATTGATGTGTCTAACAAATACTAGGTCAGATATATGCTTTGATGTTAACACCTTGAGTCAGTATCTAGTGGAAACTAGATGTGTTCACCTGATAAGCTGCATATCATGTGATATGGTACCTAAAGGATACAATAGACTTTGATCTATGTTATCTTGGAAATCATGACTTCGGATGGCTACACAGATGTTGATTGGGAAGGAAGTGTATCAGACAGTAAGAGCACATCAAGAGGATGTTATTGTCTGGGATCAGCCATGATCTCAGGGTTGAGCAAGAAACAATCTAGTGTGGCTCTTAGCACAAGCAGAATATATGGCTGCTTGCTCTGCTAAGTTATGAAGCAGTATGGCTTCAGGATTGTTTGACTTAGAGATAGACCCAACTATGATCCTATGTGACAAACAGAGTTGTATCGAGATGGAAGAAAATCTGGTGTTCCAAGATATGGTGCAGAAAGGAACCAAAAGTTTGAATTTGTAACAAGTTACCAATGTACTAACCAAACTTCTAATCCGATGTACTAACCAAACCTATACCTCAAGTGAAGCTTTCCGAGACAAACTTAATATAGTTCAGAAGGACCCTCCTCGAAAAGGGGAGTGATGTGATAACTCATGATAAGATTGCCTGCATCAACAGTGAGGTCGATGATATTAGTGGTGCCAACAGAGAGGTTGGTGGATGGTCCTTAGACAAAGTCTAAGGTGACAAGGGGATTGCATCATCCTTGATGATATGTTCTAAAGAGAGTCGTAGACGTATGTCTTCGAGAATGAAGTCCTTGGTGGACATGATAGGATTGCATCATCCTCAAGAGAGCCGTAGACGTATGTCTTCGAGAATGAAGTCCTTGGCGGACATGATAGAATTGCATCATCCTCAAGAGAGCCGTAGACGTATGTCTCCGAGAATGAAGTCCTTGGTGGACATTTGGGGATTGAATCATCCCTGGACTTCAGTCCTAAAGTGATCCGTAGACAGATGTCTCCGAGAAAGAATAGGGATTGTATCATCCTTGAACACATGTTCTAAAGTGAACCGTAGACAAGATGTCTCTGAGAACAAAATCCTAAATGAACAGGTAAGGGGATTGGATCATCCTCGGACTTTGGTCCTTTGAATTGAGTCGTAGACAAGATGTCTCCGAGAACAAAATCCTGAATGAACAGGTAAGGGGATTGGATCGTCCTCGGACTTTAGTCCTTTGAATTTGAGCCGTAGACAAGATGTCTCCGAGAACAAAATCCTGAATGAACAAGTAAGGGGATTGGATCGTCCTCGAACTTTGGTCCTTTGAATTGAGCCGTAGACATGAGGTCTCCGAGAATGGAATGATAGGACTGGATCGTCCCTGGACTTCGGTTCAAAAGGTACACGATAGGACTGGATCGTCCCTGGACTTCGGTTCAAAAGGTACATGATTGGACTAATCATCCTTAGATAGTAAATCCAGTAATTCCGAAAGGAAGGATAGTCTTAAATGTGATTGTGATTGGACTAATCATCCTTAGACAGTAAATCCAGTAATTCCGAAAGGAAGGATAGTCTTAAATGTGATTGTGTTTGGACTAATCATCCTTAGACAGTAAATCCAGTAATTCCGAAAGGAAGGATAGTCTTAAATGTGATTGTGTTTGGACTAATCATCCTTAGACAGTAAATCCAGTAATTCCGAAAGGAAGGATAGTCTTAAATGTGATTGTGTTTGGACTAATCATCCTTAGACAGTAAATCCAGTAATTCCGAAAGGAAGGATAGTCTTAAATGTGATTGTGTTTGGACTAATCATCCTTAGACAGTAAATCCAGTAATTCCGAAAGGAAGGATAGTCTTAAATGTGATTGTGTTTGGACTAATCATCCTTAGACAGTAAATCCAGTCATTCTGAAAGGAAGGATAGTCTTAAATGTGATTGTGTTTGGACTAATCATCCTTAGACAGTAAATCCAGTAATTCCGAAAGGAAGGATAGTCTTAAATGTTGATTGTGATTGGTATAATCATCCTGTAAATAGATTGGGATTGCCTCGTCCCTAGACATGGTGAGATGTCTTAAAGTGATAAGGACTAATCATCCTGTTAATTGATTAGGATTGTATCATCCTTGGACCTATGTCCTAAAGTGAGAGGGAGTGATCATCCCATAATTGGATCATGTGTATTGCAGGGTATGCTACTGTTGTGTATACTTGTATCAGTGTGGATACTTGTATTGATAGATGTATTAGTGAGAATACATGCTTTTGATGATAGATGTATTAGTGAGAATACATGTTTTGATGATAGATGTATTGGTGAGAATACATACTTTTGATGATACATGTATTGATTAATGTACTTGTATGGTTGAGGATACTTATGTTGTAGATCGAGATGATCCAGATGCTGTAGATCGTGATGATCCAGATGCTGTAGATCGAGATGATCCAGATGTTGTAGATCGAGATGATCCAGATGCTGTAGATCGTGATGATCCAGATGCTGTAGATCGAGATGATCCAGATGTTGTAGATCGTGATGAACCAGATGTTGTAGATCGTGATGATCCAGATGCTGTAGATCGTGATGATCCAGATACTATAGATCGAGATGATCCAGATGCTGTAGATCGAGATGATCCAGATGCTGTAGATCTAGATGATCCAGATGCTGTAGATCGTGATGAACCAGATGTTGTAGATCGAGATGATGTGACGATGCTGATCGTGTTGATCATGTGATGACAATGCTGATGTTTGTGTTATGACGATGTTGATGATCGTGTGATGACGATGCTGACTATCGTGAGGATTCAGATATTGATGTTGCTGTAGCTGTTTGAGTGCTGCAGAAGATAAAGACTCGGTACTGAAGATGTTGATGTTCCAGTATTGAAGATGTTCCAGTAACTGGTTGAGTTACTGATGATGTTGAGAAAGCTTCCAATGATTTATAGATGTATCAGGTTGATGACTCCTTGCTCGTGCAGATGTTGTTATAATATCCTTCTCGTTAAGGGGGAGTGTTGAGATATTGTAACTTCAAAGAATATTATATTTCTACTTTATTATTCCGGAGATGTTTCATTCCTCCGTGAAGATCTTATTGTATATCCGGAGATGTTTATTCCTCCGTCAGAATGTGGTAACCTGGGTTATTAGACTTCCCTAGTGGGGTTCGGCCCTATATGTGTTATGTGGGTCAAAGGGTTATTAGACCACCCTAGAGGGGTCGGCCCAGTCAGTTGTAGTGGGGTATTTAACCCATTGGTTAAATACGAGCCTACATGTCTTGTGTAAAAGATAAGTCGGAGTAGTGTATAAATAGAGGAGGTGTATTCCTCATTTGACACACTCACTCACTTGTGAGAGGCGCACTTGTGGAGGAGAGGTCTGCTATGGTGGAGGAGGAGATAATGTCTTTGGTTTGCATCGTTGTATATTGCTGGTCATCTATATTGAGGAAGCTTTGTTGGGTTTTCTACCCCATGAGGGTTTCCCAGGATAAATCTCTGTCTCTTGTGTTTATGCTATGCTTGTTGTTTCTTCAGTGATCCTGTATATGCTATTATTGTGAAATGGAATGTAATGCTGCTATTTTCTGTCTTAGCATATTAAATATTAACAACAAGTACTTGGGGACGCTAGATTGTGATACTGCAAGAATTCGATCTTCTTTTCGAGAAAACTGAGTCTAAGAAGTCTTTGGTGTTTGCTGAGCTCATTTGCGACCTTCCCCATACTAATGCAGAAGTTGAGCACAATGACTCATTTCTGGATGAATCATTGTTTCTCATCAGTATGATTGATCTGTGGTATGGAGATATCTTGTTGTATCTTCAAACCCAATGCTTCAACCCTCAACTCTCTCGCAAGGATCGTCGTAAGATTCATCACCATGCAAAGTATTATTTAATCGTCAATGATACTTTGTATCGCCGTGGCATCGATTCAATTCTTCGACGTTGTCTCACTCACGATGAGGCTGAACGCGTTCTGAATGACTGTCACATTGGGGCATGTGGCGGTCACCTGTCTGGGATGGCTACAGCCCAGAATATTTTGCGTGCATGGTATTTTTGGCCTACTATCTTCAAAGATTGTATTGAGGCCGTAAAAAAATTTCCTCCTTGCCAACACTTCCATATGAAGAAGCACACTCATCCCGCCCTGTTACATCTGGTTATTACTGTTGGCCCATTCACAAAATGGGGCATTGATTTTATGCGTTGTAAGCCTACCTCAGCCGGGGGGCATAGTTACATCATCGTAGCTGTGGATTACTTCACAAAGTGGGCCAAAGCTATGCCTACATACCAAAATGAAGGCAAAACCGCCGCACTCTTCATGTTCAATCATGTAATAGCGCGGTTCAGAGTTCCTCGGGCAATTGTGACTGATCATGGTTCTCATTTTCAGAACCATATGGTTGATGAATTGAGCGAGAGGTTGGGTTTTCGCCATGAAAATTCAACACCCTACTACCCACAATCCAATGGAAAGGTTGAGGCCATTAACAAGGTCTTGAAAACTATGGTCCAAAGGATGGTAGGGACACATAAGTCCAATTGGCACAACATGCTCTTTTCAGCATTATGGGCCTATCGAACTTCCGTCAAAACCGCCACAGGCTTCACTCCTTTCCAATTGGTATATGGATTGGAGGCTGTTCTGCCGATAGAGTGCGAAATTCTGTCTCTACAACTCGTTGTTGAACTTCTTCCTAACACTACTACTGAGGAAGAACGTTTCTTGCACCTAGCAAAACTTGACGAATCTCGCTGAGATGTCGCTCTCGCTAATGAAGCACACAAGAAATGCATCAAGGCCCAGTATGATAAGTCAGTTGAACCTCGTATCTTTAACGAGGGTGACCTGGTCCTCACTTATGACCAGAAGCACGACAAACTAGGAGCAGGGAAGTTCGAGTCCATGTGGCATGGACCCTACATAGTAAAACATGTGTTGGAAAAAGGTGCTTACGAGCTCGAATATTATGATGGAATCTCTTTGGGTGAACCCCACAATGGGCTTTACTGGAAGAGATACTATGCTTGATCTCTCATGCATAGACTTGCTTGTATATATTGTACATGGCGTGTTTTTGTGTTTTTTTGTGGTGTGACGCATTTATGTTTGAGTGTCTTTTGATCTTGTTTCCGCTTCTTATACCATGTTTGGTCTGTGTGTGTAGATGGCAACGTACTATGGATTCGTGGATGGCGCCTGCCGGCATACTCGTAACCTTGCTTCGGCAGCCTGGGTACTGTATTCCCCAACAGGTGAGCTCATTAGCTCAGGAGGAAGTTGCCTATGGTTTGCGACCAACAATGCCACAGAATATCAGGCAGTAATCGGAACCCTAGCTAACACTATTTCCTTGGGTATGAACTACATTGTCATCCACATGGATTCTCAATTAGTGGTTTCCCATCTGAACCGGGTGTACGCCATCCGTGATCCCATCTTACTCCGTCTCTTTAGACGAGTACGTCTCCTGGAGAGGTCATTTGAATCCGTTCAATACCTACACATTCCACGGGAGTTAAACACAGTTGCTGACTCGATGGCCAACTTCATTTTGGATTGGTACATCACACACACATAATACTCATAATATGTAAAAGCATTCACAACATGTAAATATAACGTATAAAAGAAAACATGTAAACAAGATCACATCACTAATAATTTTAAAAACACATAATGTATAAATCACCGATAATGTCTGTATATATATATATATATCGTTCAAAAGGTAGTGCTGGTACAAAAATCTGAAGCACGATGGCTTTCAGTGAATCACTACAAAAATCTGAAGCATCATAGCTTTCAGTAATTACAAAATCTGACGCCTCTAAGCTCTCAGTACAAGTATAGTAGTGTCATCAGGCCTGACACTTGACCCGTACACCCCTAGCTCGAATGGCACGCTGCCTCTGGGTGACAAAGCAGTCCACGGTCCGAGCCACCTTGCAGAGTAAGACGTTGAAGCGCAGAGATGCTCCAACCCCAAATCTCTGCATGGGCCTCAGTAAGTCATCAATATCTAGCTCTGGTACCTCCATAGTCAGCTCGGATAGGTTCCTGTACACCTCCTCTATCTCCTCAATGGCAGCATGAGCACCTGCAGGAACAACTACCTCCCCGCCTCTGTCTCTCCTCGCCAGAAGGGAGAGACCTACTGGTCGTACGGGACCCACATCTGCACACACATATTACGTACTTGTCATCACTACATAAAAAAAAAATGATATAATATACAAAACTAAAAAATACAAGGGTTTTGTTCTCACCTATATCACCCCATGCTGCACCCTCTTGCAGCTCCAAGTCGGGATCCTCTCGAAATTCTGTGCCACCGTATGGAAAGTCCTCGACCATAAGTAACCGGCCCTCTAGCCAGCTGAAAAAATCAGGACCAAAGCTAATGATGGGCCCGCCACCATGTCGGGTCATGACCTCATCCCATCTGAGCATATGGGGATCCCTGGGCTCCCTGTCATCAAGTACTAGCTGCGGACATAGAAGAGGAATCTGCTCCAAGAGGAACAATACTATGATCGATCCGTATCCAAACTGCTTGAGTTGCCTGCACTGACACTTGGTCAGCTAAGCTCGGATGTTGGCGAGGAGACTCTCGCACCAGTTAAAAACCTTGGGAGACATACAATCTTCCGCATACAACATCTGGGTCCGAGTAGCCGTGTGTGGGGCTTAGCTACCCACCACCCTAGTAATGGTAAGCAATATAGTCCGTAGTGGACGGCTCACCACATCTCTGATGAGTATCTTCCCGCTGGAAGGACAAGAAGTAGCAACACAATACTGTGACACCATGTCCTCGACTGTATGGTCACTGGCCCATGTCCCAGTGAGTTGTACAGTATCCCCTCTTCGGGACAAACCAGTCAGAAAGTAGATATCCTCAATGTCAATTGTGAGGATATGCTCACCTACCACAAAGTATTATTGGGCCGCATCCCAACTCTGGAGCATGTGTGTCAGTAGCGGGATCTGGGCTCTCATCCCCTATGTCTCAAAGAATTTGAGCAAACCGCAGTTTCTCAAAGCTTCCACGCATTGTGGATCGTTTGCAGCTTGCTCATCTTTGACTTCGTGTTCTCTCTCTCGCCACTCCAATACCATTTTTGCTTGCTGATAACCTGCCAAAAGGGACATTTAAACCCTGCTAGGTCCTTCCTTAACTTTCACAAACTCCTTTTTTGAATCATTTTTGATGAATGGGTTTTGGGTTTCCGGCATCGCACCGTATCTTTAGGTACAGCGCGATGTCGTCACAGGTCTCGTTTTCGAGGCTTGCGACAACTCGTTCTTGTCGCAAGTCTCGAAAGGACCACTTGCGACGAGCCGAGGGCGCAATGGCCCTTCCCCAAATCACCAAAAAACCCAAAAAATGGACAAGAAATAAAAAAGTAAACCACTAGAAAGTTGCGGGATAAAATTTAGGCCTACCTGGTCCGGACGGTTAGTGAAATGGCGGATCGTAGCTCCAGAAATCGGCAAAGGAAGTTTTGGCTCCAAATTGGTACTTCTCCACTCAAATTGGCAATTTGAACAATGTTTCTATTTTTGGCCCATGTTTCTATTTATAAATAGAATGGAATATTCCTTTTCAAATATTTTGATGCTTTTGGGCAATTTACTATAGTTTCAACCATTTGTCATTATATTTGGGACTATTTGATACTTTCTCTAGTGTACAGGAGTCGTAAAGTGGTCTTTTGTGTCGTTTCTCGCATCACCAAATGGTAACTACAAGGATGAACACCCCTTTGAATGTTTTGCCATTATTATTTTTAGTTAGTCGTAATTATTGTATGAGGATGAGTTTACTCTTCGTTTGTTCTTGTATTCACATAACTATGGGAACAAGTACTGAGTTATGATTTATCACTTTTATGGGCTCGTTAAACTTCCACGGATAACGACACCCCCCAGAGTCCATAGTTAAGCTCTTTTCACACTCCCTAAATATGAAAAGATCTCCAAGCGAACTTGTCACATTCACGCTTGTTAAAGTATTTGAATAGTCATCTTCCTAGTGATATTTTACCCCTTTTTCGAACCAGGGGGCACTAATTACGAAAAAGGAATGCTCCAGCCAATCATGACTGGAAGAGTCCTCTCCCGCGTTGTTTTACCCTTTTTTCGAGCGATGAGGCTAACTTTACGAAAAAGGACCATTGGAGTCTTCTTTAGTTCTTTTCAGAGTCTCTAAACATGAAATGACAACAGAGTTTACCTTCTATGGACTTGTTAAATTTTCACATTGAAGGGCCCATCATGGGACGAACCCCTCCTATCGCAGGTTCGGAAAATATTTTGGATTGGACTCATCTATGAGATGAGCTATACCAAGCATCTGGTTACCCTCATCAAGCTTGTAAAAAACACATGAGGCACCCATCATTCATGATGGGGAAAAAGGAAAGTGTTTGTATTACATACCTTAGTGGCAGTATATAGTCATTTTTGAACATGGCACTCATTTGCATTCACATACAATACTTGGGTCATCTGTTTGTCTATGAGTCCCCGCTTACTTTCTGAGTCCTATTACTCCTCTGAATCATTCAGTGAAAGCTTCCATCATCAATTGCATTAGAAGCTTGTGTCATTCTCATTGTGTCAATACTGCCAAGTCATGCCATGCCCATGTTCAAGAACATGTCCACTATCTATCATTTATAGTCAGTACACACGTCATCATGCCATTGTTACTTTGAGTCAGTCTTACATGTTACTGTACCATCCGATCCACTCTACACATCTTTTGTCGTGTTTCATGTCGATTGATGGGGGATTCATCATGGCCCTCCTTCGACGGATTCATCCTTGTCGACTTCAACTCATCATCCAAGGATTGAATCTAGAAACCAACCAAGTACCTTTGCCCTGCATTCCTCAGGGGCAGGTTACCTTGCTTTCATCATGAGTTTACATCATTGACTCTTGATTGAAAGATTTCATCTTGCGTTCGACTTCAAATCATTTATTCACACTCGATGATATGTACTGTGATACCTTGGGAATCATATATTGACATCAATGTTGATCTCCCTCGCACTTGTTAACGGTTTACATCAATGGCCGGTAATCAAGTGGTTTCTACCATGTTCGACGTCAAGACATTTGTAATCACATGGATAGATTCGTGTCATTGCGGGTTCAGCTTGAAGACCCTGGGGAGTCATGTTTTACCTAGGTTGCGATGGAGTTTATATTGAGTCATATTACATGGATCCACTATTGTATTGGTCATGGCTGTGCTATCATCTCATCATGGATCTACGCTTGTGTCTAGTATCCATGATTGTGTTCAGTCAGTCATTACTACCATGGATCTGCAATGTATTGGTCGGCAGCCATGTTGTACTTCATGTGAGATTGTCCGTTCAGAGTCAGTTGTACTGCATCAACGTCCTTCATCCGTCGAGCATATTGCCATTATTTCTTTCAAAGCACTTCACCTGTACATCCTTAATAGCTTCATGCTTTGGGGGGCATTCTGTTACACCCAAAATATACTCATCATTAGATTCAGTGTATACATCTCTGAAGTCACCTAGACTAAGTACTTTCATTTGGGAGGATTTGCACTCAATCCTGCAATCTTTTGAGAGGTCGTCGTAGGTTGCACACTAGCAACATGTGACGTCGCAGCTTGCTCCACTGCAGGGTGTGACGAGGTCTGTTAATGGGAAAAAATAGCCTATTTGAGATCCTTCTCGAAACATACCCATTTACGGGCTTATCCCTAACCTCTAGGGGAGCTGGTACTCGACCCCTAACTCTTTGGGAGGATCCCCTATCTCTCTCCTACCATCTCTCATCCTATCCTATCCATACCCTATCCACTTAGTCCTATAAAAGTGAGGCTCACTCCCATCCCAAAGGGAGGAAGACTATGGTATCTACATGCTATTGAAATCTCTCTTAAGGCACCTCTATTCACCTATTGGAGAGCTCATACTTCCTTGGAAGAATATGGCAATTGGCTTGGTCGGAGAAGGGCTACTATGTTAAGTCTTTGGTTGTAGTTCTATATCTCTATCATGTACTCCTCTATTTATAGTAATACAAATGCTTTCCACCAATATTGTTCTCATGTGTAATGATATTGTGTAGTTTACCTGCTTAATTGTTTACTTAGATCGCTTACTGTATAGATGCTCTTTACTCATATCTCTTGTTTTTGTGTCTTGACAGGTCTTGCAGCTTGGATTTGACGATCGTGGGACGTGGAGCAACATTCAGGAGAAAGGATCGCATAGTAAAAAGGTAATACATCTAGTACTTGGTCCTTAAGTAGATCTAGGAAATGCACTTGTATGTTTTATTTGTTCTAGACTCACATTGAGCTAGGGAGATCCTGCTCGCGTCCGCTCGAGTGGATTGTCTAGTAACAGACTCGCTGGCTGCACCAAAGGCACCGTGAATATAGAAGACAGAGGAAAAAGGGTAATAGGTCACAGTAAACCTTATATATGTGTATCTTCCTATAGAGCTGCTCATTGTTGTGACTGATTTACCTCTGGAAACTAGCATGCATGGTCAATGCTCAATGAGGATACTTTAACAAAAGCAAGGACCCAGATGTTGTTGCATAATTGCGAAGCAAGAGTTTGAGGTTGGCGGAGATGTTGGGGAGCCTCTTAGGCCTATGATTTTTCATCATACTTGTATAAGACATAGTAGAATGTATAATAAAGTATTATATAATGTGTGTCATGAGAGCTTATTAAATGGTTAGGTGGAAGCAGATATAACTGCCCGATTATCATATTGTATAAATATTTATGAAAGCTTAACATAAAGCAGTCAGTCAAGCTTCCCAACTATATTTTCTGAGTATTTTATGTAATTGATGAAATGTAATTGTCTGCATGTTGCGACTTCACAACATCAACCAATTTATTGGAGAAGTCTCCCTCCATTACTCGAATTTGCAGCCCTTGGGTGTGCGAGTGCCCCCACTATTTTCAACTCTTTGTTTTTGTTACTCTTAGTTTTATGTTTTGGTTACAACAATAGTTGCTAGATAGAAGGTATTTTTTTGTTATACAAGACACCAAAAAGCATTAGAAAGAAGGAAAATGTTTACACGAGTTTACAAATATGTAAGCAATAGCACTAGTCATCAAACATAAAAGCCACAAGCATTAGTCTAATTTCCAAACAATTTGCAATGACATAAAATCCTAGTTCTTTGAATGATTTATTGAAATACCATAAATGTCACCAGTTTTACCTTTAGAAATTCACATATAACAGCAATAAAATCACGGAACATCTGCATGAAAACATATTTCTCCCCGGCAGATGCTAGAGACTTCTCCATAAAAGTAATGTTCATTAAGGATGAAGACAGATTCTCATCAATTCTATGCAAATCAGCCTTAGTCCTTCCATGAGTTTCCTACATATCAGAACAAAAAGTACAAAGATTTACACATAGCTACAAATAATAGATATATAACTTTAGAATCTACATCAGATGAAAGAAGTGCTTTAAAAATGAATAACTGATATCAAACCAAGTAACTTTCAGCCATTACTTTTATAAGGCAATAAAAATATATAGCTATCCACATTATTTCTTATAATTCCTTGAGTGATGTGTTTTGTTGATGGTGAAAACATGCTTAAAACATTTACTTGACAACTACTAACCTGGAAGTATTAAATAAACAAAAGAGATATTTGTCAACCAAAAACTAACCATCCAGTGATATCTTTGCTGAATAATCCTCCATGAACTCATCTAATACAACATCACTGAAAAGATAAAAGGCAGTCTAGAGCAATGTTATAGAAGAATTAAAATATTATCATGGAAGTTGGAACATTATAGTTCATTGATTCTTAATTGGTCCTTAGCCACTAGATCTTTCAGACATTTTTGAATGCATGTTAGAAGGAAACCTATGATTTTCTTTTATAAAAATGTAGGAGATTACTACTTTGCAACATTTAGGTGTCTGCTGCTACAAATAAATGACAACCTCTGCAAGGACACTGCAACACAAGATTCTGGGAGGGAAATAACCAAGAAAATTGCAGGAAATGAGCAACCATTTTTTATATAGATGGAACTGGAGCCATTTTTTATATAGATGGAAATGTATCTAGGTAAAACTTGTATAGAGTGAGAAGGATAGGCATTGAAGCAGGAAAGCCTCTTCAGTCAGGGTCACTAAAAGCACTATAATTTGAATTGATTCTCCACAATGTTGAGAAATGTAGCTTAGATAGGATCTTCTTGCACAATTTTTAGTGTGACCGTGCAAAGAGTGTTTCAAGACATTTCGAGGATGAAACAAAGGATGAGATGGAATAATGGGACCCACAACGGAGGGTGGGAAAATCTACATGGCACTTGGTGGATTCAGTATAGTTTTCTAGGTGACTACTTTTGTTTGAAAAGATCATACATATAGATAATGTAGGGGAATATTCAATAAAAGCATACAATTTACTATTAATCCTTGTAATTTGCGGTGAAAATTATTAATCTAAGCATATTTTATATGAAAAATAGGTGAACTTAAAAAAAATGCTAATTGGAAAATTCTTTTTTTGAAAAAAATGCCCAAAAATATTAGCCTGCGGACTTCAAAATCCATTTTTTTATAAAGTTTTGAAGTGAAGAGGGGGTAGGGTATGGTGGGGCTCTCTCCCAAAGATGTCCAAGTCTGTAGCCATTTTCTCCAATGACTTCCACAACACAAATAAACGTATTATCTCAGTCTATTGTTACACAATTTATGAATAGAAATAGGCATACTTATGCAGCTATGTTGTTATAACATAATAAACATGTAATTTCAAGTTAGTGCAATAAGTTTCTTACATAAGCCAAACTATTCTTCTTACAAATAACTTTCAATCTTGGAGGCATATCAAGGAATATGTATCATGATTCATGTCTCACAGTTCTTACATTATATATTCAAATCAGATATATATAGTGATGTTGCAAATGCTATTGACCTAGCATAGATGGCTTGAGGAAGCCAAATCAGCTGTGATGTTTAGTATTTTAGTATTTTGTATTTCATATTCGGAAATGTGGAAAATGTCAATTGTCAAATTTTGGATTTAGAATGAAAATGGACATATATCATGATGATGATTCATATAAACATCAATATGCAATTTGAATTTCAAGCAATGTGCAATGCCACCGTGTGTTGCAGTTTAGTTTTTACTTATTGAACAATGAAAACTTAATAATAAATATTAATATATAATATAATTTATAAACTTGAATATATATATATATATATATATCTACAGTACCCAAATACCCTATTGAAAAAGTGGCGTACCCGTACCCGCACTCGTAGCAATACCCAAGTACCCTGGAAACTTAGTGAAATATAAATAGGGAGCACTCTCAAGAGATCAAATTATCAATCAATCAATCATTCATCTCTGTCCAAGAAGTTGTTTGGGGTATCTTAGCTGCTACTGGTCTACTTCATCTCAGGTTTGTTTTGTTTTGTTTTAAGGGTTTGATCAGCAAATAGGCTCACTGCTCAGCCTGTTATCTCCACAATAGTTTGGTTCAGCCCTTAGAGGGCTCACAGCTCAGCACAGTAGACCAACATAGCCCTAGAGGGCTATTTTAGGGCAGCTGCAGGCCCCAGGTGGTGACAGCAGAGCCCTAAGGGCTAGTATAGGGCATTCGCAGGCCCTAGAAGGGCTGAGAACATCTACAACAGAGACCTAAGGGTTGTTTAAATGTGTTGCAGGCCTTTGGAAGGCTACAACAGGCTCTAAAAGGGCTACCACAAGCTACAATAGACTTTAGGAGGGCAGCCGCAGCCATATACAGGCACTAAAGGGCTCACGGTCAGGTGGATAGGCCTTAAAAGGCCACAAATCAGAGGTTCGCAGAATAGGAAGGCCTCAAAGGCCACTTGTCAGGGAAGCAACCTAGCACGCTTTTAGAACAGTAATCCACACTTAGTACCATAATCCATAAATTTTTATTGCCCATGTGCTTAATTAAACCATGTTTTGGATTAAGTGACTATAGTTGGTCAAATACCCACTTTTTAGAGTGTTCACACCCACTTCCAAGCAAACCAGTTCACCCAGCCTCCAGTTTTGTCCACAAGTGCGCCCTCATTAATTGCTGGAGCGCCCTCTCTCCTTGTTTTGGGGAATTTTAGTTGACCAAGGGCGCTAGGGTGGATTTTTGCCCATTTTTGGCTAGATTTGGAGCATTTAATGCTCCCTTGGGCCCCCAAACCTCCTCTACTTGCTCACCCACGCCTGCCTTGAGCTCATTAATGACCCAGCATGCTTCAGCCACCTCCACACCAGAATTCGTGGCTGTTTGGGGTGATTGGGATTGAGTTGGACCCACCTAGGGGGGATTGAGGCCAATTTGGCATTGATGACTTGTACACTCAGCTTGAGCCACCTAATGCTCTCGATTTTCTCATGGATGTAATAAAAACCTGTTACTAACATTTTCACATGTTAGACAGTCAGTTAATCAAAGATTTGAGCATACATTGTGTGTAAAATTATCATCTTTTTCAAGTTTTTCCACTGTTTTTGCAAATTAATTCGATTTTGTGAGGTTCTCCATAGCTCCTAGATCTTCTGTGATCAAAATACTCACATGGTATCAGAGCCATCGTGGAGTTAGTGAGTTGCAGGCCAATATTGAGCATTGAACTGCATTCTAGAGAGGATTTCCAGATAAAAATTGAGTGTTTTTTGCAGGTGTTTCAGTAGTTTTCTCATCATGAACACAGCAGTCATGGAAGCAAACCAAATGTTGCTCACACCCTTCAATTTTTTCGATTGGAAGGCTGAGATGGTCATCAAGCTGAGATCTAAGGGTCTCTATAGAGTGACCATGGGCACAGAAGTGGAGCCAAATTCTGCTGTGGAGAAAGCAAAGTACTACAATCGACTTGATGAAGCTTATGGATTGCTATGCCTGAGCATTTCAAGGGAACTCTTGTTTCATACAGACAGTTTGACAACTCCCAATGAAGTATGGGTGAAGCTAGAATCACTCTTTGGGAAAACTGATGAACTGAGAGGCCACCAGCTTGAAAACGAGCTCATTAGCTTGAGCCCAGCGCATTTTGAAACCATCCAGGAGTTCTTCACGAAATTCAAGTCACTGGTGCTTCAACTGCAACAATGTGGAATTGTTAAGAAGGAGGAACAACTGATTCTGTCCATCCTTTCGAAGCTAGGCCCAGAGTTTTCAGTATTTGTTAGCACATTTCACTCAGCCAAAATGACCCTTCGAAATTGGCAAATGCCATCACTAGCTACCTTCATGGAGTGTCTCACTCAGGAGCAGGATAAACTAGTTCAGATGGGCACCATAAAATCAAAGGACCAAGCATTGGCAATGGGTGTTTCAAATGCAAGCAAAGGAAAGCAGAAAGCCAAGAATTCGAAGCAGCAAGAGAAGAGGAAGTTTGACAAGACCAAGTCTGCAGATGGGGGTTCGAATCTGTCAAAGGAGAAGGACAAGAAGGGAAAGGAAAAGACCAAATGCACCTGTTGTCATAGGGGATGGCATCCAGAGAGCTCATGTATGAAGAAAACCATTGACTCAATGGCGCAGCTGCTGGAGAAGAACAACATCCCAGTCCCTGAGGGCGCAAGGAAGAAGGAAAGCACCTCAAACCCTGACAATAAGGAGAAGTGTCATGCTTTGGTAGCAGGTACTTCGAATCCCTCATCCTTTATCATTGATTCAGGAGCTTCCAGACATATGGTTCCATCCAGAGAGCTCTTCTCCTCTATGCATTCGAATGGTGGCCCAACAGTTCAAATGGGAGATGATTCAGAAATCCAGACCAAAGGGATTGGTAGGATTGACATGGAGCATGGCTATTTCAGTGATGTGCTCTATGTACCTTCATTGGCTGCAAATTTGCTATCAGTCTATCAAATGACCCATACAGGAGAAGCCAAGAGAGTGACATTTACTCCAGATTTGGTAGAAATCTCAGAAATCTCTTCAAATCAAGTTGTGGCTGTAGGGTATGCAGATCATGATGAGAGAATGTACAAATTCTCAAATTTCATTCCAAATTCTAGTGACCATGCTCTTGTCTCTCATGCCAACGAGACCTCCAAGTTGTGGCATGAAAGATTTGGCCACATGAACTACAAATACCTCCAGACACTGCACAAGGACGAGATGGTGGAAGGGCTTCCAGAAATCAAATCATCAAATGGTGCATGCATTGGGTGTGTAGTTGGAAAGCATCCTGAGCGCAGCTATGAGAAGGGAATGGCAAGGAGAGCCACTCAACCACTTGGATTGGTACATTCAGACCTCATTGGTCCTCTTCCCACTCCATCATATGGTGGATCAAGGTATGTACTTACATTCATAGATGACTACTCTCGATTCTGCTGGGTTTACTTCCTTAAATTGAAGTCAGAAGTGTTTGAGAAATTGAAGATTTGGAAAGCCCTAGTGGAGAACCATAGTGGTCATAAGATAAAGATCCTTAGGACTGATAATGGAAAGGAATATGTGAATAATAACATTCAGCACCTTTGTGAGGAATGTGGCATCCAAATGCAACATTCAATCCCCTACACACCTCAGCAAAATGGTGTGGCAGAGAGGAAAAATAGATCTCTCAAGGAGATGGCTACTTGCATGATTGAAGCTAGGGATCTAAGCCCTAAGCTATGGGCTGAAGCCATCAATTGTGCTGCTCATATTCAGAACAGAGCCTTTCACAAATCAGTCAAAGGAAAAACCCCCTATGAGGCATGGTTTGGCCAAAAACCAAATGTGTCAAATTTCAGGATTTTTGGGTCTAGAGCATGGGCTCGAATTCCATCAGAAAAAAGGAAGGCTTTGGAGCCACAGAGCAGGGAATGTATCATGGTTGGATATGGTGAGGACACAAAGGGCTACAAGCTCTTTGACACATCCACACTTAAAACTTTCATTGAGAGAAGTGTGCAATTCGAAGAAGAACCAATTCCAGATTTTGAGCTTGCACCGGGGGAAAGCTCCTCTCCTCCACACCTTAATGAGATTAGTGATGATTCCACCTCTGATTTTTCTGATATTGCTGAAGATGACATGGCTGAAGATGACATTGTTGTACATGAGTCACCATCAAGGCCCAAGTGGGCTGAAAAAATCATAGAAGCTGCAGGTGAATTGGCAGGCAATCCCCAAGAGCCTAGGAAGACTAGATCTCAAACAATCAATGCTTCCTTTGCAAATGAAAGTGAACTTGCTGATCACTGTTATATGATGATTGGATCTGATCCAACATCATACCAGGAAGCTCATCATGATCCAAGGTGGAGAGCAGCAATGCAAGAAGAATTCCAGTCTCTCCAAGAGAACAAAACATGGGATTTGGTGCCTCTTCCTCCCAAGAGGAAACCTGTGCAATGTAAGTGGATTTTCCGAACCAAACCTGTTGCTGATGGTTCTGATCTGAAGTATAAGGCTAGGTTAGTGGCTAAGGGCTACTCACAAATCCATGGTGTGGATTATACAGAGACCTTTGCACCGGTTGCAAAGATGGACTCAATTAGACTAGCTCTAGCCATGGCAGCTAGTAAAGGTTGGGAAGTTCACCACATGGATGTCAAAAGTGCATTCTTGCATGGTGAGCTACAGGAAGAGATATATATGCAGCACCTGAAGGATTCCAAGAGGATCCCACACTTGTATGCAGGTTGAAGAAGTCACTCTATGGACTCAAGCAAGCCCCCAGGGCTTGGTATGCCAAAATGGATGCTTTTTTGCTCTCAATTGGTTTCTGTCGATGCAAGTCTGATCCAAATGTTTATTTGCAGCATTGTGATGATAATTTGCAGGTCATTGTACTGTATGTTGATGATCTCTTAATTACAGGGAGCTGCACCAAACAAATTGGCTCAATTAAAGCTTCTTTGCATAGTGAATTTGCCATGAGCGACCTAGGATTGCTAAGGCAATTTTTGGGCTTGGAAATTGAGCAATCTGAGAGAGGTATATTGCTGAGTCAATCTAAGTATGCTTTAGACCTGTTATTCAAGTTTAAAATGGCTGAATGTAAGGCAGCCAAGTGCCCATTCCTTTCAGGCATAAAACTAGGTGAATTTGAAGACTCTCCATTGGTGGATTGCACACTCTACAGGCAGCTAGTTGGAAGTTTGCTGTACCTTACACATACAAGACCTGATTTGTCTTATGCTGTAAGTGTTGTAGCAAGGTATATGCAGCAGCCACATGAGATCCATTGGAAGGCAGCCAAAAGGATCCTTCATTATGTCCAAGGAACAAAGAGCTTTGGGGTACACTATGCAGCTGGTTCTTCACTTCAACTAGCTGGATTTTCTGATTCCGATTGGGCGGGAGATCCCATCGATAGAAAGTCCACTTCAGGTTTTGTGTTTATGTTTGCTGAAGGTCCCATTTGCTGGTCAAGCAAGAAACAGCATACAATTTCTCTTTCATCAGCAGAGGCCGAGTACAGGGCAGCAGTGAATGCAGCCACACAGTGTGTTTGGTTGCAAGGCATTCTTCAGGAGTTTGGTGTTGCTATTGATTCTCCAACCAATATTTGGGTGGATAATCAAAGTGCCATCAAGATATCTACTGATCCAGTACAGAGGCAAAGAACAAAGCACATTGAGATCCACATGCATTACATTCGGGGCTTGGTGCATGACTGGGTGATTTCACTGCAGTATTGCCCATCCACCGAGCAAACTGCAGATATTTTCACCAAGTGCTTTACTGAGAAGACCTTCACTCACTTGAGAGCTTTGCTTGGAGTGAGTGATGGATGGTGATTACTGCAATTTAATTGCAGGTTCAGCCCCATGTCCATTTTTGAGGGAAGTTTTTATCCCATGAGGTTTTACTTCTTTTCCTCGGTTCATATGGACAAATAAAATTTCTGTTTGTATTGAGGTGACTTGAGCCTTTGTTGCCAAGGCCTCCCACTTATCTTTCATGAGATGTACTAAGTTATGGTTAAGGGGGGGTGTTAGAACAGTAATACACACTTAGTACCATAATCCATAAATTTTTATTGCCCATGTGCTTAATTAAACCATGTTTTGGATTAAGTGACTATAGTTGGTCAAATACCCACTTTTGAGAGTGTTCACACCCACTTCCAAGCAAACCAGTTCACCCAGCCTCCAGTTTTGTCCACAAGTGCGCCCTCATTAATTGCTGGAGCGCCCTCTCTCCTTGTTTTGGGGAATTTTAGTTGACCAAGGGCGCTAGGGTGGATTTTTGCCCATTTTTGGCTAGATTTGGAGCATTTAATGCTCCCTTGGGCCCCCAAACCTCCTCTACTTGCTCACCCACGCCTGCCTTGAGCTCATTAATGACCCAGCATGCTTCAGCCACCTCCACACCAGAATTCGTGGCTGTTTGGGGTGATTGGGATTGAGTTGGACCCACCTAGGGGGGATTGAGGCCAATTTGGCATTGATGACTTGTACACTCAGCTTGAGCCACCTAATGCTCTCGATTTTCTCATGGATGTAATAAAAACCTGTTACTAACATTTTCACATGTTAGACAGTCAGTTAATCAAAGATTTGAGCATACATTGTGTGTAAAATTATCATCTTTTTCAAGTTTTTCCACTGTTTTTGCAAATTAATTCGATTTTGTGAGGTTCTCCATAGCTCCTAGATCTTCTGTGATCAAAATACTCACACACGCAAGCCTGGAAGGCTTGAGCAATCTGATGCCAGGGAAGATCAGAGTGACGTAGGCCCTAGAAGTACTTGGATTAGGGATGACATCATCAGTTGAAGGGCTTACATCAACAGGGAAGCCTTTCACATATCTCTTCAAGCATTTTTCATGTTTAGTTTCTCTTGGTATGTGTGCCCCAGAGGCAAATTTATCTCTGTTGTAAAAGTCTGCTCTTAAATCTGCTGATGTAAAACTCAGTCATCTCATATTAAGGAAGATTATTCTTTGGTGGGGTTTTATTCCTGAAAAGGTTTCCCCAAGGTAAAAAATTTGTGTTCTTGTGGATGGTTGTTTTATTTAATAGTGGTTTATAATCTCAGAATTATATGCTAAAGTCTGCTAAAAGGTGATAAATCAGTTACCATTGTTCTGCTACATAATCAAATCAGATCTGCATTATAAAATTTAACACTCTTCACTTGACTAAAGGCGCACTCCACTTCACTTCATGAATTCCCATTCACTTAGCTAAAGGCACACTTACCTTCAAGTAGATCTCATAGTCGATGGAAAATTTGATTGGAGTGCACATCCATAGAGACAAATCTCCTTGAATGGGGAGGAAACTTCCCACATCTAGCGGTATAAAAAAAAGAATATTGATTTTGAGGAGGGCATGCTCTCTTCTCTCTTATTCAACTGAAGAGGTGTTGCATGAGTGAAGTTTGCTCTAGTTCACTCCTTTTGTCCCCTAGTTCTCTGCAGTGGTGTCCTACTCTCTCCCAATTCACTCTAGACGTGGGATTTGAGGTCCTAGTTCACTCTAGAGGTGGTGCATGGTTAAATGCATGAGATCTAAGTTTCTAACACATAGGGGGGGTGGAAATTCCTTCATCCTTGTGCTATTTAAACAAGTGCACCCCATTTAAACAAGTGCACCCACCCCTCTTTGGTGTGGTTGGACATGTAGAGTTTCCCCTAGACCTGTAGAGTTTCCCCTTCTTGAAGCTTAATGAATAAATCTCCTCTTGGAGCTTTTGTGACATGTATGGAAATGTTTTTTTACTGAATGTGTGGCATGAATCTTGCATTGAGATTTCAAAGGTTGTGAGTATTGCTAGTGTTTTTATATTGTAATTTCTATGACTCCATTTTACCCCTTAGTTGATCAAGGCACTAGTATCTTCAATGGTTTCTCTCTATCATCCCATCATTTGTTCCTTTACCTTATGCTAGGGCAACCCCTTCAATCATATTGCTCCTCCTTTTCTCTTCCCTAGTGATCCTAGTATAGGGAAGCCCCCCTCGAGTTGGAGAAGAGCCAACCAAAAGTGTGAAAGGGGATTGGGGGTGGTGACATTAGCCTATTCCTCTTAGTTCCCCTAGGTTAGTTTTTCTTCTTCGGTACTTTCCTTAACGCGTGTTAGTTTGGGTGGTAACATTTTCGGCGCCATTGTCGGGGCGAAAGTTCACTTCAGAAATTTGATGGGGCTTGACTAACATCTCCATATGAATTGTGCATTCTTAGTCTCTCATTATCTTATCTCAAGCTTCATTTACTATGTTCTTTGTGCTTGATCATTCTAAATCATTATTTAGAAGGAACCATAGTTAAATCATTCTCATACCTAAGCCAAAACAAACTTCTACTACTTAGTCAATTATTCCTTGGGAACCTACACTGTTACCAGTATGCAACATTCCAAAATGTAGCCATCAATTTCTACATAAAAGGATGAGTCAAATGATACAAGTTCTTGGGCTCTTATCACTTATAGATCAATATCATGAATGGTCCCAAAACCACCCAAACACTCCAATAACGTTTCAATTTCCAAAGAGCCGGGAATGTCATGTAACAGATATTTCCAACAAAAATGTTGATAGTTTTGAGAAGGTAATGATAGTCTCTAAATCATGACAAATTTATTTGAATTGATCTATATATTCATTACATTGGAGAAAAAACAGCTAAGAAAACAACAAAAAGATTATAAAGGGAAAGAAAAGAAAAAGATACAAATATATTTCGGAAGCTGGAGTTTGCTTACCAAGCTCTGCTGGAAACTCTGCAATATCGTTGTTTGATAAGTCCAAGACAAAAAGGCAAAGCTCACATGCTTCCTTTGGAATCTCTTTAAGCTACAATTCATGACACAATTCTGCATTTCAGCCTCAGTTTTTCACATCATCAAGCTTCTTCCTAATAAGGATTTATTGGAAAAAAGGTTTCTTGTCCATGTATAGTATAATATGTCATGGAAAATGCAGAAAGTTTACCAAATCTACAATATTTACACATTGAAAACATCTCAGGAACAAATTGCTTTCAAAAGCAAAACCACCAATGCAGTCTTAATAACTAATTAATTCCATATCAGCAACCATCTTGGCAAACAAAACATATTAGTGTCCATGGATGACCAAAATCATTCAATGGTATTGACGGGTACATCCATGCTCAATTATAGTAAACAGTAAGTGAAAAATGTATGAATATCAAGTTCTAACTCATGATACAACAATGCCATTATGCCATAATAAAATCCACCTGGATAAAAAGTTGTTTTCAAGAACAATCACTGCATCATTCATGATATCTAAGGGTCATTGCTGAAAGCTCTTATTCAATAGAGATATCCTTTACAATATATACATGCAATCAACACAGATATAGGTGATGTGCAATACACAATAGAAATTCATTTACTTGTGATGATAACTTCAGTCAACAAAGGGGCATTGTTTATGCACATAGAGGTAACATACACAATTATTCAAGAACATTATTCACCACCTAACTATGATTTCCTAACAACTCATCACAAAAGTCATGATCCACTTCATAACAACATAAATCATCATATTATAACAAAATCCCATTACATGGTGAAGATACTAATCCACTCTCCAACATGCCGGTAGTTGACCCAAATCAATCCTGTTTGGTGGATGATGAAGGGTGGCAAGTGAAGCAATCAAGCAAGAGAAAGGACTCTAAATTCAAGCTTGTTTGCCCAGAAAAAGTTTAAGGGTGTGGATTTCTACCCAAATCCCAAGACATACAAGGAAGTGACTAGGCAGCCCCCACTTGCCCATCCATGAGCTTGTGGCATTTCGTGAATGAATCACTTTGGCAAGTTGTTTGGTGCACTTAATTTTAATGAAGTTGCATCTCATGTCATGGAATGTGAGATGGATGATGACAATCCCTCCTAGAAAATTGTTCGTTAGATAAGATAAGATAATTTAATTAATGCCCAACACGTGACCCAAGTTGGTAAATCAGACTCCAAAATATATTGAATGTGAATAAACAATGGGAGTGCAAAAATAACTCATATCACCACTCTACCAAAAGCAAAGAAAGAGCTAACTAACCAGTCAATAGAAACAAAAGTAGTAGTGTATATATAGAAACAAGAACAAAACCATGTCAACATACAAAGTTGTTGTCAAGGAATGTTGGGATGAGAAGTAGAGTGCAAAGAGAGAGAGAGGATGGCTCTCGATCTAAGTCATCAATCAACATGAGGAAACCAATGCATTGCCTAATGAATTCATCCAACAAAAAACTATATATAAAGGGGGCAAGTTGTGATATCCAAGGGGGGGAGCCCTATATCGAGGAGGTCCATCACCCCTAACATCCAAGGTCAAGGGGAAGGATCTCCCAATGGAAGATTGACTCCCCAATCAAACCTTTAGAGAAGTGTTGTGTGTAGAGTGAATCCAACCATGGGACCTCTTGGAGTTGGTATGTCTAGTGGCCTACTAAGTTCTAGAACCAGAGCTCCTGAAAAGTCTCATGGAAGGTCGATAGATCAATGATGGGGAGAGGGGTTGTGTCAAGAAGAAGTTTGAGGTCACACCAATCCAATATCTAAAGTTATCTAGTCCCTAACCTTCATTTGCTACCATTGGGAGACATGTAAACAAATAAGGAGCAAGTGATCCTCCTAATGGGATCTAGTTAGAGGACCATGTAACATCCTCAATCTATTCCCTAAACCTCCCTCAAGCATTCTTACGTTTTAGTGTGCTACTTGCCATACTTTACGCTACTGAATATTTGAAGATAGCCAAGGAAAAGGAAAAAGAATGAAGGCATAAACTATTAAGGGGATAAAAGTAAAAGAAAAAGGAAAGGACAATCAAGAAATTGCATGATCAGGACATAATGGAATAGATCCTGAACAAGGTGGAGACATGGTGGGAGATATATGAAATTCCAATGGTAAATTGCATGGAATTCTGTCACATGAAGGAAGCAATGAGGATTATGCAGATTTAGAGCTTTAATACCATGCCAAGGATGGGATGGAAGTGAGAGTAAAATATTTTCAGCAATTTTTGTAATATGAAAAAACGGCTACCATGGCCCAACAGCAAGGTTTAAATGGTCATCATTATATGATCACAAGCTTGGAAGAATATCATGGTCTGCAAACAGAGTATTGGAGAAAACATGATGATATCCTTAATGCATTATATTTACATCTCAAGGATGTTGCAAAAGCTACAACTCAGGTTCACAATGCAGAAGTCAAATGGATTAGAGCCCATGGAGCAAGCATAACAGGGATATCTGGTGGCATAGACAGGGGGCGGGGCTATGCTGGATATTATGCGGAAGGCAAGGCTAGTTCAGATGGTCGTTGTGGTAAATATGTTGTGGAAGCATCTACAGGCTGTACATTGGGCTCAGGTTTATGTTCATGGGACTTTTATAATAAAGAGATTATGGCATTCCATACTGAATTAGAGACCTTCACTTCAACATCCAGTACCATCACTCCAGTTTTGACGTGGAGGAATGTCCTGGGGAGAAATTTTGGCTTTGCAAATGTTGTGCCAGAAAATCAACATTGGTGGTATAGGCCATTTGGGCCTCTTTTAGTATCTACTGCCAGTGCCCAAAAGACGGTTAGTATTTATGATATTCGTGATGGAGATCCTGTGATGAACTAGGAGACACAAAGAGATGTAACCAACATGAACTATTCTAGCCCGCTGCAATGGAGAAATAAATGCAAGGTAGTTGTAGCAAAAACTGAAGCTATCAACCTTTGGGGTGTTAATTCTCTGGAAATCCCCTATTCAAGATGGTCCTAGCCATTTCATCAAACACTTTACAATCATCCATAAATGAGAGAGAACATTGGCATTTATTATGAAATAGATGGATGCACATAGAACTAAAGCAACACAATCTAGACAAACCTGGAAGATATCGTGCCAATGCCCAAATTTTATCGTGGGAGGTGGCTTCGATCTTCTTGACAGAGTGTCCCAAAATTGTAATGTTCCCACCACAAATCGATCTCCTCTTGAAAGTCGATGATACCACTGAAGTCAACCCTATCCATGATGGTGCTTTGTTCTGTAGGAATCACTTCGGCCCCTATCTGAAATCTCGGCCAGCAGATGAGTTTGATTTCTTACAATAGGGATCAATGTGGTTCGGCCTTTAGAAGTAATGAACTCGTTCCCACGAGATCGGCTGCTCACACCAGGATTTTGGTTATAGATTTCGACCCGTTAACTAAACTTGCTTCTCTTCAAATGGTCGCGGCCTCCATAGATTCGACCTCCACATGGAAATACAACCCTTGAGGTCGGTTTTTCACAGGAGTACTCACGAAATTAGTGGTTACAACTCCCCTCTAAATCTCAGTTCAATCAATTCGTGACTCTCAGCTCCTCCATGTGTTTGCTAAACACTGTGATCTTGGCTGAAAACAATCATAAATCTGCAGCTCTCAGCTCATCACGGGTTTGCTAATCGTTGATCTCGACTCAATACACCCATTCCTCCTATGAGTGCTTCAGCCTAATGTGCTCGGCCTCCAGATGTAATTCTTCCACAGGGCTCGCGCCCTTTCCACAGATTCGATCTTCCCTCCAAGTGCAGTGATTCTAATTCATTGGGACCTTTAGGCATTTCATGGATGGAATAAATGGCATTGTTTGGATAGATTTTATGGACCTATCAATTAAAGGAAGATATAAATTCCATTTGATGGGGATAAATTAAAGGAACTTATAAATTCCATTTGATGGAGCACTTGTTTAAAGAAGGAACTTCTTCTTGTTGGACGCTAATAGTCAAACATTATAAGGAAACCAATGTTTAAAGAAGGTTTTAATAGATATTTTTAGTGTTATAATGGTTGGATAAAATTCTCAACAAAACCTCTCGTAATGTTAATGAAGGATTTAGTCACGATTTTTTTATATTGAAAAAATAAGTGGAGAGAGGCTTTAGTGGATATTTTTTCATGTCAATGTGTGACTGTATCACATAGAAAGATGTATCAATGTGCCTATAGATAAGACAAATTATTCCCCATTGGGTTTAGGAGCAATCATACATTATATCTTAATGCAAACCACCAAACCTACATAGTGACAATTGTAATCAAACCACCAAAACGTTTTGAAGATTGTCACGAACTTATATTAACTATGGATTGTAGTACAAATCTCTTGATAGAGTATAGAAGGCTTAATGAAATATGTTGTAAGACCCTCTCGAGAAATGAACTTTGACATCAAATTGTCATGAGATGATTGCGAGAGCTGCAACAATGTGCTATTGAAAAGGAAACAATGATAGTAACCAAGGTTACTACTTTGAAGAAATGTTTAAACTAATAAACTAAATGACAGATAGCAATATGACATGATGTATCATAGATTTGAAGATATCAAGTTGGTTCAACTGATGTATATGAATGTGTATTTGGTATTGAGAATGAGTTGATTGTGCCCTCTCAACAAGGCTTGATCATAGTCCATGACAAGAGTAACTGGTTGATGAGTATTCCACTCTTTGTTAGTTATAAGTTTAGAAGGTTCAGGGGAAGTAATTGAAGCACTTAGAATTGTCATTACCCTTGAGACTCTTTGCAATCAGAGTTATGGAAAATTTTGTAGCACATGGAAAGAGATGAATTCATGAACTATTGGATCAGTATTGATGCATCAAATAAGGTTGTATTTGGCAGATCTAAGAGACAACATTGGACAGATCCCTGAAGCGGTTTTAGAGTAGACCTTGGGACAACTGTTGAAGTGTCCAAGACAGATATAACAAAAGAGATTTAGCTCTCTATCATTGAAGCCTTGAGATAGGTTTTTGGACAGTCTTAGAAGAAAATGAAAGATAAAAGAGCACAATCATAGGGGGAGCAGACCTATCATGAAGATATTTTGCAGCAGTCCATGGCATTTGGAAATTAGTTTGGATAAATGAGAAGACTAAATGAATAAAAATCTTTAGAGCAGTGGTGAAGATCATTGATGCACTGAGGAAGTTTTTGACAAGTTCATGAAGCAGATCCAAACATCTTGAGACACATGACAAGGGAAGCAACCAAGGCCAAATAAATTCTTGAAACAACCCTGAAGACCTAAGTGAATATATGAGATATGTGTTGATAAAATATGACTGTATGAGACCCGAGAGCAATGAAGCATAAGATCAGGGGGAGCCAACTCAGTCAAAGGGGGAGTTGTGTCAGAAAGAAAAGATGTTTACATAAGGCATCTAAAATCAAGCAGAGCATGTCATTGTCATTGTTGTCAAAGGGGTAGAGAATGCTGTAAAACATTAGTCAGATAGAACTGAGTAATGGAGTGATACATGGGGGAGAGAATGTAGAAAGAGAATGAATAGTGACCCATGACTAAGTCACATTTCCAACACACCCACAAGGGGATTAATTGATCTTTTACTCAGTGGTTTCCAATGGCCATCAATGACAAGGGGGATATTGTTGGATAGTTTGTGTCATTCATGTCAACAATGTAAGGGGATATTGTTTGACTGACTATATGACAGTGTCATTGATGACAACAATGGTATGATCACATAATGTGTTGAGGATTACATAATTGTCATCAAGTAGCATTGAGGAAGATGGAGTCATTGTTGATGATCTAGTCTATAGGTTGACATGGTAGGTTGACAAGGTAGTTGACATGCAAGAACAAATAGACTAACAGTGCTAGAAATCTCTTTTCCATGACAATGAACAGTATTACAAATGTAAGATCTGGTACCAATTCAATCCCCACTACCCAACAAATGATACCAATTTCCCAAACTATGAATAAACCATTTAAAATGGAAGCAAACATGAAAATCATGCCATTTAACAGGTACCTTGATACCAACTTGGGAAAGTTGGCTCAGAAAATGACACCTACTTCAAGACACAATGCTATACCAATGTATAAAGGGTCATGTTTTCTAAGCTCAAAACGGTATGGTTCCCAAACTGTTGTGATCAAATAGCTTTAAGAAATGATAGAGTTGTAAATTTTACACTATGAGATATCAGATGAATATGAAGATAAGGTGGTACTTCCTGAAGCAGCAAACCCGATAACAAGTGACATAATATATTTGTCACTTTTAAAAGTACATTATTAAGTTAAAAATTTATAAAAATGAAGAGAAAGTAATACTTAGGTACATCTGAACTGTTAGCATTGGCCAAGTCACAGGTATAATAATCACAAACCCCATGATAGCCTAGATTTTATCAAGGAACAAGTTTAACTAATGGGTTCTTCCTATGCACTATGATAACTCAGTGAGAGCGAAAGTTAGAAAGTCTCAATTCCTAATCAGACTTCCTTTGGCTAAAACCTTTCTCTTCTAGGTTGATTACATACTAGGTGACAATCCAAGAGCCACAAGCTACATGGTGGGATATGGGACAAACTATCTACGTCAGGTCCATCATAGAGCTCCCTCCATTGTATCATACAAAGAGAATTCATCAAGTAGGATTTCCTAATGCTTTGTAAGTTTTTTCTCCACTTTCCAATCTCCTTCAAGAGTTGCTCAACCTTCTATTATGACTTTGCATCATTGTCTTTTACAATATCCTCTATTAAAGAACTAGAAGCAATATCTTTCCTTAAATTCTCCTGCATTAGCTCAAACTATATTTTTTTATGATTTCATTTGCCTCTTCCAATTTTGAGGGAAAATCTTCTCAATGTGGATTGAAAAGAGAGGGAGGATGATTGAAAATATTTCCAATTTCCTTCTTGTTTCCTTACACTTTCTAAGAGAATCAATGGTCATAACAGGATTTCCAGCCACAGAGGCATCATAATTACAAGCCTTGTTCTTAAATTTTAAGTTCATTTTTCACGCATGTAAACGTTGGCATTCAAAGCATTGCCCCATTGCAAAGGGGCACCCTGATTTCTCCCTTACAGAGATACAGGGTTACCAAAATCCATTTGTCATTGTTTTTGGAGGAAATGGGTTTGTAAGCATGATAGTTTGTCGAGATAACAATAGGGGCCTTTCCAGTCCAAGCCATAGTCTAAAGGATCTTTTACTAGAAGGAAACATAAAAGGAGATTTACTTAATCGAAGTGAAAACGATGTCGGGCCGGGTAGTGTGAAATCCAATCAATCAAAATGGTTTCCAAAGATACCAGGATAAAATATTTCATTTATTTTTAAAAAGAAATAGATATAATAAAGTCTTTCCTTGAGCACATCAATAAGACACGTGACAAAAAATATTGAAGATCAAGCAAATTGTGCACTGTTTACCTCTTAAAGTCGTCGTTCTTCTATTGGCATGCAATTTTCTTCTTGTGCAAGGGATTGACAAGAACGTTCGAGTTTGACCCGATTCCTGGAAGAACACAAGGCAAGATTAAAGAGTTGGTTCAAGATGGTGTTTGGGCATTATCCATTTTCCGAGTAAGTCTCCCAATATAGCTCCTCCCAACCAATTTTATTCTATAAATTGAACTTTCACCATGCTGGGAGCTTGTGAAAAATCCTTAGAAGAGTCATCAACCAGCCTCCCTACTCTCTGTTTCGGGTGTAACCATTCCACTTACTGTCCAACGATCCTACACCACCAAATTTAGAAACCATTCTTGATACTACCTTGATACCACCAAGCCTTCTCGGATCGGTTCTACAAGAAAATATTTTTTCATATCGGTGGTGCAGGGGACAAATTGATCACTCACTAAGAAGTGAAAAACTGTTACTATTGAGTCCCGAAGACAGATGCAACAAAATAAGTACAAGACATGAAGAGTCCAAGGAATAAAATGAAGCCCTGGTTGTTGTCTCTACTATGCATACCCTCGGCCTCCCTCTATGTTTGCTTCCCTTCCCCTTCTCAAAACGACGATTCCCTTTTGGATTTATGTCGACCACAGCTCCCTTCCACCAAACCGCTGTAAAAGCTCCAGACCAACGCGACGAAGACTCTACAGACCAACATAACGGAGTTCATTTCATCTCTGCGGGAAAAATTGGTAGAGGCGGGAAAAATTGAAGGGCTAGTTCATTTCATCTCTGCCCTTTCAACTAATTTTTTGTTTTTATGTTTTGTTTAGTTTTTTATGCTAAACAATAACTCTTCAACTATCAAGTTTTATGAAAAAAATACCTTTCAATAATAATTTTTTATTAAAGAATTTAATTTTCAATTAAAATATATCTTTTTTTATTATTAAGGAATTTAATTTCCAAATAAAAATAACAAGTGTCAACATTATGCATTTGAAGTATATTAAGTAATAAACTTATGAAAGAAACAAAACATGGAACCTAGAATCATTTCTGAAATGAATGTGAGGCCACATGTAATGCAACATACAAAATCTTGTAAGATTAACATGTTACATCAATGGTCAGGGTTGGCAGGTGCGGGGGGAGTCCTTATTGACTCTAAAGGAAACAAAATGATAGAATATGCTTGGGGGATTGGTAGAAAAACCAACAATGAAGCTGAATGGCTTGTGCTGATGAAAGGTATGGATGTGGCAAGGAAACATGATGTCAAGGATCTAGTAGTCCTTGGAGAGTCAATGCTTGTAATCAAGGAAGCCAGGAGTCTTGTTAAACACCATCGCAAATCTTTCTCCTTGCTGCACCAGCACTTCATATACGTGGCTAAGGACTTCCACTCCATCTCCTTTGTTCATATCCTAAGGCACAATAATCAACTTGCGAACACCATGGCCAATGTGGGGGAAAGTCTAAGTTGCGGGCATTTGCTTGCAAATAACTCTCTTAGTATGGATGCCTGGGTGACGTAGGTTCTTCACCCCTTTCTCCCTTTTCCTATGTTTCTCCCCTCCCGAAACTCCATTCCATTCCCTCCGGGGTTCGCATTAACTCCCCAAATCCTCCACGGATCCCATCTTTCATCTCCTTTGTCCTTTCTCCTGTGCTAGCAACAGTGCCTGGCTTCAACCACCTATCTCACATGCGATTTCCTTCAATGCAGACACTCCCCAAGACATCCCCTCGGCTATTTGAATCAGGGTGGTGGTCTTCTCGGCATATTGTGCTTTTTTTCCCTGATTTTTTGCTTGCCCCTCCCTCCCTTTGTCTTCTATTCTACAGAATTCTCAATCTCCATCATGGAAGAGAATCATCTGTGTCATTCGGTCTCGCAGTGCAAAGGATGTAGGTCAGGTCACTCTAGGGCTGGTAAAGGCAAGAAATGTTTACCTCTCCAACCTCATTCAAGTTAACAGTGGAAATGATAGGGGAGGTGGTCGTAATTTGGCTTGCAGCAATAATCCTCACCTGGACAAACAAGGTGGTGGAAGGAAATGGGTACCCCTTGAAGGTGGAAACGGTTTGGGCACCAGGGGCGCTATGCATTTTCCCAGCAATGGAATTGAATATGGGAATGGTAACAGGAAGCTTATCAAGACCCTAGACCTTGGTTTCGATATATCCCATCACATGACGCGAGGTAGCCCTGAGGAGTTTGAAATTAAGAACTGGAAGCATGCGGTTGGCTATGATGGAGGCCTAGTCACTCTGGACTCTCCTGGTGAACAAAATAGTCCCTCCTCGGAATTGAATATGCAGTTGCAGGATCTGGAGGCTCAAGTTCGTTGGCTCCGGGGAGACCTTCTCGAAATGAAGAAGGCAATCTTGCACTTGTCCACCTTTGTGCAAATCTCTAATTCTGAAGTCAAAAACTACAATGGTAAGACCAAAGATCATTATGAAAAATTAATGGGAAAGCATGACACGTTTTATAGTTGTCTTCGAATCCTAGAAGCAAAGGTTGACTGTATCAAGACTAACAATGGTGGAGGCTCTTTTGTCATTCTAAATATCGACGAGGATAAGGATGGCTCAACCCCTGGCAGCAAGGAGAAAATCAGAACTCACCATGTCAATTGATGTGCCTCTTGTCTTCTTTCTGAGTTTGGGTACCTCTGTGTTTTGTTTAAACTTCTGCTCCACTAAAGCTTTGTACTAGGTTTATGCTCTGTTTATGTTTTCTTAGTATCACAGTTACTTCCAGTTGTATTAGGCTATATGCCTTTTTTGAACTACAGATGCTGGTTAATGTTGAGTTTGCTTCGGCAGCTCTGGTTTTATGGGAATGGCCTCCCTTACTCTATGTACTCCTTTCCTACTTTTTAATATAAAGCTCGTTATCCGTTTGTGTAAAAAAAGAAAAACATGTTACGTCAATGGTGTAATTGAAATTGTGACATTCTAGTTTTCAATTAAAAGAAGTGTTTTTATTAAGGAGATTAATTTTCGATTAAAAGACAACAATAGACTCATTTACTCATGTTTTTCGTTGATCATGCACTCTGAAAATCAAGGGTGGATCAAAACAAACTACTAATAGTGGCACACGCAACTCAATAGTAAATGTGTTGACATTATGCATTTGGCGTACATTAAGTGATAAACTTAGGAAACAAACAAAAGGTGGAACATAGAATCCTTTCCAGAGGTTAGTGTCAGGCCACTTATAATGCAACATACAAAAATTTTCAAGGTTAACATGTTGCATCAATGGTGTAATTGAAATTGTGACATTTTGTTCCAAAGGACTTGAGTTAAAAGGCCAGATAAATATAATATGCCATTTGTACAAGCGATTCATTAAAATACACATTGCAATTGGCATTTTACTATGATGTTCTCTTCTTCCTTTGTCAAAAAAAGAATATTAAGGTTGGTTTTCAAAGGTATGGATTGTTTCAGATTCCTCAACTATTATTGTACCCGAACTTGCACATACCAAGCTGCAGCGAATCCTACACGAAAGTGAAGTTTTCTATGTATTATCCATGATGCACTTTGAAGAGAATTTTATAAAATAATTTTCTTTTGTTTTATTTCATTCATAAAGGAAAGAATTTAGTTTCCTAATATAGGTAATTCGTTTTATTTTAAGTTCATAAAAATAGAACAATGTAAACATTTGAATATATAAAATTCTTCTAGTAACACTATTTTTTGGACACAAGTTCTCTTAATATAGAGACAACGAAGTGATACATTTTTCAATTCCCAACCAATTCCTGGTTCTTGCTTTCATTTGGCCATTCACTTTCCCTTGGCTATAAATGGATAATAATTCAAGCTTGTTTAGAAGCTTTTTTTCCCATGAGTAATATCAAATAAATATTTTTCAAAAAAATGTGAATAGATACTTGAAAAGATTTTAGGAGCAATACTTATAAATTGTAACTTGGAAGTATTGGAAGTGTACAAAGTGGGATTGGGAGCCTCCCATAACAAAAACCTGTTTCCATGCCTTTGTCAGTCACGAGTCTAAACCCATTCCTTTGTCATTCACAAGTGTTAAAACCTAGCTCAATATCAAAATAACAAAAACAATTTCATGTTTAAGAAAAAACACGGGAGAGTTTCATTAAAAAAAAATTAGATTATGATCAAATTTATGAAAAATTGAAAATAACATCTTACTAAAATTAGTAGCTCCAAGTCTCTGATAGCCAAAGGAGAGCACTTTCAAATTGTCTAGATAAATGGGTATCTAAATTCAGCACATGCTTCTAACTTTTGAGGCTAAAATGCCATAGGTGATGCTTGGTAAATTCGGTAGATGATAAATTGTTGATGGTAGGGAACCATTGAAGATGATCAATGATGACTTAGGTAGGGAGGGAGGAAAGAATGTTTAATTATTATATGTAGATAGAAGGATCAAGGAAAAACTCAATAGGGTGATCTAGAATTATAGATAGACTTAGGTGGAATCCAAATGTAGCCTTCAATGAGGGATGGCATTGCCAATTAGTATGGTACCTATATCTAGAATTAAAGAATAATTATCAATCAAATGCTTTAGAATCCTCAATACCTTGGGAGCAAAGGACAAGGAGGAAAGAAACCATCGAGATGAATGGGATGACCACCATCAACAAGAAGTAGTAGAGTGACATTTAGGATGAGGGATTCTTAAAGTTCAAAAGTGTACCTTTGAAGGAGACGAATTTCTCAAGTCATGATCCAAAATATAGACTATATGGACAATGGATGGGTCCAAAATATAGACTATGAGAATATCCCTTTTCACTAACATAAAATGGAATTAACATTGCCATTAACTATAGGAAAACCCCCTTAATGTTAAACATGTGAAAGTGGAGGAGAATGGAAATAGGAACTATGATGGTTGAGTAGTAGTTTAGACGAAAGGGAAGGTGGTGCCACTAAGAAACCCAAACCAAGGTCCCTTGCTTCATTAAACTTACTCATGAGGTGAATAACCATGAGAAGATGCAGAAGGAGGGATATAAATCTTGAGGAATAAATAAAGAAGACAATCAAGATCATAATGAAACTAAAGAGAAATTAATAATGAAGGATACAATACACACTAATCAAACAACAGATCAAAATCATATCCAAGGAGGGAAGTAGGAAGAAAAACTAACTAGGAGACCAAATAAGAGGCTATATACACGAAACTAAATGAATTTGAGATAGAAACCACACCAAAGAAATGGAATCAACGAAGGATAAGGAATGATATTGTGGCAATGGTAAAATAGTAATATTGCAAATGACCTTGATACTAAAAAGGGAAAAGAGAGCATAAAGAAGATATATAAATTAGAATTGAATGTAAGAGGAGGAGGAGGATGTGGAAGAAGTGGACATGGAGTTATTATCCTTGCATTATAATAAAACATTTATAATTTCCCTTTCAAGTTAGCAACTGGTGAATCTACACTAGCACATGATAAATGAAAATGGGAGGATATAAATGTTGAAGGATTGTCATGTTCCCATAAGAAATGATCATGAATAGACACAAATCCCACAAACTTGACAAAATCTAAGTTGGTATGAGGCGAGAAAATTGTCAATGATAACTTGAAGGAGAAAAGGGAGCAATTAATTAACCCAAGACAAAGAACCTCACTTAAGGAGACATTTCTTCAAAATCCTAGGCCTTCTAAATGAAAATTCTTTTGTGGAACATAAGGGGAAATAATGCACCTAAGAAACAAATCATTTTGAAAAACAAAATAAGAGTAGAAAAACTAGATTTAGTGTTTATTCAGTAAACAAAATGCAAAATGTATAACATGTATAAATTCACCAAAATGATATGGGGAGGATATGATTGCTTGACTAGAGGATTGAGAGGATTTTCAAGAGTTATGGTAATGATGTAGGATCCCATAGACATGGATCTAAAAAACCAACTTACCACCTATTGATAGATGACTAGCGATTTATACTTTAGACTCAAGGGTAAAGGGCAATATAACTAATGTATATGGGCTCATTGATCCCTGACAAATTCTAGATTAATGTTTGGAAATCTTAAGTACGATTAAGGTCCTCCCCAATCAGGAACATTGAATCATTAGAGAATACGGCCTAACCACAACAAAGTCCCTCTTTGAAAAGAAAGGATGAGTGTAAAGGTTGGATGCGGCAAGCTAGATTCTCCAGGACCTTTTAGAGCATTGATAATTTGTGGATGTATTTCCAAAGAATGCCATCTTCACTTGGAACAATTGGTGTGGAGGGTTGATTATAATATGCTCATTACGTGGCTTATAGAATGTCTCAATGAGACACCATTTTGTGGACTATAATTCTTATGAAATATGCCCATAATGGTAGGATGGACAAAGCTCAACAATGTTTAATAACATGCTTGAGAATAGTGTTGTCTGGTGGAATGTTGTGATTTGGGATTGCATATAAAGTGGGATAATCAAGGAGGCTCACAAATTGTTTAAAAGAATGATGCAATGGAGATATGCATTGTTTCAAGCATGCAGAGATGTTCTTACATTGGTCTTGTTGTTTCTTTATGTGGAGCTAATAGATACTTGGAGTGGATTTGACATACCAGTTACAATTACCAAGAAAAATTGCCAAACGGTGAGGGCATTCCATCATGGTACCTTTTAATATTATCATCATAGTTTGGACATTGACCTTGATTTGTCGAATACATGACAAGTGAGGAATTCAAGGGAGTAAAAGAATGTAATATGTGATTAATGTGTCAAGGAAAAGGGACAAATACAAGGCAAAAGATGGTCATTTACAAGGTGGGAGGACACATTAATTAAACTCAAAACCTCACACATCCAAATATGCCATGTAAGTAAGGATAATTCTTCTGCATCAACCTCACCTTAGGCCATTTTGTCTCTAGGGATCATGTGACATTAATAGGCCTATGTCCACCATACAAGCCCTATAAGGGGAATCTTTATCATGTAAGTGGAATATAGTGTTCATTTCAAGTTTGGCACACTAAGGATGGCTCTCATGGCCTAGTCCATGTTCTAGGGTAAACATATAAAGTTCTAGGCCATAACATTTTCCTAAAGGGATCAAGGCCCACAAATGGGTCCCTAGTCCATAAGGTCATCTCTATGTGGGAAATATTTGGCTTACAAGCAAGAAATGGCCATTTCAAGCTCTATGCGACCAAGAATGCTTATCATTGATTGGGCCATATTATCAAGTCAAAACATAACGTCTAAGGGTAAGGGGCTCATGGGTCATGTGTGATGCCCTAGACCACCTCAAAGGAAACATATACTACATAGGTAATATTTAGCCAATGAGTAAGATATGTTGGCCATTTTGAGGTTTGGCACACCAAGTATGGATTTTAGTCCCTAGGCCATGGACCAAGGTTTTAGGGTACAAGGCCATATGAATTACCTTGGGGATCATGGCCCATGAATGGAGGCCTAGATCATAACACAAGGCCTACATGGGGAATCTTAGCCTATATGCGAGATATGTTCACCATTTTGAGGAAGGGCACACCAGGGATGATTTTCAAGGCCCATGTTATGATATAAGGTTAAATAAGGGTCTTAGGTCATAACAGTTTTCTCTAAGCTCATGGTCCATTTTCAAGCCCTCAAGCTGCCACACATACCTTCCATAGGGAATCGTTAGCCTACAAATGAGATATGATAGACATTTTCCTCTTTCTAATACTAAACATGGTTCTCAATACATATGTCATGGTTCAATGCTAAAATCCCTATGCATACTCATGAGTTCAATGCAAAAACACCGCTTCCAAAAGTTCAATTCTCATGAGTTTTAAGGGGGGTTCCAAAAAAACCACCTCCAAAAGTTCAATTCTCATGACTTTTAGTGGGGGTTTTGACAAACCGCCCCCCCAAGTTATGAGAATTGGGCTTTTAGGGGGGCTTTTCAAACAACCGCCTCTAGAAGTTCAATTCTCATGACTTTTAAGGGGGGTTCCAAACAAACTACCTCCCAAAGTTCAATTCTCGTGACTTTTAGGGGGTTTGACAAACCGCCCCCAAAAGTTATGAGAATTGGGCTTTTAGAGGGGGTTTCAAACAACTGCCTCCAAAATTTCAATTCTCATGACTTTTAAGGCGGGTTCCAAACAAACCGCCTCCCAAAGTTTAATTCTAATGACTTTTAGGGGGGGGGTTGACAAACTGCCCCCAAAAGTTATGAGAATTGAGCTTTTAGGGGGGGTTTTCAAACAATCGCCTCCAAAAGTTCAATTCTCGTGACTTTTAAGGGGGGTTCTAAAAAAACCACCTCCAAAAGTTCAATTTTCATGACTTTGGGGGGGGGGGGGTTGACAAACCGCCCCCAAAAGTTGTGAAAATTGGACTTTTAGGGGGGGGGTTCCAAAAACCACCCCCAAAAGTCAAATTTCAGGACTTTTGAGGGCGGATTTAAAAAAACCACCCCCAAAAGTCCAATTTCCATGACTTATAGGGGCAGTTTTAAAAGACCGCCTCCAAAGGTCTGAAAAAACTTTTGGGGGGGTTTTACCAAGACCCTCGCAAGCCAAAACCGCCCCTAAAGGGCTATTTTGTTATAGTGCTAGGTCCCTCTCTCATGGATCCTCCTTGTATTTATGGGACAAGGTAGGTAGTTTAGATCGAGAGGTGTTTGAATTGGGAGGTTGGGGAAGTTGCAAAACCAACTTCAACTAATCCCAATTCATCAAATTAACATATTTTTTATTTCATCTTAATATGTACGCGGGTTTCATACCACAAGAGTAGCATATAGGAAGCAACTTTTGGGATTTACAACAAGCGTTTACAACTTTTTGGGAGATGTATGTTGGTTGTCCTTGATCAAAGTAGGGTATTTTCTCAAGGTGTACGCTGGTCTTGTATGCAGAGAGGAGTGTAGATGTGGAAAAATCAGGGGAAATTGCAATCTTTGCAGGTGAGGAGTGTACTTCTGGAAACAAGTCATCCAAGGCAATCTAGCTCTTCAATCCTTTGTGTCCTTTTGTGTGATCTATAAGGAAAGGTGATCACGGGACGGAGAAGTGCAGATTTGTCCTATAAAAAATGCCCCCTAATGTGTGAGGTCAAAGGGGAACGATGGCTGAAATACATTATAATTCCAAGTCAGAGGAGGAGCAAGAAACTGCAGAACCAAGTCACAAAAACACTTGAAACAACAATCAAGGTCAGCGAGCAATTACAATCTTGACATCATATAGATGTGTAACATGATCTCCGATACATAACTAGGAGATGTATATATAGAGCATGGCCACTAAAATACAAGCATGGATCCATGTCAAAATGAGAGATCATAGCCCTAACAACAAGCTGGATCTATGTCTCATGAAGAGCCAAAATGAGTGAGGCTCAGTCTTGTGCAGCTTGGGTGATAACATAAATATGGTGATGCTATCATAGGCCAAAGGTCTTCATCCAAAACAACCCAAGGTACAAACCCTATCCATGCGAATAAATGAGCTAAAGTCGAACATGGGGGGTATCGTTTGATTACCGATAATTGATGTATACCGTTAACAAATGCGAGGGCTGTTGATGTATATGTAACTTCGGAATGTATTTCATATATGTATATTGTACTCCTATAGAGATGGTATTGTTCCTCTATACGGAAGTATCGTCATTTATATTGTAAGTGTCGTAACTTATACTTTATGGGTTATTAGATCACCTTGTTGGGGTTGGCCTTATATAAGTCATGTGGGTCAAAGGGTTATTAGACCACCCTATTGGGTGTCGACCCAGTCAGCATTGTGTTATGTGGTTAAGTTGAGGCCGACCTAGTAAAGGTTATTAGGCAAGTCAAGTCAAGTATAAATAGAGTGCGGGAGGCACTCTATTTCATCATTCTATTCACACACACACTCTTTGGAGAGTGGCGTACTTGTGGAGGAGGAGAAGCTGCTGCTAGGAGATGTCTATCTCTTATGCTTGGGTTGTATCATTGCTCTATCTATCTCTAAGGAAGTTATTGGGGTTTTTCACCTTTATGGTTTTCCCGAAGTAAACTCTGTTTCTCTTGTGTGCTTGCATTATTGTATCCATGATTGATATGCTGTAGATATGTTGTAAATGTTGTTCTCTCAGTTAAGATCCTAGATCATATTGAAGTAAATTCTGAAAAACTAACATGGTATCAGAGCTATCCTAAAAGAAGGCATGGTATGGCATGTATGACACTTGTTGCACTTTTGATTCTAGGGCTTGATATAAAAAAAACTAGTCATCGTAGAAATTCCACTATAAATCCATTTTGGCAACGTTTTCGGATCTGAACCTTTTACAGGTCGAAGATCAGATCCCCATGTACCTTGTGTCCAAAGGACAACTTCTAATTCGTTGTACTTTGTGTTTTATGATCTGTACAATCTAGGGTTTTTACCTCTTCTAGATTTGAGTCATAAACAGGTGACCTAGGAGAAAAGGTCATAACTTGGGCTAAGAAGCTCCAAATGAAATTTCGTAAAAAGTGACAGGTAGTGCACGAACTGGAATTTCTTAGGTCACTTTTTCAAAGGACGAAACTGAACCAGTGACACGTGGCACGCCGTACAAATTCACTCTCCTGTTTTATCCCATAAACAGGTCACGTTGTGACATTTGGCATAACTCTCTGAGAGTTTCCATTTGAGTTCAAACCTGTGGGGATGGAAAGATGATAAGCCAGGCTACCATAGGAAACGTTTTCAGGCCCTGTGGATCGGAAAGTTTGGAGTTAAACCAGAAACAATCAGGTGCATATTTATGTCAAAACAGAATTATTTTTTAGCACCTTCATTCATGGCTCTAGGAATTAGGGTTTCGGAGAAAGTTGGTATTTTTGTAATCGGAGACCACAGCTGAATACTACTCATCAAAATCAAAATTTAGAGACAAAGGTCAAATTTTTTGGTTAGGTAGAAGGTCGGGCTTGATCAAACCCTAGTTCGGGACTTTGATCGGAAAAGTGGAAAATTAGGGCTTTTGCAAAAGTTGGAATTTTTGAAGTCTGTGACAACGGCTGGAAGCTCCTCAGAAAAACAAAGTTTAGAGCTTTGGATTGAACCTTTTGGTTGGGCAGGAGGGTGGGATTTATCAAACCCTAGTTTGGGATCCTATCCAGAAGAGCTGGAAGTTTCAAAGGCAATTTTGAGGGGTGAAACTTTGCAGTTTTCAAATTATTAGTATATTGGCTTGATTAGTGCATCAAGGCGCAACTTTCTATATTTTCAGAAGTTTGAAATTCAAAGTTTGAATTTTTAGGGTTTCTCTGACAAACCCTAATCCAGCTCTAAATCCAGTTTCTGCAAATCAAGTGGATTGGGTTAATCCTAGAAGGAAATGGATTGGTCACCTGCATAAGTGAAGAAGTTCCTGTTTTAGAGGGAGATGAGGCTAAGGCCTTACATAAGAAGATTACAAGCAATCTCGACACGTATGACTTACAGGTATGTTTCGAATTCTGTTCATGGTTAAGTTTATGATATGTTTGTCTTCATATCATTACGGTTAGTACAATCTTGATTAATTACTAGACTTGTCATATCACCTTAATAAAATTATGAATACATGATAGAAGATATTCATTTATTAAGGTTTTGACACTTATGATTGTACTAATGCATTGTGATGTTGTATGAGGTTTATGTTGTTCACTAACATGAAAGGTGCACCAAGAAAGACAAATAATGTTCTACTTCAAGAACATATGATCATGGTGACATGAAGACAAAGATTCATCCATTGTCATGGATCACATAGAAGATCTACTTACGAGGTATGTATAACTTGGTTCTACAATGGTTAACTTATGAGACATGCACAAGTCATTGAAGAGAACCAAAAGACATCATGCGGGTATGTTAGACATAACTAGCTCACATAGTAATCCAGGTATGTTTTTCCTATATCAAGTTAGAATATTACCTTGTGTTAGGATCCCTTATATAAGTATACTTGGTATGATTGGTTATGTTTATTCATAAAGTTAGAGGTGTAAGAAATCAGGGGTTTATGCATATTATGTCTCTTATCTTGATTGATGATTTGACTAACCAAAAGAGTCCTATGATCAAATAAGAATATGCATGAGTAAAAGAAGTCTTCCCTGAAACCTTGAATACTAATGTCTATTATTTGTGTTTGAAATGATCATGACTATACATGTTTAAGATTATTGTGTTTTGATAGTATTAAGATTAAACTAATGAATGTGTGATTATGTATGAGACCTCAAGGATAACACAATGATGATACTAATAAGCATGCATAGTAATTAAGGATGGATATAAGTTCAAGGACAGATAATCCAGGAAGCAAAGATCAAGAGGGAGCACACTTCAGTAGTTTCTACAAGGATGCAGATATTTAGAGGGAGTTGACCACTTCTCACAATCCACATCAGAATGGAGTTACAGAAAGGAAGCAAAGACTGAGAGGGAGTCAACCCTACAACCAAACAAAGATAAGTATTTTAACTGTCATTTCTTGCATATTTGTTTGTTTAAATAATATTGTTTAATGATGTACATACTTATGTTCCTAGACTTAGGGTGTGTATTATGCATATTAGAATAATTGCATTAGTGAACAGTATACTACTAATTTGCTTATGATGGGTAAGTGGCCTATGGCACTGTACAACATTCCATTACTACTTATCTAGAATGAAACCTCTTTGCTGACATATGGGGAGTTGTGCACACTCTTAACAATGTTCTGGTAGAGATTGGAAGGCATCTAGAAAGTTACAGGATATGGATAAATGTTGTATTGAAGCATTGGCTAAAGATAATTGCATGACTATATGACATATTTCTTCAGATGTAAGAATTTGTTCTGAAAACTATGAGATGTTTCTAATCATGCAATTTAACTTGTTTTGTAGGAAAGATCGTATACCATCACTTACAAAAGAATAACTAAAACATTTGTTCAGCAACAAAGTTATCTATTGAAAATATTGAAGATATTGAAGTTCCCAGGATCTGGGAAGAATGCCATGATCGAGGAGTACCAATCAATCATGAAGATGTTTGGGATGCAGTCCCAAGACTTGAAGAGAAGTCTGTAGTGACTTCCAAGTGGATCTACAAGATCAAGCATGCTGCAGATGGAAGCATAAAGAAATACAAAGAAAGATTTGTAGCTCGTGGAAAGAAGGGATAGACTATGAAGAAACTTTTTCTCCTATAACCAGGTACACTTCCATCAGATCAGTACTTGCTCTAGCTGCAGTGATGAAATGGAAGATACACTACATGGATGTCAAGACAACCTTCTTGAATGGTGTAGTCGAAGAGGAAGTGTATGTGGAGCATCCACTTGGTTTTGAGACAGATGACAGAAAGTCATATGTATGCAGGTTGAAGAACGCCTTGTATGGCTTGAAGCAAGCTCCTAGGACGTGGTATGGTAGGATAGACAACTTTCTATCCAATTTGGGATTTATCAAGAGAAAAGCGGATTCCAACCTTTACTACAAGGTTGAGGAAGGCAATCCAATGATACTGCTTTGGTATGTGTATGACCTGTTTGTTACAGGTGACGATAGATTGATTGCCGACACAAAGAGGAAGCTTGCTGTCGAGTTCGAGATGAAGGACTTGGGGATGATGCACTATTTTCTAGGCATGGAGGTGTGGCAGAGTGCAGATGGAATCTTCTTTGGACAAGGGAAGTATGCAGTAGAGATCGTGAAGAGGTTCGGGATAATGGACTACAAGGCCATGGCCACACCTATGGCATCAAACCTGAAGCTTCTGTGTGATGTTTCATCTGAGATGGTTGATGTCACTATGTATCGTCAGATGACTGGGTCCTTGATGTACCCGATGAACATGAGACCAAATATATGCTTTGCAGTGAACACATTGAGCTAGTTCCTGACAGATCCTAGAGGTGTTCACCTGGTTGCTGTAAAGCATATTCTGAGGTACCTGAAGGGTACGGTTGACTATGGGCTCAAGTATGATGCGAATCAAAAGTTTAACCTGCATGGTTGTTGATTCAGATTGGAAAGGTAGTGCTGTAGATAGGAAGAGCACTTCTGAGTGCTGCTTCAGTATGGGATCAGGCGTGATCTCTTCGTTTAGCAGGAAGCAATCCTGCGTAGCGCTGAGTATAGCCGAAGCAGAGTATGTTGCAACTTGTTCAGCTAGTTGTGAGGCAGTATGGCTTAGGAAGCTACTATCTGAGTTATTTGATCTCCCGTTGGAGGCTACTGGTATCTTTTGTGACAACCAGAGTTATGTGAAGCTGTATGAGAACCCGGTGTTCCACGACAGGTCGAAACACATAGAGATCAAATATCAGTATATCAGGGATATGGTGAAGAGAGGAGCAGTGAAGCTTTTGTATGTTATGATGGATGAGCAGATTGCAGATGTGCTAACGAAGCCACTAGCCAGAGTGAAGTTTGAGTACTTCAAAGAGAGGCTTGGTGTTCTTCATATCGAGGACACTTCGAGGAAGAAGTGATGGAGACATTTGCTGAAGCCATTCCAAGCATGTTGGAAGGAGGATCCTTCACATGGTTGTGGATGTAAGCGTTGGATGATGACCATCAGGACGATGCTCCAGTTACTACTCTATATATCTGTATGCATCATGTTGGATGCTGGATATGATCAATTGAATCATTTATGTATGTATGCATCATGTTGGATGTTGGATATGATTAGTTGGATCATTTATGTATGTATGCATCATGTTGGATATTGGATATGATCAGTTGGATCATGTGTATGTATTTGTATATGTATCGGGTGGATACATTATATGATCAGGTAGATCATGTATGTTGATATGTATCAGGTATGATCAGGTGGATCATGTATTTGTATATGTATCAGGTGGATACATTGTATGATCAAGTAGATCATGTATGATGATATGTATCAGGAAAATACTATGTATGCATCAGGTGGATGCATTGTATGGTTAGGATGATCATGGACGATGAGATTCAAGATGTTGCTCCAGATGACATGCATCAAGATGATGCAGTGATGATGATCAGGATGATCATGTGTACATCAGAATGATGTATGGTGAGTATTAGGTTGATACTCTGTGGTCGTGGACAGGTTGTGTAGATAAGCATATAATAGCGCCCTGGGAGGTTTGCAGATTCTCTTTCTAGGTTTTTTCGCTGGCATATAATAGCTCCCTGGGAGATCTGGAAAATGCTCTTTCGAGGTTTTGCTTTGGGAGGACATATAATAGTTCCCTGGGAGGTTTGCAGATTCTCTTGCTAGGTTTTGCCGCTGGCATCTAATAGCTCCCTGGGAGATCTGGAAAATGCTCTTTCGAGGTTTTGTCCTATGGCATGTAAGTAGATCTGGGAGATCTGAACAGGATGAAAAAGGCCTCAGATTCTCTTTCGATGCATTGCCATGAACACATGGAATAAGTCCTAGAGATCTGGATAGGATGAAAAAGGCCTCAAATGCTCTTTAGGGTTCTTTCTTGACAAGACACTCTTTTAAGGTTTTGTGGTGGGGGTCACATGTAATAAGTCCTGGAGATCTGGATAGGATGAAAAAGGCCTCAGATGCTCTTTAGGATACTTGCTAGTCAAGAGACTCTTTTAAGGTTTTGTGACAGTCACATGTAATGTGCTCTTGGGAGATCCAACAGGTAGAGTTGTGTGCTCGTAACAGCCTAGGATGTTGCAGCCAGGTTTTGTGACGCATGTAATAAATCCTGAGGATTCCACAGTATGGCCAGTGATGATGAAGACCTGCAGGTGGTGGGCCTACATCCAGTATGAAAAAGGATTGGCTCTGTAGAACTTCCTATGACGAGTAGATTCAGAGATTGATTGAGATAGCAGCAGCAGTGATGATGACGATGATTCGAGGATGATGATTCGCTGATGATGATCCAGAGAAGCATACTTGTGCTAGCAGATCTATGTCGAGAAATACCTTCCTAGTTAAGAGGGAGTGTTGATGTATATGTAACTTCGGAATGTATTTCATATATGTATATTGTACTCCTATAGAGATGGTATTATTCCTCTATATGGAAGTGTCGTCATTTATATTGTAAGTGTCGTAACTTATACTTGATGGGTTATTACACCACCTTGTTGGAGTCGGCCCTGTATAAGTCATGTGGGTCAAAGGGTTATTAGATCACCCTATTGGGTGTCGTCCCAGTCAGCATTGTGTTATGTGGTTAAGTTGAGGCCGACCTAGTAAAGGTTATTAGGCAAGTCAAGTCAAGTATAAATAGAGTGCGGGAGGCACTCTATTTCATCATTCTATTCACACACACACTCTTTGGAGAGTGGTGCACTTGTGGAGGAGGAGAAGCTGCTACTAGGAGATGTCTATCTCTTATGCTTGGGTTGTATCATTGCTCTATCTATCTCTGAGGAAGTTATTGGGGTTTTTCACCTTTATGGTTTTGCCCAAGTAAACTCTATGTCTCTTGTGTGCTGGAATTATTGTATCCATGATTGATATGTTGTAGATATGTTGTACATGTTGTTCTCTCAGTTAAGATCCTAGATCAGATTGAAGTAAATTCTGAAAAACTAACAAGCGCTTCAATCGATAATGATAATGGGGCTCAAGGTACCTAGTACGATCCAACAAGTGTGAATAAGAGGACTTGAAGTCGAACACTTGAGGAACCTGTCGAATAAAAGACATTGATGTATTCCCATTATTCAACAACGAAGGAAACTGCCACTGATGACTGCAATCCCCAAGGTACTAACCGAAACTCTAATCTTCGTTCTTAGAGCATAATGAGCTGAAGTCGATGGGAAGAAGTCCGTTGGAAGGGAGGCATTAATGTATCCTCCATCATCCAACATGAGGAACACTCATAGGTATGAGCTGATGTGGAGTAGGACGAGTAACAAGATGAAAGAAACTGACACCAGGATGGTCGACACGTGAAGTCAAGGTAAACTGCAGAATGGCCGACACAGGCTGTATCATTGAATAGTGAGCACGACACGGAGTGACTTAGGCAATTTTCAACATAAAAGTGGAAAATGATATAAATCTGCGATGTAGGAGACATAACAGACCCTCCATATGGTTGGGAGAATAACCAACCGGGGGAGTAAAAACTCGAAGATCAAGTTCAACCTATGGCCAAAAACTAAAACCCAACTGACGTGAAAGACTCAAGTAGGTGATGTGTTCAAGGACATGACTTACATAACTTCCTTTGAAACTGAAAGAGATGTGATACACCCTTCTTATCCCTTATTCTTTTTTATAAAAGAATATCCTTCTTGTTGTTTTAATGAGTCCAAGAAGAAAAGAAAACTCAATAATTCCAACCATGTAAAGAGTTTAATGAGCCCATGGGAGGAAGACTGAAGACCTTCTTCATTGTTTACAAAATTCGAAGAAGAGATAGAAGAATACTCTATAATTCTGATCTCTAGATTTTAATATCGAGCCGAGATATGTTCTTGCTCGCCGGTGTTTTCAATTTTAAGGAGTCTGGAAAACTTAAACAATAACTCCGTACACCTACTCGTGGATTTTAATATCGAGCCCAAGTAGGTTAATGCTCGCCGGTGTTTTCCTATTTATAGAGTCTGAAAAACTTAAACAATCCTCTATTTAGCCTCTCGTGGATTTCACATCGAGCCCGAGTAGGTGAGTGCTCGCTTGGGGTTTTCATGTTTAGAGAGCCTGAAAACCCTAAGGAGAGGCTACAAAAGGCCTTTTTCATATAGTTAGTCACCTCCCCCGAAAAAGTATAAAACAATGAGAGGAGAACTCTTCTAGCCACGCATGACTAGAGTATTCCTTTTCGTAAGTAATCCACAAAAATCTGGAAAAGGGTTAAACTTATACTTAAGAAAATGTCACTTCAAATCCTTTAACGAGTCTGAAAGGACAACTATACTCGACAATCTTATCATATTTAAAGAGTCAAACAAGAGTGTGAAAGAACTCTATAAAGATCTTTTTCGTAAATTTTTAACGAGCCTGAAAAAGTAAACTCATGACCTCCTTATTATTTTTAACGAGCTCGAAGGAGAGATGGAAAAATGCTCGTAACTTCCTTACTATTTTTAACGAGCTTGAAGTGAAGGTGGACGAAATGCTCATAACTTCCTTACTATTTTTAACGAGCTCAAAGTGAAGGTGGAAGAAATGTTCGTAACCTCCTTACTATTTTTAATGAGCTTGAAGTGAAGGTGGAAGAAATGCTCATAGCCTCCTTACTGTTTTTAACGAGATCGAAGGAAAGGTAGAAGACTGCTTGTTTGTGGATCAATGACCAAATGAATGGCAGACCGCATTATAGACTCCAGGAAAACTTCATCAGATGGAAGTATGTCATCCCAAATAGAACGCATGTCTAAACATTCAGATTGAGTCATCACCTGGTCAATTGCCGGGACCCAGTCCCGAGAAGGTAAGCATGAATTCAGAGGCTTCTTCTTAGTAGCAATTGGACTCAAGGAACAATATGCCACAATATTTGATTGTGACATGGTAGTGCCTACTAGCGAGGGATACACTTGGTCTATAGTTGGGTAATAAGAGGGATCAACAAATGAAAGCTGATCGATAGTGGCAATGCATTCATTATGAGGAAAATGCATCACACGAAATAGCGTAGACACCACAGCCTGCATACCATATGCGTAATCATGTCCGAGGATCATATTAAAATCCATAGGGTCCTTTAAAACCATAAAATCAAGTAAGACTGTTTTTCCACTCAAAGTAACAGGTACCTGAGGGAGGATTCCCAATGGTTCACTAGGTCTTTTATCGAAATTCAACAACCAGTTAACAGCTGTAACAAGGTTGGGGAAAGCTAGATTTCTCCAAGCATAATGGGATAAGATACTAACAAAGGCTCCTTCATCTACAATACATCGATGAACCACATGGTTGCCGATATCAACCTTTATCTAAAAAGGTGTAGCAGAAGGAAGGCAAGGCCTAGTTAGACTATTCCAATCAAAGGAAATGATCCCAAAGCTTAGTGGGGGTTCACTCGGCACAGATGCAGTGCCCCCATTTTCAAAAACATCCGAACTGGTAATGCAAAAGACTTCAGGGACAGGTGCATCGGTCTCTGAAGGACTGATGGGATCGGTCGAAGATTGCATCGATTCGATCACTTCACTCTCCGAAGAAAGAGTGGGGTTGACCAAAGATCGCATTGGTTCAACCACTTTATCAACCAAAGGTTGATCTGGATTTTGGGAATCAATAGACAATTCAGGAGTAGAGGATCCTTCAGGCATGGACCACACTCTCCGTACCTCTTGAATAGCAGGGCACAAGTGAGTAAGGTGATCTCCCTTACAAAGTTTACAAGGGAACTTTGGCTTCCATCCTATAAGATTAGAATCCTTTACAAAAACAGTACTCTCAGCATGACAAGCATTAGCCGACAGCTTGCCCCCGGCATGACTTGCAGTGGCTGGTTGCTCAGAAGCAGAATATTTTTGAACTACGCACCACACTCTTTGCACTTCTGGAAGTACAAGGCACAAATAGGTCAGGTGGTCTCCCTCGCAAAAATTACAAGGGAACTTAAGCTTCTGTTTATTAGGTTTGTCAACAATGTCAACTTTGTTCATCTTAACCCACAGTTTTTATATTCAGTGACAGAAAATCTGCGGTGAGAATTTTGCAATTCGACAAGTTTCGAACCTATTAAGCAGGTTCTTGTTCTCCTAAGGATGAACCTGCTTAATAGGTTCGAAACTTGTCGAATTGCAAAATACTCACCGCAGATTTCCTGTCACTGAATGTCAACTTTCTCAGCATGAATTGCAGTGGTTGATTCAGTGTCTCCAATATGACTCACAGGAACTGGTGACTTTTCATTAATATGACCAACAGTGATCAATGATGTGTCCTCAACATGAGAAACAGTGGTTGAAGACATACTTTCAGTATGATTTGCAGTGACTGAAAGTTTTCTCCCAGCATGACCTCCGGAGGCTGGGTAGGTGCCCCCAGCATGACCTTCATAGGCTAGGTGGGTGCCCCCAACATGACCTTCAGAGGTTGGGTGGCGAGGTTCAGTATGATTTCCAGTGACTAAATGAGTTCTCCCAACATGACCATCAGAGGTTGAATAGGTGCCCCTAGCATGACCTTCAGAGGCTGGGTGGCAAGGTTCAGTATGATTTCGAGTGACTGAGCGAATTATCCCAACATGACCTTCAGAGGTTGGGTAGGTTCCCCCAGCATGACCTTCAGAGGCTGGGTGGATGCCCCCTTGCTTTGGCATCTTCTTCCTATTCTTCCTCTGTCTATTCCTTTTAGATTGCTGGTTACTAGTATTACTACTTTCACTACATGAGGTAGAAGGAGGAGGAGAAGATGCTACTGGCGAAGCAGGAATAGGGTTCTGATGCTCTTGATATGAAGTGCTTACATGAGAAGCATCAGGAGCATGCAAGGCATTCAGAGTGGAAAATAACCAAACCGTTAGCCCTATAGTGAATCCCAGAAGATTCAAGGTAGCCATTAAGGGAGTTCCAATGTTCCCAATAAATGGAAAAGCACGAGGAGCCCCTTGAACACGGGTCCCTTGATTGGTGTTCACCGGGATGTTATCCATAGTTTTCGACTCAACGGGCCAGAAATATCTAAGGCCAACTAGAAACAAACTGCACAAAGAGCACACCACTAAAAATTTCCTAAGTAATCAAACCAGGTAAACAATGGAAAATACTCTCGGAAGTAGGTCTGGGATGATTAGAACCAGAACAAACTAACAGAGTTTCGACAGTCAGTTACATGGCGTCCTCTGGAGGTCTACTGGGTGCAAGCGTTTGAATCACCAAACCGCCCTCCTGGGATTACTGCCAAAGGGTTACCTTCCACATTTGTCTGAGGTGAAGTGGGAATAACCGCCCACTCTACCTCTGTAGAATCCTAGAGGTATGATACTAAGGCTACCATCAATACGAAATAACCTAGAGGGACAGTCGTCAGCCTAGTCGAAATGCATGGGAAGGGTAGCAAAGCCCGAGGTCCGAAAGGACCCCTGTACGCAAGTCAAATCTGGTTTATGGTTGAGAAAGAAGTGAGGAGATATCCTCAACAGTTCCAATCGCCCACGGCCTCGTGCTTAGCTCTGGTTTAAGTATATTTTCCCAGGATTATTTGATATAGATAGATTTACCTAAATGAAAATCATACTACGATTATCGAGTAATGAAGCCAGTTCCAAGTCGTTTAAGGTGATTTAAGCTCGAAACTCTAGCCTAAGCTAGTTGATGTCGTGTATACCTAAAAGGAAAAATGTTGCTAATAAATTTATTAATCTTTCTTTGTAAGGGCTATTTGTTACTCAAGGGTTGTAGTGCAGTGTGTGGAATGGTTTGTTATGAAAGTAAATTGCATATAAAGTAATGCTTTCAAATTCACAAAAAAATTTCTCTTTCCGTTTATATTCTTTCAAAAATCGAAAACTAGACAATCCTAAATCAAAATATTTTTGTATTTTCTTTTTTAATATTTCAAAGCAAACTATGCTACCTCGAAATAATGCAATACCTTACTACTAAGCTATTTGAACATTTTTTTGTCTTTTTTGATAAATGTAAAAGAAAGAGAACTTTATACAAAAGCAAGCAAGATCTAAATATAAAGCATGTGTAAGACAAACACCTAAATGGCTCAAAGAAAACGAATCAAGAGACTCGATGAAGACTTGACTTACCAAGTTTTTGCAAAAGAAAAACTTGAGGCTTGGAAACAAAGTGAAAAAGAAATAGGGAAAAGAGACACGTGTGATGGAAAGGCAGACCTAAATAGGTTGCTCCTAAGTATCAAAACCCTAAGAAAAACACTAAGCCAAGCAAAAAGTAAGCAAGCGAACCAAGAATGACTTTAACGACACACAGACTCAACAGAAAGACAACTAAGAGGCTTCAACTTACTTGAACTGAACTAATAAGATAATCAGCAAGCATCTGAACCAAGCAACCTTTCGAAAGCAACCCTAAGGACTGAATCTTGACATTCAAACCCTAATAGAAAGGATAAGACAAAGAGAAAGCATGCTATACATTGCGACAGACAACAAACATTCAAAATGCAGGTCAGTATGGATGCAACAACAACTAGGGTGAAGGTATGCAGCTATGTCAGAAAGAGAATAGTGCACAAAATTCAAAAAGGGCTAGTAAGCGGCAAAGACACTTAATCAAAGACCCAAGCAAGCGAAAACAAGCTAAAAGAGATTGGAGAGGCCAACAAGACTCAACAGAGACATAGGAGGTCTCAGGGGTCAGTGCAGAAAGCAAAGCAACAGGCTGGAAAAGAAACCAAAGCTTGGAAATCAAACCCTAACATCAAACTAGACACTACAGGGAAATAACCTACTATGTAGTGTAACAACCAGCGTACATCAGGAGAGGTACGCTACTGTGCAGTGCAAGGAGGGCAGTTTATCAAGTAACAAACGTTGTTGTAAGTAGGGAGGACCAGCGTACAGGCCTTAAAAGGGTACAAAGAGGATTTGCAAACAATCAACTGAGATGAATCAAGCACAAAGGATAGGTAACATAGACCTACAAAACCTCTCAGACAATCAAAAAGACTGAAAAATGGGCTGGAAGAAACCAAAACTAAGTCTCCTAGAGCGGTAAAACACACGGTTACTCACCAGTGGAGTCGCCAGTTTGTTGTTCGGGATTTCTACCCTATAGTGAGGAGATGGACACTACCAACTGGGCGGGGTTGACAGGTAAACACATTGATTATGTTGCATTTAGTTATTGTAAAAGAAAGAGATCAAGATTGAGAGAAATACCTCTTTTCGACGGCTGGTCCTAACTTTCGCTTGGTCTCTTGCTTGATCTCCTATTCGCTCTTCTGCTTGACGAACCTGCAATACAAAAGATACATTCCTCAGCGTATCTTGACCATATAACATATGATGAAATTATAAAACAATTTAACATAAACTATAATCAATAATTAAACCAAATAGACATACAATCCAATAGATATCTGATTTGGGACAGGGAGGGTGTTTCGACCTTTTTATTGTAAAAGAAACATGAAATTAGTACAATATACGTGATGTGTAGAGATGTTTCTGCAACCGGATCCTAGGCTCCTACTCTTCACTCTAACTTGAGACTTTCCTCCAGCGTAACAGTGCTTAAACCCTTTCTTCTAGGTCCCTCTCTCATGGATCCTCCTTGTATTTATGGGACAAGGTAGGCAGTTTAGATCGAGAGGTGGTTGAATTGGGAAGTTTAGATCGAGAGGTGGTTGAATTGGGAGGTTGGGGAAGTTGCAAAACCAACTTCAACTAATCCCAATTTCTCAAATTAATATATTTTTGATTTCATCTTAATATGTACGCGGGTTTCATACCACAAGAGTAGCATGTAGGAAGCAACTTATGGGCTTTACAACAAGCATTTACAACTTTTTGGGAGATCTACGCTGGTTGTCCTTGAGAAAAGTAGGGTATTTTCTCAAGGTGTACGCTGGTCTTGTATGCAGAGAGGGGCATAGATGTGGCAAAATCAGAGGAAATTGCAATCTTTGCAGGTGAGGAGTGTACTTCTGGCAACAAGTCATCCAAGGCAATTTAGCTCTTCAATCCTTTGTGTCCTTTTATGTGATCTACAAGGCAAGGTGATCACGGGATGGAGAAGTGCAGATTTGACCTAGAACAGAAGGGAAAGAATGTATCATAATATCTTTGAATACAAATAATAACATACTCCACCAGTTAAAAATCCACAAGTCCAAACTAAGTGGTCCGTTCTAGCCCCCAAAGTAGTAGGAAAGCTCCAACTTTCTTACTTTGTTGCAGCTTCTCCACACTGCTCAACAACGTCATCAAAAATATAAATTGCAATTCTTCTCTTTATCCTTACCCTAAAAGACATCAAGAAAACTCCAAATTCATCTAGCTCGAAATTAGAATGTAGAGAAAAATGGTTCAAAAGCATCAGAATATGAGATAAGGAATCAAAGGATATTTACTTGAGCTACACAGTAAAAGATAAAATTCCTTAGTTTATATTCAGTTAACTAATACATATTGAATGTAAGCAGTATATTCAAGTGTTGACTAACAAGGAAATAACTGCTCAAATTTGTGGAATAAAAACAAGGGAACCTGCTTATTCTGATAAGATATATGTATGGTTCCAAATTGAAAATTAATTGTGCTTTCCCATAATTGTCAGAGAATGAATTCTGTTGTTGATTGACACAGAATGAATTCTGTTGTTGAATGGTTAAAACCACTACTTCAAATTTTATATAGCTATTGTGGAGATCATTACATGGATCAAAGATCTTTCTTTTATAACACGGAAGAGAAACACCTATGATTATTAAATGTTTATAATGGTTAACTAAATCAATAAATGTGGAAGTATTAATGCAATCTACAACATAGAAGTGATCAATCTTCAAGACTATTTATCAACATAGATGTTATATAAGACAAAAGACCATCGTAGAATGGCAAGAATGAGTCCTTGAATGTCTTCATTAGTGTTCCTATGCATTCACCAACCTAAATTAAGAAGATTTTTTCATCCAACCATATGAGAAAAAGTATGAGCCAAAAATCAACTACCTCAGTGTTTGAGTATAACACTAATTCACCCGCCTCTCAGCGTTATCAATGTATTCTTCAAACCTAGTCTACCAGATGTTTCGTTTAGATACCTTGAGTTCATATGCCCTAGATTGATGTCACAATAGTCAATAAATTCACAATTCAAATGATTTTATGAAAAGGTGAAAATTGTTCCTTAGAAGTAAAATGCAGTGGTATTGACAGAAGGAGCAGAAAACCAATCAAGTACAAAAGACTCAATCACTACAAAACAATGTGGTCAAAATAGTGTTTGAGGACTCAAGTAATTTTTCAAGTCTAGAATTGGAATATTTGAATAGGATGAGAATTGAAAGATTTGATTGTAACGAATCTGCTCTTAGAGGCAGAGTTCAAATAGGACTATTATTGAGTAATTATAGGATCTCATAGATTCTAGGAGCGAGAGTAAGATATTGAACAAACAATTTTTATTGTTTATTGTATATATGTTATGTAATATTAAGATGAAAGAAGATGACCAATTAAGGGAGAAATCACTCCACAAGAGAATGAAAATCAGAACGAAATTTTCTGATTATGTATGTACATTTTATGAATGAAAGAGTTTTCATTCTGTTCACAAATTGTTTTATTAATAAATCTATTATGACCGAGAAGAAATTATGCGTAAGGATTTAAGACAACTTATGTTGTAGTGAACTGAGGGAGAGAAATTAGTACATATTGTAGATGGATAGGAATGATCTCTCTTGATTAGATCCTCCAGAACAAGTTTGTAAACTTGTTTTAATAATGATCAATTCGACGAGAATTGATTCAAGATTTCTATGTGAAACACATTCATTTTGTAAGTTATATATTGTGTTTAGTATCCAGATTGTAAGTCAATTTGTGTTTGAAATCCAGCTTTAAAATGCACACATATTTATATGAAAGTGCATCTAGCTCTAGTGGAAGTCGAAATTCTTGTAGTAAAATTGAATTTCCTATTGAGGATTGATATTGAGGAGTGTAATTTAGAAATTGGGTTCTCTGTGTTTCTAACTTGTACTGTGATTATGAATCCTGCGTTAAAATCCCGGGGAGGAGAGAATCAGTACACATTTAATCTCCTCTATGTTGTATTAGAGAGAAACGCCTAGTTGATGGTATTCTGCATGAAGGATTTGGAATTATCCTAGCCATTGATCGGAAACAGTGTCTCCAAAGTTACAAAGTAGTGTGTATTAGGCTGTTTAAATTTGAGACTAGTTGTTATCTATTAAGTGAAATGCCCCACAATTGAAGTTAACTCCAGTTATGGATGTAGCACCCAGTTGCTAATTCACCAAGCTTTCGACTGAATTTGACAACTAGAGCCTTGGATATTTACATTGAGAAGTTGAGGTTCAAACGTGAAGAGTGGAGGTCAAAGATCGTTGATCAATTCATTGATAAGGGTGCTATTGAAAACATCAAAGGGAAGTCATCTAGGGGAAGCTACGATATATTTGGGTGAGCGTTATAATATGTTTTGAAATGGGTGAATGATGCATGAAGTATTGTGAAATGAGTCTAGCAACAAGGGCACAAAGGAAGGGTGGGATGGTAGAACAAATAGTTGAAATCTAGAATGATGGATGGTTGAATGATTACAGAGAGGGTTTAATCAATAGTGGAACAAAATTTTATATCCTGGAGTAGAACAGTCCACAAATAAATGAGAAGGATCTTTGAAAAAGGTAAACCTGCAAGATAATTTGATTTTGCATGCATAAAAAAAACTCCAAACTTTCCCTCCTATAAATCATAGGCATATTTTCCGAGTATAAACCTAGCTTCATACTCAATAATCGTAGTGTATATTGATGGTTATATCTGGTGTTCATAAATTGGTGTGCAGGTGATAGGGCATTTTTTTAATACAATGATTCCCTTAATTTCGTTCTTGTTGCTTAACAAGTGTAAAATGTCACATATTAAGCTCTAAGCAATTAGTTTCCTTAATTTTTGTCTATCAACCCATTTGTGAATCTTGGGTTGGTTATTTGTTAGTCTTCATCACATTTATTGGTAAAGTTGTATAGTAAAATTTTAGTTAATTTAGGATAATGATCATTGGCAATAAGGTCGTGTAGTGATACATTTTCTTCATAAAGACCATGGTGATTTTATGATCTTGAACATATTTTGGATGTGAAAGAAGTGTGCATTTTGGACAAACTTTCCGAGCTACAAAAGTTTTGTTATGATATACATAAAGGGAATTTTTTCCATGAAGTATATTGAAATATCCTCCCATCTTTGATTCAAAAAATATGAAGGGTTGGATTAGATTTAGTGGAGAGACGTTCTTAATTTTATAGTTTGGATTACTTCTTATGCAAAGACAAAATGAATTGAGAAATACTTAGACACTATAAAATGAATGTAGTGTACCTGCATTGGGAACAAAATGAGATTCCTATGGAATTTTGTATTATACCTAGATGATGCAAGTAGGTGAATCCTATCTTTATTTCAAAGTATAATATCCTGAATTTGGAGTAGTAATCTCTACTTCAATTGTACATGTGTGTCACAGAATTGTTCAACAAAAGTCTTGATGATGTCGTCCCACGATTTATTTATTTTTATAGATAAAAAGAAGTTATATGATTGGTCCACATTTATAAGAATATGAGATGTTGGCCATAATAACACAAGGTTTTATGAGATTTGTACGTTGTATTTTCTACTCTACATCAATATTTTTCTCATAGGGGAGCTATATCTATACTATTCTTATTTTCTTTCTAACACGATTAATTACAAGATATCAACAACAATATTGTTTTTGCAAAGACAACAAGATATAGTTAATTGACAAAAGGAGGGATCCATGAGTGCCTTGGTGATTTCTTTGTGCTTGGGTTGGTGACTTCATTCTTCTATCTCTATACATTCATCTTTATCTTTGTGTGGGCTCTGTCCTCGCATAAAGGTTCTAACTTCTTTTCCCTTCTTACCTATGATTCCCTTTTTCATGCGCTTAAGTTGCTTCCTTGTCATCGTAATTGCTTCTTTATTCTTTTTCATCTACTTAGACATATAATATAAGTTAATATAATAATGTAAAGCAATAAAAGAAAAAGAAACATGATTCAAAGAAGTAACAGAAAGTGAAATTTCATTATAATAGAAATTAAATAATATATTAAGGGAAACAGGGGAGGAGGAGGAAATAAAAAAAGAGGGAGAGAGGAAGAGAAGGGGTTGTTTTGGGGGCTTTTGAGGTGAGAGCTTGGAGGAGGAGGAGGCTGACAATAAGAGGAAATAAAGTAATCAAGCACTGGAATAGGGTTAATTGTTGGGGATCAAGGGCCTCAACCATTTGATGGGGGTTGGTTGGGTGGAGAGTCACCCCCCCAACTTCACTTGCAGACCGAAAAGCTACCAAGCATCCAGGTAGGTAGGGTTCCCCTATGTGATTCAGAATTATGTTGTTTTTTCTTTACAAACTGGTTTTGCGTGTTGTGTTAATTTTTTGGTTTGTTTTGTTGTTCCTTTGGTTTTGGGTGATTACATTTGGTACCAGCATAGATCCATCTTAACCCCGTATCTATCAAGCACCGAGAGGGATCCAATTTCTTGAGGTGTATTTCTTTTTTTAAATTTAAACTCAAGAAATTTGATCTTTCTTGATTGATATATCCTGGTTTAAGTTTTAAGTTTTTATTTTATAAACGAACATCTATTCTATCAAGCACCGAGAAGGATCCAATTTATTGAGGTGTATTTCTTTTTTTTAATTTAAACTCAATAAATTTGATCTGTCTTGATTGATAGATCGTGGTTTAAGTTTTAAGTTTTTATTTTATAAACGAACATCTATTGATCGATCCATAATTTTTTTATTTTATGAGTCGACATGAATTTTTTAAATTATTTTTTAATTATTTTGTTACAAGAGCACCTCGTTCACTCGGTGCAATCATAACTTATTTTTTCAACCCTAAGACCTATGGGCCTTTCCCATATTTGACATATTTATATTAAATTTAAGGAGAATAGAGTAAAATATATTAGATCTAGTATATTACTATCTTTTAGGGCCATTTGAACCCTTGGCCTATGTTATTTTTCAACCAGAGATTGCGTTTGTGTTATTTTGTGTCTTGTGCTTATAGTTTTCCTGAGCATTTTTTAGCCATGTGGTCCTGATACCTTCTTGGAGAACCATGTTTTTTGTTTGCAACCAATTCTTGTTTTCATCATAGTCGTTGCAGTAATTCTTTGAACCCAAAGTTGTTCAGATTTGTTGAACTCAATACTGCAAAGATATGTTTTTACGTGTATCGGAGCTTCCATATGGGTTTCGCTTTGTTTAATCCTGGAACTTTCTTCAACAAAATTCGTGCTGGTAATTATCAGATCATAAATTTTGTGATAATTGATGAAGCATGGTAACTGTTGTGGTGATCGTCCCTGTTACACACAAAATTTACTCATCATAAGATTCAGTGTATACACCCCTGAAGATACCTAGACTAAGTAATCATCCTGGGAGGATTTGTAACCAATTGTGCTCATTTTTGAAGGGTCATCGCAGGTTCCACACTGGCAACATGCGACGTCGCACCTTGCTCTATTACAGGGTGAGACGAAGCCAGTTAAGTGGTAAAAATATCTTCTTCGAGGTCCATCTCGAAGCTTGCTGACTTGGGACCCTATCCCTGACCTCTTGGAAGAGCTGGAACTCGGTTCCTAGACCTTTGGAGAGATCCCTTAAGCCTCTCCTACCATCTCTCTACCTATTCTATCCATACCCTATCCATTTAGTCCTATATAAGTGAATCTCACTCCCATCCCAAAGGGAGGAAGACTATGGTATCTACATGCTGGTGAAATCACTCTTAGAACATCTCCACTCACCTATTGGAGAACTCATACTTCCTTGGAAGGATATGGCAATCGGCTTTGTCGGAGAAGGGATACAACATTAAGCCTTGGTTGCGGTTCTATATCTCTATCATGTACTCCTCTATTTGCAGTAATACAAATGCTTTCCACCAATGTTGTTCATGTGTGCAATGATATTGAGTAGTTTACCTGCTTAACTATTCACTTAGATCTCTTATTGTATATATGTCTTTTACTGGTTTCTCTTGTTTGTTGTCTTGACAGGTCTTGCAGCTTGGATCTGACGACAGTGAGACGTCGAGCAACATTTAGGAGAAAGGATTGCGTAGTGAAAAGGTAAGACATCTAGTACTCAATCCTTAAGTAGATCTAGGAAATGCATTGGTAGTCTGTTCTATTTGTTCTAGACTCACTTTGAGCTAGGGAGATCCGGCTGGTGTCCGCTCGAGTGGATTGTCCGATAAAAAATCTGGAGACCATACTGGGGAGTATAAAATTTGGTCAGTAGTTGTTAATCTAAGAGTCATTTTCAGTTGATTGCTTGACACAAGCCTTTTATTTTTTGCCATTTACTTCTTGGAGTTGATTTCACTATTAGATCTTCGTATTGAAGACTCTGATCTACTTCCTCTGAGTCCATACAACTCATTCCCAAACCATTCCATGGTTCATTGCTAGGAGATCTGATTCATTTTTGAATCTAGAATTCGCTTGTTGCACCTGGGCAGTGGAAACAGAGCGACACTATGTCATTCTGGGTCTTTGTTCTTTACCTGTTAACTACTCATCGCATCCCTTGCATTGGTAGACTATGACATCGTCACACTTCCCATGTAAGAGAACTGCGACGTCGCACTGTGTACAAGGACAGAGTGCACCGATTTGTAAAATTTTGGCATGCAGACATCTCTTCTCTGTTTGACAGTCTGGACTTTGGTTTGCTGTATGAACTCTCTCTATGCTGCAAGATCCAGCTAGGGATCCCATTTATGATTTGTATTTTGAGTGTTTGGTTCTGTATGGATTGATTTTGGGTTCCATTTTGGACAAGCTTGAAGACCGGTAGCGGTGGATACTCTTGTCTCCTCCACCTTCATCCGTTCACCCTTGCATTCCCTTCTTTCCATCCCTGATCTGATCAGTACATTAGATTAGCTTCTAGACCTCATTTACATTTGTTTTGAGCTTTGCTTGCTTAGTTTTCTTGATGCTGCTTGGTTTTACATTTGTTTTCAGCTTGGTTGAGTGCTTGTCTTTTCTAGAATTTTCTGAATGAACTAATGCTGCAAGTAGTGTTTTCTTTTCAGTCATTTAAATCTGATAGCTCAGTTGTTATCAAGATTAGACTTTGATGCATCCATTGAAAAATTAAAAAGTGCTTCTTTCCCATCATTTCTCGAACATTATTGAAGAAAATTGTTGTGCATTGGAAAATTCTCGTTTATGTTTTGGAAAAGTTGAATGAACGTATGATCTATTGTGTTTTTCTCGAATTATGAATCGCTCATTTTCTTGAAAGGCTCAAAGAATGCTTCGATTTTTGCAAAATTGATTCCATGCTAAGGAAAGATAGATACATTTTTAATTTTTGTTTCTTTTAGACCATTGAAAGTGAAATTGAAAAACTTGCATATTCCATTTTAGAATCCTCTCTTTTCATTACCTAGTGTCGTTTTGATTCGAAAAGAAAAAGAAAAAGAAAAATGGTTTGATTTGGATAGTAGTGTTGTGATTTTTTTTGTTTCGTCGAAAAGGAAAAGAATACTTTCATAGTCAAGTTTTGTTTGAATTGGGATTGTGTTGCATTGAGTTTGTTTTGGCAATACTATTGGAAAAATCTTTCTTCTTCCCATAGCTAGAATTCATTGAAAGAAAAGAATATTTCGTGCATATAGCCAGGGCTTGCATTATGCTTCCGATTATGTACTCACCTCATGCATTCACCTAACCGTCCAAGATAAAATTAACGGTAAAACTAGGTAAAAAATTTAGCAACTTGTGTGTAAGTTAGAGACGTGTTCCGATGCCATTAAGCGTGGCAGCTGTCGTTATTTGCCAGCACTATATCCTGGGGGTATTGTAGTCTTCCATGTACTTATTGGTATATCGAGCTCCTTCACGTACCCACCAAGTACCATAATCCATACTTGGCGTATCTCGAAGGGTGTATCACGTACTCGGTATTATATAGGAAGGTCTCTTGCCAAACAGTTGTGCATTAGACAGCACCACTACAGATTTGAGTTCCCACGTACATTGCGTATATTGGGAGACACCATTAGGATTCCTGAAACCAACTGAGTTAACCATTTGGCTGTCTTGGCAAAGCAATACACCGAGAACAACACTCGGGGAGATTAGCATGCACGTACTGTCTAGGTAATCGGGTATGCAGGCAGGGGTACGGCCCCAATCCCCCTTGTCGCGTCATATTGTTGGACCCTGCAGTATATCGCGGTTGGTGATGCCTTGATAATCCCGTGAGGTTCCAGACTTTTGAATCCACTTTGTCACATAAGTTTGCTTGTTGCCTTAGTTTGAGTAGGTCTTTCTGGACTGCTTTTCTTTTAGCATACCCTTAGGAGAAATGTTGTTTCAGCCATCCTGGCTGATCATCCTAACACTCTGGTGGATTTTCCCTGGAGAAGATCCCGTAGGATCTTAAACTTATCACCCGAATATCCCCTTAATCCGGTCATAGTTACTGAAGTGGAAAACCCCACTTTGAATGTTGGAGGACTTTTGTTTCCACAAACTCCTCCAGATTCACCTGCCTCTCATCTCCCGCAGGATGAAGGAGTACAAAACCCCGCTTCACAAGAGCTTTCTCCCATCATCCTGGGAGAACCTAGATCGTTGGAATGGATAAACCGACCCCACGACGACCCTACAACAGCTGTTGGTCCTTCAGTAGCTTATTAGACATCTTCTACAGACCACCCAATGGCTCATTTTTCCATCCCATCCCCACCTAACTGGACTACTCCAGAGTTCTCTAGGCCTTACTATAGGCCTGACCCCGCCAAGATTTTTGACCCCATCCATGAACGTTTGGAACAGTTACGTATTAGAGGTGATGAGCTTCGAAGACAAAGTCTCGAGCAACACTCTAAAGAGTTTTGAAATCGCCATTTCCAAATAAGATTTGATGATGGAAACATCCTAGTTCATCCGATATCTTTCGGATCACCTGAAGCACCCCACCACGAGACCACTAATAAGACTGGTCAACCCTCACGAGAGTTCAATCCTGTACCTCAAGTGAACCAACAGGTGGAAGGACAACAGTCCAACACACCCGTCACTACCGCAGTTACTTTACCAGTTCCTCCCCCACCGCAGAATTTGAGGGGAGGGTATTCCATTCCCCCAGGTTATCTTATTGGTAATGTTATTACTACGGTAGCTAGTCAAAAACCCGCATTGGTTCAACCTTTGAATAGTGGTCAACCTGTTGTGGTTGGGGGGAAACCCCCGTTTCCCAACCAGAACGTAGGCGGTGGAATCCCCAACGGACCTTTTGTTGGACCTTCCCAATCCACTAGACCATCCACCACGGGATTATCTCATGTTGGGGGGGCATCAAATGTAACTCAACCCTCATGGAGTCAAGCGTATCTAGGTTCTGTTAACCCTATGCCGGGACAACCTAATCCCGGAAATGCACCGTACGGGATACCTTATCCTAGGAATCCATACACTCTATGGGGGAAACAACCTGTGTTGCAACACAGACCCCGACCAACTATCCCTCAAGCACCACCACCCCCGATCGATCGTCCCCCACCTCCTACTGGAGGTGGCAGGCCCCAACCTAACCTTGGTGGAGGCCCACCTTATTTTACCTACAACATCCCTCACCCTTCCGGCGGTTGTGGGAATGGTCCACCACCCCCTCCCGGCGGAGGTGGCGGGGGACCACCCTATCATGGTGGAGGAGGACATTTCCCTTTGGGTGGTGGAGGTGGTCCACCACCCCCTCCAGGCGGAGGCAATGGAGGACCTAATTACTATGGTGGTGGCAGCGGTGGTGGAGACCCTCATCCTTCCGGTGGCGGAGGTGGTGGGGGCCCCCATCCTTCTGGTGGCAGAAGTGGTCCACCACCCCATCCAGGCGAAGGCGGTGGTGGGCCACCTCATTATGGTTATGGACCCCCACCTCCTCCCGGTGGTGGTGGCGAAATTCCACCCCCTCCAGGTGGTGGAGGTGGACCCCCACCATATTGGAATGGACAACCTTATGGTGGCAGACCTCCTTACGATCCGGGTGGCACACCCCCCTACGGTCAGTTCCCTCCTGGTACACCTTACGGTCAGTTTGGTCCTTGCACGCCTTATTCGTATTACCAATACGTGCAGCCTAACCCACAGCTGCTCTTCCTAGCTACTTTGGACCTTCTTGACCTATCCTGTTTAACCAACGATACTATTTACCACGAATCTAACTGGCCACCGATTCCGGTGAAACTTTCGTCTGATATCCCTAAGTTTGACGACAAGCTAGGTGAAGACCCTAAAAACCACGTGATAACATACCACTTATGGTGTTCATCTAATTCCTTAATGGACGATTCAATTCATCTTAGATTGTTTCAAAGGACTCTCACCGGTTCGTCTACCAAGTGGTACATTGAGTTGCCACCACACTCTTTTCCTGATTTTGGTTCTCTTGCCATGAACTTTTTGACACATTTTCAGCTGCCCATACGGTATGAGACTGGTACCGAGCTTTTAACCTCGCTCCGTCAGAATACCGCCACTCACATTTCGTATCATATCCATGAGTGACAAAGAAGACGACATCTCATTAAAGCTCCCATTCCAGATCAACTCCTAGTAGACTAGTTCACAAAATCCCTCATCCCTACCATAGCAAGAGACGTTGCTATGCGAGGTGCTGTCACCGAAGAACAAGCCATCGCGAGTGCCCATGTGCTAGACCTAGTCTACACTTAATCTGGCACTTTGTTTGATATTATGCCTGATGCATCCCGTGGCATTAATGACCCTGCAAAACCACATAAGGGACTCCAAACTGATGGAATCATTGGTTCCCTTAACACCCAGCCTGCTGCTAGCACTATTGGATCATCCAACTCGACTCCGGCTGGCCACAGCACCACCAAGTCCACCGCTCCTAGTGTAACTGTAGAGGTGAATTCTGTCCAATCAGCTTCATCTCAGAAGTTTGGCAATAAAAAGAAGAACAAGGGGAAACCCAAAAATTCTTCCGCCCAGCAGGAAAAAAAGAGCACTCCTGACGATACCAAGCAGAAACAGAAACTAAAGCATCCTTGTTTATTGTGTGGAGATGACCATTTCTCCAAATAATGTCCCCATAGAGACGAAGTACAAAAGTTTCTTAGGGGTAAATCGACTCCCGCAGTCCTCAATGATCCGTTTCCTACTCAGAACCAACAGATGATTGCTCAAACCCCCCCAGCCCAGGGGGAACCAACCAATACCGCACATGTTCTCATGCTGCGTAACGAGATAATCAATTTGAACACTCGCTTGCGATCTTACGACCCGGTCACTTTGAAGGAATCCACTGGAAGTAATGTTGAAAAAGCTTACGACTCCTTAACTGATGTCACTGTACCATCAACTTCTCTCACCATTGAGAAGTCCTCCTTAGACTCGATATTGCAGCCGCCTAAGAGTAAAATTCGAAAAGCTGTTTTCAATCCCAACGCTCGGGTGGCACAAAATTACAATATCGTAGAGGACTTGGCACAAGCTCCTTGCGCCATGTCTACCCTGGAAGTTTTGCAAATTGTCCTAATCAACGCAAAACTCTCCTTGCAGCCATCGATGCAGTCGACCCGGATTCCTCGAATACCATCATGTTCCTACTTGACAACTTTAAGTTGAGGCTCTCACACAAGCTCACATTCCAAGTTTCTGCGAACATTCACTACAACAAATCCTGGAATTAGTGTCCCATTTAGCATTCCTTTTTAGTGTAATTTTATTTTTCATTGAGTGGTCAAAGTAGACGCTAAATGGGACGCGTCATGGACAAAATTTAAAGAGTCTAAAATAACATCTTTTTTTACTTCCTAGATAGCATCCTTTCTGATGTCTTAAATAGCACCCATTTTTTTGCTTCCAGAATAGCGTCCAATTTTGCTTCCTAAACAACGTCGAGGTTTGCTTCCTAAATAACATCCTATTTTTCTTCCTAGAGATTATCATCTTTTACTTCATAAATGACATCCCCATAAGAGTCCTATTTGCATACTTAAAAGCGTCATGTTAGCATTTATGTTGCATCTACATTCGCCATATTTGCATTCAAATTAGCATCCAATTTTGCATCCATATGTGCTACCACTTTAGCATCCCATTTTGCACCACGTTTTACTTCCAATATGCACCAATTTTCGCTTCTAATTTTGCAGCAATTTTTGCTTCCTTTTTTGCATCGTGGTTTGCTACCAAGATGGAGCCAAATTTTTCTTCTATTGTTGCACCATATTTTGCTTCCTATGCAGTGCCATGTTTTGCATCCAAAGTAACATCTTATTTTGCTACCATATCAACGCCATGTTTGGCTTCCTCATTAGCATCAAGTGTTGGGCCTCTTTTTAACGCCTAGTTTTGCATCTCTATTGATGTCAACATTAGCACCATGTTTTGCTACCACTTTAGCACCTAATTTATCGTCCATTTTTACTCCAACAGAATCACCACATTTTGCTTCCCGTTTAGCAACTAATACAAATTACCACAACAAATATTTTTTTAGAAAATACATTGCAACATCATTAGGGCACGGAGGAATCGAACCACCAACCTCCTACTTGTAAAGCGGGTGCTCTTCCATTGAGCTAGCACCCTTTAAGAATTGGGGAGAGGAGCAATATTAACACATAGATTGCATGATTCGTAATTCTAATAAAAGACAATATGCATTGGTTGCAATCTATTAGATTGAATATCATATTGGATTTTTTTGTGCAAAAAGGTTCTCCTTAAAAATATTGGTATATTGTTGTATGATTTCATTTGTCTTCAGTTTTATTATTGCTTAATAAGGAAATAATATATGGTTGATAATATTCAAGATACCTATTATTTGGCTTTAACTGAAATTTGATATTAGTACCATTGAGAGATTTCAACTCATCCAAAATATTTAGATCGATTGGTATCATAGAAATAAATTTATGAATCTATGGACTTGCAATAAGGCATCCATGGGAAAATATCATAAGAGAGTGATACTTTAGGAACTATAATAGATAAGTAAACAAATCTATGAGGATAATGAACAACTAGAAAAGACTTTCTAGTAGTTGGATGAGAAGAATGAATAGTTGCATAAAACTTTGCAAAGCCATGTGAAGCTTCTTAAGGAAAAAAATGTCTAGGTTGTGGAAAATATAGTGTAATAGTTGGCTTGTAAGAAAGCCATATTGATGAGTCTTTAAATGGAGGTGGAAAATATTGAGAAAGAAAGGAGCCTTGTTTTGACTCAAGATGCGCATACCATGATTGAGGGAATTTTAGGGTAAGCACTTCAACTTCACCCCTTGCTCAATTTCAATCGACATATGAGTCTTTTGGTAGTTTTGAATTTCATACCAAAGAGATAGGTTTGAATTTTTTTGCAAAGGATGGGTTTTGATGGCCAATGTCTTGAAAATCATGGTTAAGGCATGAAGAGCCCCATTGCAATGAACTCTAGACTACAACATGTTCATTTAGGATATTATGGTGGTAAGGAAGTCAAAGGTGGATGTTCGAGACACATTTAAATAATGTGAAAGCCTCAAAGATAATCTTTGTGGAGGCTCAAGATTGAGGAAATACAACAACTCCAACCAAATAATAGATCACAAAGAATGATCAACATCCCTTTGTATTATGAGAAAGGTAGCAAGAAAACAAGTTAAGCACCCATTCATATTCCAACAGTTGGAATAACAAGTAACTTGGGAGAGAGAAATCCCAAGTGAAAGTGAAAGGTTTCAAAACTACCTTATGTCACTTGTTTTTGTTACAAGAAGAAGTGTCACGAGGCATACCAATGTTGATATTCGTTACCTTGTTACTTTTGTGGATTCAACAACCATTATGTGGCTTAGTGTTGGAGGAAGTAGTCAAAAACCAAAGACAGATTTTATTGTGTAACTCATCAAAGCTAACTTCACTATGTTTTTGTTCCCATAATTTCCAAAAGCATGCATACTCCATCCTTAGTCCAATTCCAGTTTTCAATGTAGACAATACCCACCCTCAGAAGAAATGTTGGGTTTACAGGGGAAAAACCAGTTTTAGAAGGAAAGACCCTGACAAGATAGTATCACAACATGGTCCCAGCCCACAATGAAGGGCATCCACCATCTAGGCAAGAGATCTCCAATGCCTAAGGGAATAAATCCAAGGTAGCACCATCCTAAGGTGAAGCATCCACTGAGAAAGCTCTCTCAATTGTGCATATTTATCATGGACAATATCTCATGCTACAATCCATTTCGGACCATCCAAGGGCTAAACATACACTATGTACCCTAAATATGATGAGGCAACCCAAAACATGGTATAAACACTTTTGAAATTAACCCAAAAAACTAACAAGTGGCTCCCCAGTAAAGCTGTTATTTGATAAAATTCCAAGCAACTCACCTGTCATTTTAATTGTTTTTCCTTACTTCTGTTTGGGGTGGGGGAGATTTGGAGTGGGATTTGTTTTTGTATGTTTTCCTGGTTTCTAGATGGATGAGACATAAGGGATGACCCATTGTCCCCTGTAGGATCAAAAGATACACCAATTCCTTCAATTTGCAAGGGCCATATAAAAGATGTCCTTAAGCAATCCCTTGCAAATCAAGGATAGCCAGAGACATTTTTGAGGTGTCCCCCCATCCCCGAACATGAAAAGAGAATGCCCTACATCTCCAGGGGCATGATCCCATGAAATTTTGCCTCTCTATAATGGTTAGAAACATCATCATTCATACAAGGGTCTCTACAAAAATATATTCCAAACTCAACATAGAGGAAATATGGTGGTATCTATGAACAAATCACAAGAATTTGGACTGCGCAAAGAGTTAAAAAAAACAACATTACAAAACAAAAAAGAGCCTTAGATATGTATCCTGGAGGCTTTTTCTCAACAACAGCTGAGACACACAGTTAAACAAAGGCAAGTTCACTTAATAGAGAGAGGTTAGATTCAATGTGGTTCCCATCTTGACTAGTTCTAATACTCAACCTCTGCCCAAAGGCCATCCCTTTCTACAGTGATGAAAGATTAGTAGAAGGTTAATTGTGACATTATATACATAGTAACTTTCATGTCTCTTCTATTGCCTTCCTTTTATTCTAAAACTACTATTAGAGATTGGTAACTAAGCCAACTACATGTTTGTGGTGCTTAATTATTCTCCAAATGGCCTAGAGTTGTATCAGCTCTAGGTACAGACAGCAATCAACTGGGAAACATACCCTAAATAAATTTTTTCCCTAAAATGGATCTGGGATGGGTATGTAGAATGAATACGGTTTGTGTCAAACCTTGTAATTTGTGAAGTATGATGCCTTTCGGTATCAGAAACCATCGCTATAAAGTTTAATGCAAAATATAGGAAATGAATACCACTAAGCTGTAAACAAGAAGATAAATCCAATTTCAAAAAGGGCAATCAGCTGGCTGAGCATTAAATCCTACGATAGCCATAAAAATCTACGGCTATTAGCATAGATAGAAGCCTCTATGCAAAGCAGAAAGGTGACTAAGGTATTATATCAGAATACACTTATTGTAACTGTCTGGGCAAAAGATTTGTTTTGAAAGGAAACATCAATATTTTTAATAACTGGGCTTATACTAGACATCAAAATCATTTTTTTTTTCTAACCACACAACCCATTTCAAAATTTGAGAGTTATTCTCTGTGACTAGCTTCTCAATTTTCAACATTCCTGGCATAACTTTAAGTTTATATCTAATAGTTTTTATAATATAGCGCAACATCCTATCTCAACACCTTTATAGATAATATCACTAATGTGAGGATTACAAGGTCATCATCATCCAGCTCTTCCAAATGTCAAAAAGCCATGCAGTGATTTAACGGTCTGGAAAAGGAGGCTATCAAGCTCTGTGAAACATTGTATTTCCATGGAAAATGTTGACATTTTGGACAGTCAATCTGCTGCCTGTCATCAAGACTCAAAAATCAAAAGATCCAAATATTTCACTGGAAGGAAATCAAGAGAAGAAAGGTAAATAAATACATGCTAAAAGGTTAAAATTGTGAACAAGATGTCAGCCTAAAAAGCTAAACAAACTCACTGAAATAAGATGCCAAAGTCAACAAGCAAAAAGGAATAAAAATAAAAATAAAGAAAGAAAGAGAAGATTGAATAAATATTAAAAACTAAGAGAGTCAAACTATCATGAAGCAAACTCACTCACCTTGCTTGTGAAATATGGGAAACCATGTTCGACGGATATTCAAGTCATCTCTCTGTTGAGGCTGTAAGTAAGTTTATCAATTTAAATCACCTTCCTTATTTTTCTCTTTGAGAAAAAATCAACCCAAACAGGGACCTTAGCATTCTCAATGCAAATATGATGTTTAGGCTTGCTAGAATGCTCTGCCAATGACGAGGAATCAACTCAGCTATGGAGAATGTCAGCACTATGCTCTCTCACCCTAACCTTAACAGACCTCCCTACTTCAGCAATACCACAAAAACAAGGGATCTGATAGACACCTTTTTACATACACACGCCGAACACATTGACAGACCATTAGTTTACCATACATTGATTGTCATTATGATGAACTTGTGATATTATGATCATGGTGAATATTTGTGAGCATTGAAGTGTTGTTACCAACTTACCGGCTGTTACTGTTGATTTTATCCTTCTGTTATTACTGCTGAAAACTGCTATCAAATTTACTATTGGTAAATTGCTAGAATTGTCTGTTGTTAGCACTCAATCTATTGTTTCTGGTGGAATCGTTACTGCTATTTTATTTATGTTGATGCAGCTGTTAGCACTTTTAATTTCCAGTGTTGTTACCAACTTACCGGCCGTTACTGTTGATTTTATCCTTCTATTATTACTACTGAAATCTGCTGTCAAATTTACTACTGGTAAATTGCTAGAATAGTCTGTTGTTAGCACTCAATCTACTGTTTCTGGTACAATCATTACTGCTGTTTTATTTCTGTTGATGCAGCTGTTAGCACTTTTAATTTCCATATTTATTTTCAAGAAAAAAACTAAGATTACAAGAAAATCAGATTCAAAGTTTTGGAACTTGTCAATGAGCCCCAATATTGCATTTGTTGTTGGCAATGTTAGTCAATTCTTGAGTAGTTATGGATTGTAATATTGGACTGCAGTTAAGCAGATTTTCAGGTGTGAGACCTAATATCACACATATGCTACTAGCGATGTAAGTCAAATTTGAGAATTCCTATATTGCAATTGTGGGCAGCAGTTTGGCATATTTTCAAGTATTTCAATGTCCAATGGACATCAGCATCACATTCAATGGACATTTGGATGATGCATTGCAGCTAATCAGATATTTGGCAGTGGATTGAGCAAGTGATTTTGATGTCATAGGCCTACATCATATTACTGCTTCAAATTAGAGGTTGGAATCGTCTCATGGGCAAGTAATAAGCAGTCCGGTATTTATCTTTTGAGTCCAGAAGTAGAGTATCTAGCAGCTTGTTAATCAAGAAGCTAGTCTGGTTGAAAAAGTTGATTACGAATTCTGGACTGGAACGGTTGAGTCCCACAGTTTTGAGATGTGACAGCCAGAGTTGCATTGTCATTACCAGGAGTCCACTTAATTCACCAACAAATGGAGAAGCAAAATGTACAGATGGAATTTTGTGGGATTGGGTGGATTTTAGACGATGCATGACTACAGCTTTTCAAAGGGACAAGTCGCAATATTGAATATTGCAAAGGTACCTCCAAGAGCATGATTTTTGTACTATTGAGAATATTCCACTTTGAATCTAGAGCATGATTTTTGTGCAAGCAGGTTAGAGACTGATGTGACTGACCATACAAGGGATAAAATTGCCAAAGCATATTTTCATGTAGATCTTGTGGAACGGATATTGGGAGGATGGTATCTTGATAGTAGTCCTATTAAGGGAGAAATTCCAAGACATATTGGTTGTAAAAGCCATTTTGAAATGTGTGTGAAGATGTTAAACATCAATACACTAATGGAATGTTTAATGATCTTCTAACAAATGTGATTGCAACCCCGTAAGTTCTCAAAATAGCTTATGAAAGTGTAATGCATAACTTGAACCTTATAACTCCAAACATGATTCAATTGTCTACAATTGATGGAGATGCTATTTGTTTCAGTTATATAGCAAAGCAGCTAGTAGATGGACATTTCCATGTAAAATCAAATATTCAAATATTTTTTTCATCCAAAAATAAACATGAATACTTAGTGCTTCCCGACTTAAAATTGAAAGTTGTACAAGAGGCAATTAGAATGGTTTTGGAGGTTGTTTACAGGCCAGAGTTTTCCATAATTTCACACAGTTGTAGAAGTGGAAGAGGAACATTCAACACTGAAATACATTCAAAATCATATTCATAATCTTGATTGGTGGTTCAACATTTTCAGATAAAAGAAACTTGATGCTTCAGTCTGGATGAAAATAGTGGCTACAATGAAGAAAATATCTACGATGATATCCTATATAAATTTCTAGGCTAGATGTTTCATGAAAATGTTCTAAATGTAGAATTTGGTGGTTTCCCAAAGGGCCAAGAATGTTTGCAAGAAGGTATTCTTTCCTCAGTTCTGAAGAATATCTACTTGGACCTTTTTGACCAAGAATTTTATAAGATCTATCTACATTATGAAGCACTAGATCATAGGTACATGGATGAAATATTTATTTCCATTTCAGAACTTAAATAAATTTCCATTGAGATTAAAGATATGATCCCTGTATTCCTAGAGAATTCTCTTGATTTAAAGGTGAACAACTCAAAAGAATGAGTATGAAATACAACTTTTGAGGGTATACAGTTTCTTGGCATGGATATTATATTTTAAAGAATTTATCAATGCCAACATAAAAATACAGAATTTATATTTTAAATTCAGACTTGCCAGGTCTTTTAGATATGCAAGAGAAGAAAGTTGGATTGCTTGCTGTTTTTGATGGGCACAATGGTGTTGAAGCAAGTGAATTAACAGCTAAACTTCTTCCTAAGTACTTTCTCCTTTACATGCACTTCCTTCTTGAGGGCCTTCATCCTGATGATTCTTCTGTTAGATTAATGAATATTTCTGAAGGGTTGCCAAAAGCAAGGCAACTGTCTTGAATGGCCCAAAGAAGTATGTTGTTGACTGGATATACGCACTGTTTTAAGGATGCATCTATTACTGAAAATGATGTTAGAGGAGAACATTATGGCCTACATTGTTTGGAAGTTAGCAGGAAGGAAGGAGAAGACCACTTTTCCTTTGGAGCATCCTTGAAGGATGGACTCATGAAGACACTTGAGCTTCACAGGTCAAGGTGTGTCTCATTAGGAATTTCTGAAGATTCAATGTACAGGACGATATTAAAGGAAGCATTGCTGAGAGCAATATTTGATATAGATATTGCATTTACAAATGAAGCTCTCAGAAGTGATTTGCAATCTGGATCAACAGCAAGTATTGTTCTCAAAGATGATGAGTATGTTTTGGTTGCCAATATCCGATTGCATGAAAAATCTGATTCTGTTGCAGTCCCTTCACTATACCTTCCATTCATAGGCATACAATTTCAATTTGTTTATCCTTGTTACTACTTCTTGAATTTGATTTTTAGGTGCCTCGGCAAACTGCTTTAATGAAGGAAATGACATGATATGCTACAAGATCCTCCTACAAAATATCCCTTCTGAACTGCAAACAAGCGACTGCTACTAGCAGGAGTCAACCTTGATACATCCCTCTAGAGGGATGTTAGAGACAAGCTCAGATATGAGAACAGTTCACTTGCCTTCATTGACGTCTGGATCTAACTAAAAATGTCACCATAGGTTACTCAAAAGTACCTAGAACTGCTTCCTTGGGTGATATTTTGCGTTATATCATGCTGATAGGATCTGTGGGGCAAAATTGTTAAACTCTCAGACTTCGTAGTTGTGGTTGGTTCAGACCCTTTGGAGTCTGCATTTATGCAAAAGTGAAGTAATAAGAGGCATGTCAATCTGTTTAAACCTCTCTCAAAACAACAATGAGTGATTGCTTCTCAAGTATAGGATTGGGCCTCAATGGTCAGACAAAATCTGGAGTTCTTGTTCTACAGGAATTAAAGAATATGAGTTAACGATTTAGAAGATGGTTTGGTGCTTTAGAAGGAAAAAAAGTGAAAGTCGCCTAATTGAAATCAAGAATGATGCCCAGAAACTTCAGGACCATTGGCAGACATTTATTGGGCATTCAATCTCAGTCAATTTATTAGATTGCCATCCATGCAATGGTAAACTGCTATATTCCTGTGATGACAATAATGAAATCCATTATTGGAGTGTTAACAATGGTGCTTGCAAAAAATGTTTCCAAGGGAAGCAATGGACCTGTAGGAGGAATATTTCGAAGGACGTGACAGACTCCAGTCCTGGACCCCTAAACATGATATGACTTAGAAGAGTGATAAAAGGGAGAGCTCTTGATTTTGGTGACTGAAATGCATTTTCAGTCATGAGTAAAGAAATTTAGCACAAGCTCTTGAAGCTTGTCTTTGAACCTAAAATCAAATAGAATCATAGTCAAGATGCTTCGTTGCAGGGATTAATTCATTGGTGCAATGAGTTTGGATGTCGTTTTGCAGCCATTGCCCTTTGGAGGGCACTCTTGACAGCACGCTCTACACATACTTCATTCTATGCATCAAAAAGATGACTGGATTGGAATCAATTTATCATGTTATGGAAGAAACCTATAACTGTTATGTTCGATATGTGAGAAGATGCTACCATGCTTCTGCATAAATTCCCGGAGCAGTGTCATTCAGGTCCTTGTGTCAAAACTTGGCATAAATTCTTACCAATGTGGAAGCTTGAAGAAATAGGTTCCTTGCTGTTATAAAGGAAAATGTCAGCAAGTACATGATTATGGGCACAATGCCCACAAATGACGATGTTGTGATGAGGATTACCCCCTTACTCAGAGATATGTGGCAGAAATATTCAATGTATTTTCGTGGAGGTATGTGTGCACCTTGCCCAGTTACAGTTTGCAGTACTTGTGCATGTGGAGAAGCAGCATATGAGGCTCCCCGTGGAGCAGAAAGGGGACTGGGTCCTAAGTAAATCCACACAGGCATCACTATGGAGTTTTTCCCACCATGCAAACTAGTTTGAAATGAGGACTTGCCTTGTGGTCACAAATAAACGAGAAAGGCGAAGTCGTTGGGTGATAAGATGGAGCATATAAAACAGAAAACAGAGCATACAAATATCCATGAAAGCATATAAAACATAAAACAGAGCCTTGGCCAGTACGAAGATAAGACATGAGAGTACATACATAAAACTAGGAGTTGACAGAAGTCCAATATAAATATAGCACTAGTTTCCTATCAGTGGTGTTGTGTTACAATAGATGATTCCCTTCTTCTTGCTTGACACAAACTTTGGCTGCAAATAGATTGCTCATATGGGTGTCAATGAAAGAGATTCTTCTTGTGTTACGAATAAGATAATGAAGATATGTACACACAGGGGATTTTATTTATGCCACTGGGTTAGAACCTCAAAAGCAGCAGACTCCACAAGTAGATGTTCTGAGGTCTATAGATCAAGGTTTCCCTATCTTACAGTAGAAATAACCTGATCTTTTAAGAACACACTTTCTATCTACCAAATTAAGCTAGTTGGTTTATTGGCAAAACAAAGCATTTTTGTCTAAAACAAAAAAAATGCCACAGAGTTTTGTCATAAAATCCTAGTTCATATGAAGATACTTTCCTCATGATATCTACAGTCAAGTTTGATGTTTGTTGGTTGGAAATAAGTAAATATAAGTGTAGGTTGATCACCGACTTCAAATTTGTCAACGATTCCTTTTTTACAAATTTGGGAGAAAGTTATTTCATATCAGAAACACCATAGATCATTTCATTAAATTTAAGAGAACATTGTTGAATACCAAAAAGTATAACACTCATCTTTAATTGTAGTAGACTGTGAAAGAGGTTGTCAAAGGAGAATTCATCTCCAAACCTTAGTTATCCCTAATCGAATGCCACCCACCAAGGTCGGTCTATGATGTGATAAGAAGCTAAGCTAAGATAATTTTGTTAATGTCCAACAAGTGGCCATAGATAGGTCAAAAGGACTGCTAGGTACATCTGAAACATAGCATAGTGGGACTATGAGTGCAACTCCAATAAAAACATATCTATTATGTAAGGTCAAAGACCTAGAAGCTAAAACTTGATTAAGTTCACAATGACGATTTCTGAGTAGATACGCATAATATCTTGATATTCTACTTGTTAGAACAAGAATGAGGGTAAGATTATCATTTAACTAGAAAATACGCTATCCTAATCGTTGTGTAGGATGAGAGCCATAAGAACTCAAGAACTCGATAAGAAGACAGCATTGCAGTAGTTGTCAGTAACCTTGTTAGCCTACTCGCTAGTACAAGGCTTCCTTGCTAAACCTACTTACTCAGAGAAGGGAATTTCCATCTTTTCTAGCTTGCTCACTAGCACAAGGAGATGCCCAAAACTATGAAAAACAAGATTTTGTGTCCGTCACGGGAGCATGAAATCAACCTTTGGAAACAACAAAATGCATCCATAATTCCAATTGTAGTTCTAATATATGTACAAACTATAGAGTATATATTATTATGTACATGCTAACACCAATATATACTTTAACAAGGCTTTTTCTTTACGGGGTTTTCACCTTAGCTCCCAATTCAAATGACATTATAAGGCCCACATATATGTTCAATTATTTACAATCACATCAAGGCATTAATGCAAGAATGCATAAGTTTAATATGTACACATTGTATGTTGTATGTGCACAGGTGGCACTACTTTGGGTGCTCCATGTGTATGATGGCGTGGTATCCTACAGTGACTCCTATTGTATACTCTGCACAACAGATTCTCCTATATTGTGGTTGCACATGCCACAAAGTCGCCCTTGCTAGACCATTACCATTATCAATTATGCGGGTTACTCTGATGTGGTTCTAAACCAAGAAATATTTATCCTTTTCCTGAAATATATGTGAAGGATTTGGTGATTGAACATTGAATACCTTCTACGTAGCATATTACTATACTATTTTCATGAGTAGCCCAGATTTTATGGGATGTGCAAGCCCTTTATTTTCAAAGGAGACCTATGATATTATTCATCTTGTAGTACATACCAATCCAACATATACACAAAATCATGAATTTGAAATCAAAAGTTTGAAAGGCTAAAAATCCACCCTACAGAGATGTCAAGAAAGGAAGTGCAATTTCCATATCCAGGGAGAAGTCAGGGGCAAAATGTTTATCAATGTATTTTCCAATACAATATCATGAAGTGTAATGACAATTTTCCCCTCCACAACCTAGCACATTCATTTTTGTTAGCCAAAGTTGGCAATGAAAACTAGCATGCCACATCTTTCTCTGCAACAACCTTAAATTACAACGTGACAAGCATATTCAAAATTATGTAGAAAGCATATGGAAAAGAAATTACATTAATATGTTCAAGGAAAATATATTCATCACCTAGCCCAATTTGCAGAGGTTTCTAATTGATGCCCCCTAGTTCCTTATCATAAATATGCTTGTTTGGATTGTTTCAGTCTTTCTCTACATCAAATAATTTATCCTTTCCATTTGTCAGATGAAACAAAGTTGAAAGAAAAGGAAAGGCAATGTCAAATGTTGAAATTATTCATATGTCATTTCTAGAAGTTAAAGGAAGAAAAGAACTATGGATATTATGGAGTTTCTTACCTTCCACACATGTGCAAGATTACTCACATTAAATTAATACAATTGAAAGATTAAGGGGGGCCCAACAAATATATCCATATCCTACCAAGACTTATTGATTGATTTTCTTACAAATGGTACTTCCACCAAGTATGAATAAACTAAAACAAGGGATAGACAAACTTATGTAAAAAATTCTAAGAATACCTCGATAAGGGATCAAAAGACAATGATAAACCCTTACAGGAGCTATTGTAGAAGATGCATCAGTTTAGAGTAAACCATACATCAGATAACAACAAAAGTATGATGTTTAGCATAACAACAGAGGAAGAAAAAAATAGGTCTCAAAACAATACATGAAGGAGCAATAAGGTAGGTTTGAAATAAACACAACACCAGTAAAAATATGAAGGTCAATACAGATTGGTGAGGCATCTAGAAATTAAACACAACCAAGGAAGGAGAAGAACCCTGCTACCTAGAAGTTAGAAAATGTTGGGATGATGGGATAGTAGAAAAATCTATCACATTATTTTAGGAGTTTGTGAGTTTTCTCTCTTATATATTCCGTGATTTGAAAGGGATCCAAAAGGGATGTGGTGAGCTAATCAAACTTCAATTGGGTACAAAATATATCAGACAACAATCAAATAAAATGAACCCCTGGTACAAGTTTAAGTTCCAGTAAGAATTGAAAAATATGATCAAGGTAGGGGTAATTTACAAAGTGTATGAAAGTGTGGGTATCCCAAACTATAGTTGCAAAAAAGAAAAATAGGAATCTAAGGATATGCATTGACTTCTAGAAACTGAATCGGTTAATGATAGAGGATTAGATCCATGGTTAGGAGACAACAATATCATGGACCATCACTTAGCTTGGGTTTTCTGACATGATTAAAAAAATTGTCCTAACATAAGAAAAAATAAAGACATCCACCTGTAGCAGATGGAGCTTCCTTAAGAAAGGCATGTCTCAAATGTGTAACAACCATCTGCAGTAACAAACCTTTATTGTAACATATCTGGGGTCATAAGGGCGGCAAAAAACATTTTAAAACAATCCTAATCAGTCCATAGAAGCATGCAAAGGAGAGTTTCAAGGAGTTCCAGGTTGGTCGCAGCCCTAAATAAGATGGTCAGTCAAATAGCTACCCTATAGCAACTTGGACCAATGTTGGATAGTGTTGTACTGAGCCTGTAGTGTAACAACCACATACAACAATCTTGCAATCTGGGCAATTCTGAGCATAAGATAGTCATTAGAGGTCACAACAGCAACGAAAGTATGCATATCTTACCTTGAAGTTAATTGAGGGAAGTCTTGGAATCCCGTGGGGCATCTTTCCTTCCCTAAAATTGTTGAGATATTGTAACTTCAAAGAATATTATATTTGTACTTTATTATTCCGGAGATGATTCATTCCTCCGTGAAGATCTTATTGTATATCCGGAGATGTTTATTCCTCCGTCGGAATGTGGTAACTTGGGTTATTAGACTTCCCTAGTGGGGGTCGGCCCTGTATGTGTTATGTGGGTCAAAGGGTTATTAGACCACCCTAGAGGGGTCGGCCCAGTCAGTTATAATGGGGTATTTAACCTAATGGTTAAATACGAGCCTACATGTACTTGTGTAAAATACATATCAGAGTAGTGTATAAATAGAGGAGGTGTGTTCCTCATTATATACATTCACTCACTTGAGGATAGCGCACTTGTGGAGGAGAGGTCTGCTATTGTGGAGGAGGAGATCATGTCTCAGGGTTTCATCTTTGTATATTGCTGGTCATCTATATTGAGGAAGCTTTGCTGGGTTTTCTACCCCATGAAGGTTTCCCAGGATAAATCTCTGTCTCTTGTGTTTATGCTATGCTTGTTGTTTCTTCAGTGATCCTGTATATGCTATTATTGTGAAAATGGAATGTAATGCTGCTATTTTCTGTCTTAGCATATTAAATCTTAACATGGTATCAGAGCTAACCTGAAGGAAGACAAGGTATGGCACTAACGACACTTGCTTTACTTACGACAATTTGAAGGTTAGGGTTTTACATAGCAAAAACCAGTCATCATAGCACTTTCGCTATAAATCCGTTTTGGCGAAGTTTTCGGGTCTGAAATTGTTACAGGACGAAGATTAAATCTCCAGGTACCTCGTGTCCAAAGGACAACCTCTAATTCATTGTACTTTGTGATTTATGATCTGTACAATATAGGGTTTCTGCCTCTTCCAGATCTGAGTCAAAATCAGGTGACCTTGGGAAAAAGGTCATATCTTGGGCTAGGAAGCTCCAAATGAAATTTCGTAAAAAGTGACAGGTAGTACACAGTCTGTACTATCTCAGAAAACTTTTTCAGAGGCCGAAGTTGAACCAGTGACACGTGGAACGCCGTACAAGTTCGCCCTCCTGTATTATCCCATAAACAGGTCATGTTGCGACACTTGGCATAACTCTCTCTCAGAGAGTCCAATTGAGGTCAGACCTGTCAGGATGGAAAGATAACAGGCCGAGATACATCAGGAAAGTTTTTCAGAGGCCGAAGTTCAAAAAGTGAGACGTGGCATGCCGTACAAGTTCGCTCTTCTGTTTTATCCCAAAACAGGTCACGTTGCGACATTTGACATAACTCTCTCTCAAAGAATCCAATTGAGGTCAGACCTGTCAGGATGGAAAGATATCAGGTCAGGCTATCTCAGAAAAAATTTTCAGACCCTGTGGATTGAAAAGTTTGGAGTTACACCAGAAACAATCAGGTACATATTTCTGTCAAAACAGAATTATTTTTGAGTACCTTCATTCATTGCTTCCGGAATTTAGGGCTTTGAAGAAAGTTGGAATTTTTGTAACCGGAGACCACGGCTGAATGATACTCATCAAAATAGAAATTTAGAGACCAAGATCAGATTTTTTGGTTGGGCAGAAGTCCGGGCTTGATCAAACCCTAGTTCGGGACTTTGATCAGAAAAGTGGAAAATTAGGGCTTCTGTAAAAATGAGAATTTTTGAAATCTGTGACCATGGCTGGAAACTCCTCAGAAAAATAGAAGCTTAGAGCTTTGGATCAAACATTTTGATTGGGCAGAAGAGTGGGATTCATCAAACCCCAGTTCAGGGTCACGTCCAGTGAATCCGGAAGTTTCAAAGGCAAAATTGAGGAGTGAAACTTTGCAGTTTTCAATTTCTGAATATATCAGTTTGATCAGCTCATCAAGGCGCATATTTCTATCCTTTCGGAAGTTTGAAATTCAAAGTTTGAATTTTTGGGGTTTCTCTGACAAACCCATATCCAGCTCCAGGTCCAGTTCTTGCAAATCAAGTGGATAGGGTTAATCCTAGAAGAAGATGGATTGGTCACCTGCATAAGTGAAGGAGTTCCTGTTTCAGAGGGAGATGAGGCTAAGGCTTTACATAAGGAGATTACAAGCGATCTCGACAGGTATGACTCATCGAGGTATGTTTTGAGATTTGTTCATGATTAAGTTTATGGTATGTTTGTCTTCATGTTATTACGGTTAGTACAATCTTGATTTTAGATTTGTTGTATCACCTTAACAAAATTATGAATGCATGATAGAAGATATTCATTGGTTAGGGTGTTGACACTTATGATTGTACTAATGCATTATAATGTTGTGTGAGGTTGATGTTGTCTGCTAACAAGATACAGGTACATCACAAAAGACAAATCAGGCTCCATGACCATGAAAACATGAAGACAAAGACTCATCCATAATCTTTGTTCTACTTACGAGGTATGTATGACTTTGTTATATTATGCTTAACCTATGAGACATGCAGGTTCTAGCTCAGGATCTCTAAATCATTGAAGAGATTGTTTAGGTATGTTGTACATAACCAAGTAGGTATACTAATCCAGGTATGTTTCCCATGAATCTTACCTTGTGTTAGGATCCCTTATATAAGTATACTTGATATGATTGGTTATGCTTATTCATAAAGTTAGTAATCAAGGGTTTATGCATGATTTAATTAACCAGAAGAGTACTATGATCAAACAAGAATATGCATGAGTAAAAGAAGACTTACTTGAAACCCTGAATACTAATGATCATGACTATACATATTCAAGATTATTTAGAATTAGAATGTTTTGAGAATATACTAATGAATGAATGTTTGTGTATGAGATCATGAGGATGACACTAGTGCACACTTGAGCATGCACAGTGGTACAGAATGAATAAAAGTTCAAAGGACATATAGAAGATCAAGCGGGAGGCAACCACACAAACATAAAAGATAAGTATTTGAGTTGTTATTTGAAATAGTAAATGATATTTCTTGTATGCATATTTGTATTCCTAGAACATATCATGCTGAGTGCAAACATTCATAGAGCATTGAACATTGTACTACTAATATGCATATGATTGGTAAGTTGGACAAACATTCCATTGTTGCTTGTCTAGAATGAAACCTCTTTGCTGACATGCTGAGAGCTGTGCACACTCTCGATAGTATGTTCTGGTAGAGATGGAAGGCATCTAGATAGCCACTGTATGCATACAGGATATGGGAAAGTGTTGTGCCAAAGTATTGGTCAAGATAGTTGCATAACTATGTAAATGATATCTATATGCATAATAGGTTATCATGATTTCATGATTATGAAGGATTACTAATCATGTACTTAATTTTGTTTTGTAGGAAAGATCATGAAGAATAATGAACACCGAACAAGTGATGGATGTTCAACAAGAAGATTTACAAATCAAACAAAATATAGAAGGCTTGTGGCTAGAAGATTCTCTTAGAAAGAGGAAGAGAATCATGATGAGATGTTTGCTCAAGTGGCTAGATAAGACCATTCTCTTAATGGTGCAATTAAAGAAGAAGTGTGAATCAGGTTCTGTATGGGTTCCCAGGATCGATAGTATATTGATGAGAATACATGTGGGGATTGTATCATCCTTGAACACTTGTTCTAAAGTGAGCCGTAGACAGGTGTCTCCGAGAAAGAAAAGGGATTGGATCATCCCTGGACTTTCAGTCCTAAAGAGAGCCGTAGACGTGAGGTCTCCGAGAATGAAGTCCTTAGTGGACAGTTGAGGGGATTGGATCATCCCTGGACTTTCAGTCCTAAAGAGAGCCGTAGACGTAAGGTCTCCGAGAATGAAGTCCTTAGTGGACAGTTAAGGGGATTGGATCATCCCTGGACTTTCAGTCCTAAAAGAGAGCCGTAGACGTGAGGTCTCCGAGAATGAAGTCCTTAGTGGACAGTTGAAGGGATTGGATCATCCCTGGACTTTCAGTCCTAAAGAGAGCCGTAGACGTGAGGTCTCCGAGAATGAAGTCCTTAGTGGACAGTTGAGGGGATTGGATCATCCCTGGACTTTCAGTCCTAAAGAGAGCCGTAGACGTAAGGTCTCCGAGAAGTGGGGATTGTATCATCCCCGGACCTTGGTCCCTGAATTGATCCGTAGACGTATGGTCTTCGAGAATAAAGTGATGGGGATTGCATCATCCCAGAACCACTAGTTCAAAATGTACGTGAGGACTGCATCGTCCATGAACTGGGTTCAAAATGTACGTGAGGACTGCATCGTCCATGAACTGGGTTCAAAATGTACGTGAGGACTGCATCGTCCATGAACTGGGTTCAAAATGTACGTGAGGACTGCATCGTCCATGAACTGGGTTCAAAATGTACGTGAGGACTGCATCGTCCATGAACTGGGTTCAAAATGTACGTGAGGACTGCATCGTCCATGAACTGGGTTCAAAATGTACGTGAGGACTGCATCGTCCATGAACTGGGTTCAAAATGTACGTGAGGACTGCATCGTCCATGAACTGGGTTCAAAATGTACGTGATGGGATTGCATCGTCCCTAGACATGAGACTTGTCTTAAAGTGATAAGGACTAATCATCCTGTAAGTAGATTGGGATTGCATCGTCCCTAGACATGGTGAGGTGTCTTAAAGTGATAAGGACTAATCCTCCTGTAAGTAGATTGGGATTGCATCGTCCCTAGACATGGTGAAGTGTCTTAAAGTGATAAGGACTAATCCTCCTGTAAGTAGATTGGGATTGCATCGTCCCTAGACATGGTGAAGTGTCTTAAAGTGATAAGGACTAATCCTCCTGTAAGTAGATTGGGATTGCATCGTCCCTAGACATGGTGAGGTGTCTTAAAGTGATAAGGACTAATCATCCTGTAAGTAGATTGGGATTGCATCGTCCCTAGACATGGTGAGGTGTCTTAAAGTGATAAGGACTAATCATCCTGTAAGTAGATTGGGATTGCATCATCCCTAGACATGGTGAGGTGTCTTAAAGTGATAAGGACTAATCATCCTGTAAGTAGATTGGGATTGCATCATCCCTAGACATGGTAAGGTGTCTTAAAGTGATAAGGACTAATCATCCTGTAAGTTGATTCGGGATTGCATCATCCTTAGACATGGTGAGGTGTCTTAAAAGGATAAGGATTGATCATCCTGTAAGTTGATCTGGATTGCATCATCCATAGGCATGAGAGATGTCTTAAATTGAGAGGGATTGATAATCCCATAAGTGGATCAGGATTGTATCATCCTTGGACCTATGTCCTAAAGTGAGAGGGATTGACCATCCCGTAATTGGATCATGTGTGTTGCAAGGTATGCTGCTGTTGTGTATACTTGTATCAGTGTGGATACTTGTATTGACAGATGTATTAGTGAGAATACATGCTTTTGATGATAGATGTATTAGTGAGAATACATGCTTTTGATGATAGATGTATTAGTGAGAATACATGCTTTTGATGATATATGTATTAGTAAGAATACATGTTTTGATGATAGATGTATTGGTGAGAATACATACTTTTGATGATACATGTATTGATTAATGTACTTGTATGGTTGAGGATACTTATGTTGTAGATCGAGATGATCCAGATGCTGTAGATCGAGATGATCCAGATGCTGTAGATCGTGATGATCCAGATGCTGTAGATCGTGATGATCCAGATGCTGTAGATCGAGATGATCCAGATGGTGTAGATCGAGATGATCCAGATGCTGTAGATCGCGATGATCCAGATGCTGTAGATCGTGATGATCCAGATGCTGTAGATCGAGATGATCCAGATGGTGTAGATCGAGATGATCCAGATGCTGTAGATCGAGATAATCCAGATGCTGTAGATCGAGATGATCCAGATGCTGTAGATGAGATGATCCAGATGCTGTAGATCGAGATGATCCAGATGCTGTAGATCGAGATGATCCAGATGTTGTAGATCGAGATGATCCAGATGTTGTAGATCGTGATGATCCACATGCTGTAGATCGAGATGATCTAGATGTTGTAGATCGAGATGATATGACAATGCTAATGATCGTGAGATAACGATGCGGATGATCGTAAGATGACGATGCTAATGATCGTGTGATGACGATGCTGATGATCGTGAGATGACGATGCTGATGATCGTATGATGACGATGCTGATGATCGTGAGATGACGATGCTGATGATCGTGTGATGACGATGCTGATGATCATGAGATGACGATGTTGATGATCGTGTGATGACGATGTTGATGATAGTGAGATGACGATGTTGTTGATCATGTGATGACGATGCTGATGATCGTGTGATGGCGATGCTGACAATCGTGAGGATTCAGATATTGATGTTGCTGTAGTTGTTTGAGTACTGCAGAAGATAAAGACTCAGTACTGAAGATGTTGATGTTCTAGTATTGAAGATATTCCAGTAACTGGTTGAGTTACTGATGATGTTGAGAAAGCTTCCAATGATTTATAGATGTATCATGTATGACGTTGATGACTCCTTGCTCGTGCAGATGCTGTTATAATATCCTTCTCGTTAAGGGGGGGTGTTGAGATATTGTAACTTCAAAGAATATTATATTTGTACTTTATTATTCCGGAGATGATTCATTCCTCCGTGAAGATCTTATTGTATATCCGGAGATGTTTATTCCTCCGTCGGAATGTGGTAACTTGGGTTATTAGACTTCCCTAGTGGGGGTCGGCCCTGTATGTGTTATGTGGGTCAAAGGGTTATTAGACCACCCTAGAGGGGTCGGCCCAGTCAGTTATAATGGGGTATTTAACCTAATGGTTAAATACGAGCCTACATGTACTTGTGTAAAATACATATCAGAGTAGTGTATAAATAGAGGAGGTGTGTTCCTCATTATATACATTCACTCACTTGAGGATAGCGCACTTGTGGAGGAGAGGTCTGCTATTGTGGAAGAGGAGATCATGTCTCAGGGTTTCATCTTTGTATATTGCTGGTCATCTATATTGAGGAAGCTTTGCTGGGTTTTCTACCCCATGAGGGTTTCCCAGGATAAATCTCTGTCTCTTGTGTTTATGCTGTGCTTGTTGTTTCTTCAGTGATCCTGTATATGCTATTATTGTGAAAATGGAATGTAATGCTGCTATTTTCTGTCTTAGCATATTAAATCTTAATGCTGCTATTCCCTCAATTACCTTGAAGTTAATTGAGGGAAGTCTTGGAATCCCGTGGGGCATCTTTCCTTCCCTAAAATGAGGGCTCTATTTAACCTTCAGGCAATTATATGCTAAACAGTAAAATCTGAGTAGATATTGGAGTGTAGAAGAATGTTTTGAGAGCTCTAACACTCTCTAATAATGCATCCCTAAGAGAGTATATCTTCACAAGTTAGAAGAGCAATGCATAGAAGCCTTAGAAGGGGACCTTCTTATGTTTAGAAAGACCACTGCTTGAGGTGTTTTGCAGTTTCGTTGGAAGGCGGACCCATTTGTGTGCCTCGTTGGTGATGGTACTCAGCTGGAACAAGTCCTCATCCATCAATGTGCAAACTTATGGAGCAGGTTTCAACCTTGAAAGAAACCACAATCAACTTAAATCAGGGCACAACCCTAAGGGTGAGACATTCCAAGTAGAATTCAAAAATGTCCTAGGTAGATTTTGGAGATGTTCCGGGTATGTATCTTCAGTTTTGACAATGGACATTGATGATTGGACAATTTATCACATCCATATTTTTCGTATTAGTACGAATTTAAATATGAATCCATGCAAGTTGCAGCTCAAAATATGGGTTGTGTATGATGGATTTTTATTTGGGTTTCTAGTGATTTAACTATTGTCTTTTAAACAACATCATTACAAGAAACAAGTTACAAATCCTCCATGTCAAGAAACCAAGAAATGAAACTACAAAGGTCTGATCCTTCTGGATATTTCTCTTGTTCTCCTCATTTTTTAGGGTCATCTTAGCTTTTACAAATTGTACATAGGTGTTCAAGTGTTATTCAAGTCCAACTCTTCCCATCGCAACCTCATGAGCTGTGAAAACAATTGGATAGTAAATACTTAGATTGGGTACTAAACATTTAAATAAATTTAATTTAAACATCTAATTTGAGTCTTCACCAAATGGATGTGAAGGCAACCTTCTTGAATGGTGTTCTGTAGGAAGAAATCTATATAAGAAAACCACAGGGGTTTGGAGTTGTTGGCCAAGAGGATCCTGTGTGTAGGTTGAAGAAGGCCCTTTATGGTCTTAAGCAGGCTCCTCATGTAAGGTATACTCGGATTGCTGAGTGACTACATGAAAAAGGTGTGCAGATGTCATCCACAGATGCTAATTTATATTTTTTATGTGATGGTGGTAGCATTGTGATAGTTGCTTTGCATGTAGATGACCTCGTTGTGACAAGATATGATGATGAATTTTCACTTGTCAAAGAATGAATTATTTCAAGAATTTGAAATGAAAATTTTGGGTCCTCTTCACTATTGTCTCGGTTTGGGATTGTGGCAGTATACAGATCAACTTATTTTGACTCAATCCAAGTATGTTGTGAAGATTTTGAAAAAGTTCAAAATGGAGGGTTGCAAACATGTTTCTACGCCCATGTATCCTTGTGTTAAGATGAGAGTTGATGACCCAAGCAAAGATGTGTATGCTACATTGTAGCACAAACTGATTGGTAGACTTCTTTACTAGTGTAATACTTATCCTAACTTGTGCTATGAAGAAAATGTGCTAACTCAATTTATGGTAAAGGCAAAGGAGGTTCATTGGTAGGCTAGTAAGTGAATTCTCCGTTATTTGAGTTGCACTATTTGTTATGGTCTCGGTTATAAAAGAGGAAGAGATGTATAGGGCCTAACCTCTCTTCTCATCTTCCCTAGACCGCAGGTAGCCTCAAACCAATGCATTTGTGGAAGATTTTTTCTCACCTTATTCAGTAGAACGTCCAGCCTTTGGAGGATCTAGTAGAACCTCTAGCTCATGAACACCAATAATATACAACAATAATGACCTAGTATTTGATGTCTGGTGTATGGAAGAAATAGTTTACAGTGAAGGAATGTAGGAGGTGGATCTTTAATTAGTTTGATGGTGACCTTATCCAATGACAAAGAATTCATTTAACCGTGTATTTAACCAACCATTCAACCTTAGATTCCAACAGCAACATATCAGTCCTGTAGGCATCATTTCAAACACCGATTACATGGGTGTTAAGGTAACTTGAAGAAGAATGTTGTAATTTGATTTCCTTTGGAGGATGAATGATATGCTTTGAAGGAGATTTTTACCTCTTTTCTTGAGGTCGTTACATTCATAGAGCTATACATGGGGCTTATGTGACACCTTGACCACATATATGGTGGCCCTCTATTGGGGAAGCATGAGTACAGACGACATTACTATATTGGTGGAGTGGTATGGAAGTTTCCCAAAGTTGGGAACTTAGGGGTTGGATCTTGGTTTTGAGGATGGTTTTCGGGTCAGCCCATGGTTTTGGTAAGCGGTTTGGGTGTGAATTTTCACCTTCTAGCCCCACTTGGAAACTTGTTAATTAGGACGTTAATTAGTGTCCAAAATAGTGCAGAAATCGTATTGAATAAAAGACAAGGGAGACAAGTTTTGAATGGGTATCCATATTCCATCCTTATGCCAATAAAAGCACACCATCCTCATTTTTTTAAGATTTTGGAGTTTCCCATGTAGACTCATGCGTACATGAGGATGAGATAGCCTTATAATGAGCTTTGATTACAAGGGGGTAGCGTCTCATAAATTCCATAATGTGACTCAATGCTAGATAAGGTTTGAGAAAAGTAAAAAAATCCTCTAAAGAAAGAGAAACAAGTGCCTTGATAAAGAGAGTTACAAAACGATAGCAAAATTTCATAATACAAGAGAACAATTATTCAGAACAATACTTACATATTCTGAATTAGAATTTTATGTGCCACCAGATATGATAATTTCAACTCTTAGGTCCTTGAACCTTGCAATGTATTCTTTGACACTGGCAAAGTTAGCCATCCATCTTGATATTGGAGAGCTTAGTTTAAAATCTACTAACTTGGGTAGTGTTCACCACACTGAAAAAAGGTTGAAAAGTATCCCAAATCTGCTTTGCAGTTTTGTTAATATTGGTGTGATGAACAAGGTCCAACTCCACATAGAGAGTAATCAATCCAAGGGCTTCATCCTTTTTCAAGCAAACTATGTCATAGCTATCTTCATCCAAGGGAAGAAGGGGTTTTCCAAATATATCCATAAACGTTTGCTGTGAACAAGGGCTATCATTTGATCCGCCTAAATATTGAAGTTGACCCCATTAATATGGGGAATATAACATTTTCCATCCATAGATGCACAAGAAACCAACACAGCCCCAAAAATCTGTACTATTTTTGTGGAAAACGTAGAAAGAGGAGGGCTCTACCTTAGAGAAGGGAACAGATATGCAAAAAACTCCCCTTAAATCAATATTTACATCACTTGCAAAGAGACTGATATCTGGCATCAAAACCAAGTACAGATCCAAGTCATTGCATAAGGTGTTTTGCATGTTTTATGGGAGGGGGCTACACTAACACAAAACAGGTCAAACCAACCAGTTTCAAAACTGGTTAAAGTGACCGGTTCTGACCAGAAAAGGCCAAAACCTGTCTGAACTAACTGGTTATAGTTTAGTTTGTCCGGTTTTGATAACTATGAAAATTGAAATCATCTATTTATAGATTTTATTGTGCATATTGAAATCTTGTATATTATTCATAATGTGTTGGGAACATACCATGTCAGTCTTAGCACACAGTAAACACCATCTTCATCATCACAAAAGTAGCTACATGTTTATTATATCTACACTCAAAGTCTAAACGAATATCAGATAGGGAAAAAAAATGTTTTCCCAAGAGTTGGACATATGGTTGAGCTATATTCAAAGAATTGAAATATGGGACAGGGTTCTAAACTCACCCAATTCCAAGTTCACACACATCTTTGTTAGATAAAATTTGTTTCCATGTGCAAGATTGCTGCTCATTTCCAAGTTTTATGGAGAGCCAACCTTGCTTGTAAGATTTATGAACACGTGAAGAGGGAGCCTGTCACAAAATAAATATAAATATATGTTGGATATCAAGTTAAGGAAATCCATGTCACCCCTATTATTGTTCATACAAATTTTGGGCAATGTCTGCTTGTAATCAATTACAGTTTATACAAAGACATGTGCTGGATTTCAAGCCAAGAAAAACTATGTCAAGCCTATTCTTGTTGAGATGGGATTTTAGGTAATAGCTACTTGTAATAAATTTTGATTTAGGAAACAATAGAAATATGCAACTATTATGAAGGATAAATAGTGTGTACACAAATCTCATGAGTCTTATGAGAAATAGGGGAGAAACAATTGATTTATAGTGTGCCTGGAGATGATGGGTTGCAAGAAAGGATCTGAAACAACTCAATATCACTACTATGCATTGATGTATGCTACATCCCCTAACTCTCACAGATGTTTGAACTATCAAGACTCAATACCTCATCCATAGCGAGATGGTTCATTCTACTATTAATATTCAAGTTGTCGTTTCTTATATTGGCCTTCAAGTGTGCAATTTTCTCTTTTGTGAATTTTGAATTATCCTTTATGATCTTCCCTAGAATTTCCATTTTATAATCAATGTTCTGGAAAACCAGAAGCTTGAAAATGCTGTTGATATTCTGCTACAGAATATTTTTTGATGGATGTAGTTGACCGATTTTAGGGGTGAGATTGCCCAGGAGTGCCCATATTAATTACAAAAATGAGACTTATTACCATTAATTTGAGGTTCAAATGTGGCCGAAACTATTTATTTGATCCTGTTAAGTTCGCAAAATTTCTTCTTCATGACTACTTGATGCCCAGGATGCTCAAAAGTGCCCATTTTCATGCATAGACTTCCAAAAAGATGCCCAAAATTTGTGCTTTAGAACTTTTAATGCCTAGAAGAACTCCTAGAATTTTCCCACCTCTGCATCAGGGGACACCCATACAAATATGGGGTTAACACAATCCTCTAAATTATCTTTTTGATTGATTAACCATAGGAGTAATCTCTACATCGAAAAAAAATTATGGCGTCCTTTATTTGTTGCTTCTTTTGTACATGCACACAAAAAGATGGAAAGGCCATCATGACAGAAAGACCATCATGTTGCCTGAGCTGTTTGGAGCACTTATTTAGCCTATTAACCATAATGAGAGAATGGTAGGTTCTTGTTTTCTTATGGACCATGATGAGCACATGGTGGGTTATTGGTTTCTTATGGACCATGATGAGCACATGGCAGGTTCTTGGTTTGCTTGATAACTATAATGAGCTTCTTTGTCATATGATATGTCAATTTTTTGGAGACTATTCTTTGACAAAGTTTGGGATTTGATTCCTTGATTTGGTTGTTCATGCATTTTCTCTATTTAAACTTATGTTTACTTCAATGTTTTCCATGGAGGATTATGTGAAGGTGTTTTCGAGGCTACAGTTTAGAAGCAAAACTCTCCTGATTCGTTGTTTTCTGAAGAAGACATCTAAAAACATTGTTTTGAAAACTAAACTAAATTCAAGTTGTGTATTGTTGTATTTTAGAAAATGATATTCAATCAATCGCTCTTTCGCACAGCAAACAAAGCATATAACAACAATGGCTCTCTCTGACTGATATTCTACAGGATATCAGTCATGGAAAAATTTCCTTTAAATACCTAACATGTTGACAAAAGCATTGCCCCTGAAATACTATCCCATTTCAGAAAATGACGAAAGTGAAACTAGAGGAAAATGTGGGGAATGAAAACCAATTTTAAAGAATTGAAAGTTCTGAAGAGTACCTTATCAACAAAAATCTTATGAAGCTCCCCGGAAATGGCCTCCAGCAGAGGAACATCGAGCATCTGCGGTGGGATCTGAAGAATTGAGAGCAAAGAGAATGCCATGGATGGTTCTTAGGGCCTTTTGCAGGGTTTAGGAATAAAAACCGAGGTTGCATGCTTCTATGTAGCTGCATTTAGGGCGTAGACACATCAGAAGCAGCTGTATCCTTGAAGAACAGGCATGTCTCCACTATATTTCCAATTAAGGAACTCAGAAGGAATTTTTCCACAATCTAGTTGTGGGCTGGCATTTTTGGAGCTGTAATATGTGCACCCAGCCTGTGTGGAAGGTATCTCAAACCTAAGACCAAAACCTTAGTCTCACACTTAGCCATCAGCCCTAGGCCGTTAACAAGCCTCAAATATGCCCTGTTTCAGTGGTGTTTGCCTCAAGCCAGAGGTCTCAACCAGCAACCTTCAATGTGAAAAAAATTGTAAGTTTTATGTGCTAAAGTTGATCTTGGGAAAGTATGTCGTGTTCGTGCTCTTATTGAGACTCATCATCACAATTTTGTGGAAATTAAACAATGGCCATTTGCTTGATAGGGTGGAGACAAGTTACGTTTTGAATTTTTTCATGGATTGAGCTTCCCGCTATATTATTTTTTATGCCATGAATATATTTGGAGGCCCCTTTCTTGGGAGTCCCGTGATGATTATGTGGGGATGCATTGAAGCCTTGGCATGGAAAGTATAGGTTGTTAAAAGGACTTTAATACTCTATTTGAGGGATAAAGTGGATCCATTTACCCACATTTTAAAAAGTTTGTTAATGAAATATCTTATTGAAGTAAACGTGGTTTATAAATATTTGGTTTAAAAACTAAAGAGCTTCTAACCATTTTCGAGGAATAGTAAGGGAAATAAAGTGGACATGACTTATGACTTTGAGTGGTTCGTTTTCCTTATGATCGTCTCTTGTATTTTCGAGCCTTTGGTTATTATGTGGGCAAAGATGATGGCCTAAAAAATATTTAGTGGACATTGTTTAATAAACAAGTAATTTTAAAGGAAGCATTTGGAGGATAGCGTGGATAACTAGTTGATTGTTTGGGTGACTTTGTGGGTTAAGAACTTCATTTTGGAGATTGCTTTGAGGAGGCCTTGTGGGAATTGGTTGGAGCAGGTTTCATTTTGATATCTATCATTATGGAGGCCAAATCAAACAAAGGTAAAGTATATTCTTACTTTGTGGACTTCCCTAAGGCATTTGATATAGTCTTTTGACACCTACTAGTTGAAAGGCGTTAGGCATTGGATCTGTCACCCTTGGAAGTTTTTTTTCTTGATGACACTTTGTGAGACTATTGTTGGAAAGGTATGAACACGAAATTGTGTGATAGATGATGTCCATAGTACAATACGGTTTAAACAAGACTGACACTCTCTCGTCACTTTTTTAGATCTACATTTGCTAGCTAGAGAAAATTATAAAAACACATTGGGAGTCATTGATGGATGTTTAATCTTTCGAGTATCTATTTCCATTATTCTATTTGCATATGACATTATCCTATAATTTCACTCAATGAATGGTCTTCAAAGTCAATTAGATATTCTATCTTCCCTTTATGATACTCATAACCTTTAGGTTAATTTTGCAAATGTCATGGATTTTAATATCCCTTAAAATGAGGCTAATGAGGTTCTTTTGATTTACTAAAGAGAGAGGAATGAGGTTGTCTCTTCATGTATATATATATATATATATATATAAGGAGGTCCTCTTATAATTTTATTACCCCGATAGAGTTGGGGTTGAATATTTTGGAACTAAGAACACCAAAATCATAAACAATTTGATTATTTATGTTATATATGGTCAATAACGAATCCCTTAAGCATGGTTTCATATTATTACTATTCAATTCAAAAGTGCTTCCAGAATCATAACCAATTTGATTCTTCATATTATTTATGAAGAATAATGAATCCCATGTTCCTGGTTTCATATTATTACTACCTAGTTCAGATGTGCCTCCAGAAACCATAATTGCCTCATTTTCCACCTCTTAGGAAAAGGTGGTATCTCCCCTTTGCCACCAGAGCTTACAAAATTTCTTTTGGCATCAACCATAAATAAAACTCCCTCAAACTTCTTGTTAGCTTCAAAATCAATTCTCTTTGGGCCATCCATATTCTACTTGAGTGATTCTTGCTCTCGATGGACATTGAACCATTTATGTTTTCAAGATTCATCTTGAGCTTGGGAGAGGCGGCTTGGCGGATCGATGGGTTTATGTTATCATACAATACATAAACATCATCATCATCATCACCATATATCATCATGATAATCATTCATGTCATCATCATTGAAGTAATCATATATCATCATCATAGTCAATGTAGGCATCAATTGTGATCAATATCATCTTATAATTATCAAATCATCATCAGGTCCACCATAATTGTCATAATGCATCATCATCAGGTCCACCATAATTGTCATAATGCATCATCATCATCATGTTGTTATGGTCAATAATATGCCATTAATGTCTCTCAAATGTTGTTAGGGACACTTGAATGCCATTAGATCCATTTAGGTGAGAATAGGGTCACTCAAAGCCATTACGGTTATTTAGGTTCCATTAGAATCAATCAAAATCCATAAATGTTATCACATGTATCATCAACATTGACATTGACATCATCATCGTCGTCGTCGTCCTAATCATCATTGTTAGCATCATACAATACACCACCACCACCATCATCATTGTCATCTCCATATAACATCGTCATCATAGTCATTCATGTCATCAATGTTTTGATGATGAACAAGGAATCAATTAGTTGTGAAGTATCGATGACCTTGAAGACAAACAAAGGCATATCTCAATGGATAAGTTCCGATGGGAACATCTCAAAGGAATTTGGTGTTATGAATGCCCCTCAATGATGAAGCCCTAATGACCTTGATGACACATGGATGTGTATCTCAATGGACAAGCCCAAGTGCAAGTCATGGTTGAATTTGACTAAATAGGCACACTAAGATCATAAAGTGCCAAAAACCTTAATTATGTAGAAAAGTGTATCTCAAGTTACAAGGCCATAATCAAGTCTCATTTCAATATGTAATAATAGAGATCTCTCTATTGTGAAGCATAACAACCTTAACAATGCATGATTGTGTGTCTCGATGGCCATGCCCCAAGAAAATTCACAAAATTGATGCCCCTCTCTTATGAATCTACCTTTCAACAAACGAGGTCAAGTGCAAATCCTTGGTGAATTCAACAAAATGGATACTCCTAGGTCATGAATATTTGCTTGGATTAGCAATGAATGAATGCATATCTCAATGGAAAAGTCCTAGGAAACTTTCTTGCGCTAAATACCCTTCAGTTATGAATTCCCGACAACCTTGGCAATGCAAATCTGTGTATTTGAATATACATTTCCAAGTGCAAGCCTAGGTCAAAAGTGCCTAGTCTAAAACAGACCAGCATTTAACTAAAGATAAAATTAGCACCTAATCTGAAATGGAAAAGTTATGTGATGTTCTACATTTGTATTGTCAACTAAAATAGGAATTTTCCTACATAAATGTTATTTTCCTACACTAAAATAACAATAGAACTTGGAAAGTAGAAGGAAGAAACAAGGCAGAACCTAGGAAACAATCTTGGAGTTGGTTTGGAAATAGTAGGTAGAGGCTGTAGGTCCCAATAATTATCCATAGAAGGATGATATACTTGAAAATGCAGGTATGTTTCACATGTCGAAATCCCAATCATCCATAGTCTACCAATTCCCCCATACAAAACTAACAATTGGCTCAAGCCACTTTAAATTACCCACATTAAGAAGTATACCCTTATTCAAATGCCCTTCCACCATTTGGTCCAATTACCTGAACTTCATAGCAATGTGGTCTTTATCTTTGTTTTTGGAACAAAAATTGGATATATCTGTTTCAATAGGAAGGATTTGCAAACCCTGAAGCTGTACCGGAGTTTCACATTTTTCTATTCTCTGCATAAGTTCTTTTGGTATAGCTTCTGGCTCTTTTTCCCCTACGATAATCAGATTCTTCTTCTTAACCTTTAGAAGGATTTCTATGAGTCAATGTTGCTCATAATCCAGTGACCAAAGAGAATAATAGCACCAAATAAAGAGCAAAATTTTGAGCCAAAATTTTCTCACGAAGTCATGGTTCTGGTCCTGACACCCTTGTTCAAATTTCTGTTGTTGAATATAAAGAAGCTTGTTATAACTTTTGACTATAGTCAACATGCTCTCATAGGTCATTTTGAGAGTGAAATTCCAAAGATTCTAGTTGGTAGACAAAGACTTGTACTACAATAGATACCTCCTTCAATACAGATTTCGTTAAAGAGATGCATGCGGTAAAAATAACAATACAGATTTCGTTCTAGATAACAATATTATTAAAAGTAATTAAAAAATCGATGTTCGTCTATAAAATAAAAACTTAAAGCTTAAACCCGGATCTATCAATCAAGATAGAGAAAAATTCTTGAGTTTAAATTGCAAGTAGAGTACTAAAATGGAGAGACAACGTGATGAAAGAAATGATAGAGACAAAAATGATGGATATATCGCTCATATATCGCTCATGATGGATATATCACCTATGAACCTAACTCATGTGCTAAAAAACTCCTAATGGCACGCATATCTCAATTTTAGGGAAAACATACCTTTGAATGTTTTACGAAAGGAGTATGTATTGTTATTTCATTTTATTCCTTCAAACACTATAAAAAAATTTCACATCCTTACAAAATACTGTTGTTATTTCTAGTTTGTATTGAGACTTGTAATCTAAGGATTCTTTGTGTGGGACTCATGTGATGGTTAGGCGCCCTATGCTTGGCCCATGATCCACAAAGGAAAATATTAAGGTGTAATACTTTGTATTTTGACCCTGGATCATGGCTTGGACTTTCCTAAGAACCTAGATAATTTCCTTTTCTAATAACCTATATTTTGATCTAAAACCATGCATTAGGCTCCAAGAACCATCCCTAATGTTGTAAATATCAAAATGGCTATCATGCAAAATGTGCCGAGGGTGTGAAGGCCCCTTCGGGTGGGCCCGCCAGCTATTATTCCATGGATGTAGCGATGCCGGCCGGTGGGACCGGTACGTGAACCACATTGAAAAAAAAAAAATCAAAATGGCTATCATGCCCCACTTGTAATCTAAGGATTCTTTACTCGGTAATCATGTGATGTTTAGGGGCCCTATGGATGGCCCATGATCCATAAAGAAAATTGTTATGGTGTATGACTATATTTTGACCTTGGATCATGGCTTGGACTATGGGAACCAACTTAATTGGTTTGAAAAACCTCAACAACGATGATGATGATGATGATGATGAAAATGAGGATGACAATGATGATGATGGTAATTAGGACAATGGTACCAATGATGAGGATGACGATGATGATAAGGAATGGTGAGGAAGTGGATGAGAATGATGAGGATCGAGTGTCCATGTCTTGGACACTTAAAAGAGCCCCTATGTAGGGCCTATATAGTGTTTTAGGGTGTTGTAATGGCCCATGAGCCCCTTAGGAAATTCATATGGCCTTAGACCCTATGTTTCCTTAAACTCCATGGTCCAATATCACCACACATACCTCTAAAGAGAATATTTGTCCTACAAGTGATGCATGGTTGCCATTACAAGTTTTTAAGCATCAAGGATGGTTCTCGATGTATTGGGCATGGTTCAAGGGGGGACACTGATTTCTTAGGGCCTAGATGAGGCTTTTAATGCTCATGGACCATGCACACTGTATGTTTTAAGTGAGCTAGAAGAGGATTGGGCCAATTATGTTTATTTTATCAATCATAGTACACTAAAATTTCAAAGGAGAAGGACTACCTCAATGGTCAAGGAACAAAGGTCACTACATGGTTTTGTACATCAGGGATGGTTTTTAGGGTCATGAACATTGTTCAAGGAGGAAAAAAATGTATTAGGGCCTAAAAGAGGCTTTTATCGTTCACAGATCATGAACACAATAAAAAACCACCACACATTGAATATAGAGTGAATAATGGTCCTACATGGATCATACGATTGTTGTTGAAATATTCCAAATGCCATGGATGGTTCTTAGGGCCTTTTACAGGGTTTAGGAATAAACACTGAGGTTGCAGGCCCTAAAATATTCATCTTTATGTGTGATGTATATTTCCACCCTGTGGAAAGATGGGAACTCCCTTGGATCACTTTCCCAAGACCTAAGACAGACAGGGGCGGTATACCAATATGTTTCCATCACCAGATCTAATCAATCACATACAACACTTGAGAAAATAAGGAAGAAAGATTAACTCACCTTAGCTTATAAGCGCTCCTTTGATAATGGCCATGATTGATGTAGATCAGATTGAATTGGCTCTAGCTCCACTTGATGATCAACTTGCACACATATAGACAAAGAAAACCCTTCCTCAAACCTTTCTATAAACATGTATAAAATATGCATGTATTGACATAAAATACTATATCTATACTAGATCTAAGCTAGATCTATCAAGTGACTATTCATTATTGTAGTGATACTTGATGTGTGGTCAATCACACTAGCATTGTTTCATGTAATACTTTATTGGTTTAACCTCAAATAAAAATTTGGAATCTAGGTGCTACTTATGTCAACATGCCTGGTGCTTTCCCTGGCGCAACATTGGAGTTTTCCTAGTGCAATTCCTTCCAAAATTCTTGGCGCAATTCCTGGTGCTATACTTGGCTCTATACCTGGCACTATGTCAGATGATTTTCCTAGCGCAATTCCTGGCATAATACCTGGCTCTAGACCTGGTGCTATGCCTGGCGCTATTCTGGAAGCTATGCCTGGCACTATTCTAGAAGCTATGTTGGACATTATTCTGGAAGCTATTATGGACGCTATTTTGGACGTTATTCTGGAAGCTATGATGGATGTTATTATGGACATTAATTGGGATGCTAATTAGCATCTAAAATAGCGTCTACTTTTAAAAAAAGACGCAAAAAAATGCCATTAAAAGCGCCATCCCGTGGAAAAGCGTCAATTTTGTCCAAAAAATGATGAAAAATACACTAGAAGTGTTAGTGGATGCAAAAAAGGGAGCTAAAAGAGACGCTAAACACAGGTTTTGTTGTAGTGATTGCTGGGAAGATTTTCCATCGCACCCTTTTGGACGAAGGCACCTCCACTTCTGTCATGTCCATCGCCTGTTGGAGAGCCATTGGCTCCCCCTAATTGAATCATTCTCCTACCACATTGAAAGCTTTCGACGGGCGTGGCTTTCAACCTCATGGGATCTTACAAGCTCTTGTAGTTGAGTTGGGCAGAAATATTGTAACCATTAACGTGGAAGTGGTCTCAGCCCCGTTAGATTATAATCTCTTGCTTGGTTGCAGTTGGTTTTACACCATGTAGGCGGTAGCCTCTTCAGTCTTGCGCATAGTACAATTCCCCCACCAAGGACGAATTGTTACTATCGACCAATTAGATTTTTGTATGGCAGACACTGCTACTCATCCTGGTGACCATGTTCCTTCCATTGGATAGATGTCAAAACAGTATGAGAGTATAGGGGTTGGCCTTTTGAAAGATTCATCTCTCATGGGCGTTTTTCCAGCCGCGGACCCCCCTAATCATGTTGCTATGGTGAACATGATCTCCACAGAGATTTTATCTCACTCTACCGATGCTTGGCTTGTACCGGATGAAGCCACAACACACCTACTTGGAGATATAATGCCTCTTTCACCCGCTGAACGTATTTATGAGGCTATCCAATTAGCACTGGAGGACCATTTAACCATGGCCTCTCCATCCTATTCTCTACGACGGATGTCATCTCCACCTGATCTCTTACTTCGTACTTTTCATTCATATGAGTCCATCATGGAAGTTATGAATGTTGATGATGGTCCATGGGATGATCTCCACCATAGGTCATCTTTTCTTCCTCCTTTGGAGTACATAGAGGACAACATCCATACCCTCTTTTCACCAAATCTCTACCCGTTCCCTCATTCCCCCATCCTGACATGTCTTACGGACATAGAGGGAAACTTGGCCAATATTGAGCCAACAATCTCGGTAGACATCTCGGTGAAACCTGGTATAGTGGAACACATTCGCATAGGCCAGAAGTGTTCCCCTGAAGAAATAGCTGCTGGCATGGCCTTATTCAAGCAATTTCGAGACGTATTTGCTTGGTCCTATGAGGAGATGCCTAGGATAGACCCCGCAATAGTTTCTCACGAAATAAAAACCTGTCACGACATCAAACCTGTACGACAAAAGTTGCGACCGGTACAGCCCCAGAAGACTGCATCAATTAAGGCAGAAATTGGGAAGCTCTTAAAGGCTGGTTTTATTTATCCTGTCCCATTAACGAATTGGCTCTCAAATGTCATCCCTGTGAACAAAAAGCAGGGTACCATTCGCGTTTGTGTTGATTATCGGGACCTTAACTGAGCTTGTCCAAAAGACAACTACCCAATCCCCTTCATCAACCAAATTATCGACAATTGTGATAGAAGCGTCATCTTCTCATTTATGGATGGCTTTTTTGGTACAACCAAATTGAGATCAACCTAGCCGACCAACATAAGACGGATTTCATTTTCCCGTAGGGAACGTTTGCATACCGCAAACTCCCGTTTGGCCTTAAAAATGATGGCGCCATGTTTTAGTGGACTATGTCGTACGCCTTCCATGACATTAAGGACTTTATGAAACCTTACTTGGACGATCTCCCTGCTCATTCAAAGCAGCGCGAGTTCCACATTGATCATCTGATGACCATTTTCCTCAGATGCAGACAGTACAATATCCGTCTGAATCCTCATAAGTGTATCTTTTGCGTTGAGTCCGGATGCCTCTTAGGATTTATCGTTTCGAAGGATGGGATCCGCATTGATCCCTTAAAGGTGTACGCCATCATCAACCTACCACCCTCGATTGATGTGATGGAACTTCAAATTCTCCAAGGGAAGGTGACTTATTTAATAAGTTTTGTTTGCAATTTCGTGGAGAAGACTCAGGGGTATATGAGACTGCTCAAGAAGGACGTCCCATTCATTTGGGACGACCAAGCTCAAAAATACTTTGACAGTATCAAACATGCCATCACGCATGCCCCCGTGCTCCAACCGCCCAATTATTTTTGAGATTATATCTTATATCTCGCCGCTTCTACTACCACTATCGCCATGGTTTTTGTACAGGAGGATCAAAACGCCCAGGAACATGTAATATACTATGCAAGTAAGGGTCTAGCCGACGCTGAAACTAGATATTCACATGTATAAGAACTCGCATTTGCGGCGCTCATTGCCGTCCAAATGTTTCGGCACTATATCTTGCTCCGCACCACCACTATCATTGCCGACTCAAACCCCATGTACCACGTATTGACACATCAGGTGCTTGGGGGCAAGTATTGACGTTGCATCGTGATACTGCAAGAATTTGATCTTCTTTTCGAGAAAGCCAAGTCAAAGAAGTCTTTGGTGTCATTTGCGACCTTCCCTGTCCTGATGCAGAAGTTGAGCACAATGAATCCTTTCCAGACGAATCATTGTTTCTCATCAGTACGACTAACCCATGGTATGGAGATATCTTATTGTATCTTCAAACCCAATGCTTCAGCCCTCAACTTTCTCGCGACGACTGTCGTAAGATACATCACCATGTGAAGTATTATTTAATCATCAATGATACTTTATATCGCCGTGGCATTGATTCAATTCTTCGACGTTGTCTCACTCACGATGAGGCTGAATGCGTTCTCAATGACTGTCACGTTAGGGCATGTGCCGGTCACCTCTCTGGGATGGCTACAGCCCAGAAGATTTTGCGCGCAGGATATTTTTGGCCTACTATCTTCAAAGATTGTATCGAGGCCGTAAAAAAATGTCCTCCTTGCTAACACTTCGATACGAAGAAGTGCACCCATCCCACCCCGTTACACCCGGTTATTGCCGTGGGCCCCTTCGCAAAATGGAGCATCGACTTTATGCATTGTAAGCCTACCTCAGCTGGGGGGCATAGTTACATCATTGTAGCTGTGGATTACTTCACAAAGTGGGCCGAAGCTATGCCTACATACCAGAATGACGGCAAAACCGCCGCACTCTTCATGTTCAATCATGTAATAGCGCGGTTTGGAGTTCCTCAGGCAATTGTTACCGATCATGGTTCCCATTTTCAGAACCATATGGTTGATGAATTGAGCGACAAATTGGGTTTTTGCCATGAAAATTCAACACCCTACTACCCGCAGTCCAATGGACAGGTCGAGGCCATTAACAAGGTCTTGAAAACTATGGTGCAAAGAATGGTAGGGACACATAAGTCCAATTGGCACAACATGCTCTTCTCAGCGTTATGGGCCTACCGAAATTCCGTCAAAACCGCCACAGGCTTCACTCCCTTCCAATTGGTATACGGATTGGAGGCTGTCCTACCTATAGAGTGTGAAATTCCATCTCTACAACTCGCTGTCGAACTTCTTCCTAACACTACTGCTGAGGAAGAACGTCTCTTGCACTCAGCAAAACTGGACGAGTCCCACCGAGATGCTGCTCTTGCTAATGAAGCACACAAGAAACGCATCAAATCCCAATACGACAAGTCAGTTGAACCTCATATCTTTAACGAGGGTGACCTGGTCCTCACTTATGACCAGAAGCATGATAAACTAGGAGTACGAAAGTTCGAATCCATGTGGCATGGACCTTACATTGTCAAACGTGTTTTGGAGAAGGGAGCTTACGAGCTTGAAGACTATGATGGAATCTCTTTAGGTGAACCCCGCAATGGGATTTACCTAAAGAGATATTAAGCCTAAATTCATCACGCTTAGGATTTCTTGTATATACTGTACATGGCGTGTTTTTTGTGTTTTTGTGTGTGCTGTGACGCTTTTGTTTTTGAGTGTATTTAGATCTTATTTCCGCTTCTTATACCATGTTCTGTTTGTGTGTGCAGATGGAAACATGCTATGGATTCGTGGATGGTGCTAGCCGGCATACCCATAACCTTGCTTCGGCATCCTAGGTACTATATTCCCCAACAGGTGAGCTCATTAGCTCAGGAGGAAGTTGCCTAGGGTTTGCGAGCAAAAATGCCACAGAGTATCAGGCAGTAATAGGAACGGGCTAGCTAACGCCATTTCCTTGGGTATGAACCACATTGTCATCCACATGGATTCTCAATTAGTGGTTTACCATCTTAACCGGGTTTATGCCATCCGTGATCCCACTTTACTCCGTCTCTTTAGACGAGTACGTCTCCTGGAAAGGTCATTTGAATCCGTTCAATACCTGCACATTCCACGAGAGTTAAACACAGTTGCTGACTCGATGGCCAACTTCATTTTGGATTGGTACATCACACACACATAATATCCATAATATGTAAAAGCATTCACTACATGTAAATAATGTAATGTATAAAAGCAAACATGTAAACAAGATCACATCACTCATCATTTTAAAACACATAATGTATAAATCGTCGATAATGTCTGTGTATATATATATCGCTCAAAAAGTAGTGCCAGTACAAAATCTGAAGCACGATGGCTTTCAGTGAGTCTCTACAAAAATCTGAAGCATCATAGCTTTCAGTAGTACAAAATATGAGGCATCTAAGCTCTCAGTACAAGTATAATAGTGTCATCAGGCCTGATGCCTGACCCATAGACCACCCCTAGCATGGACAACATGCTGTCGCTGAGTGAGGAAGCAATCCATGGTCCTCACCACCTTGTGGAGTAGGGAATTGAAGCGTGTGGACGCTCCAACCCCAAACCTCTGCATAGGTCTCAGTAGGTCATCTATCACTGGCTCAGGAACCTCCACTATCAGCTGGGACAAGTTCCTGTATACCTCCTCCATCTCCTCGATGGTAGCATGAGCACCTCGGGGCACAACTACTTCCCCACCTTTGTCTCTCCTCGCTAGGAGAGAAGGTCCTACTGGCCGTACGGGCCCCACATCTGCACACACATGTTATATACTTATCAGTACTGCATCAAAAAAATGATATAATATACAAAATTTAAAAGTACAAGGGTTTTTTTCTCACCTATGTCACCCCATGCTGCACCCTCGGGCAGCACCAAGTCAGGATCCTCTCTGAAATCCATACCACTGTATGGGAAGTCCTCAACCATGAGTAACTGGCCTTCCAGCCAGCTGAAGAACTCGGGACCAAAACTGATGATAGGTCCTCCACCATGACGAGTCATGACCTTAGTCCATTTGAGCATGTGGGGATCTCTAGGCTCTCTGTCATCTAATACGACCTATGGGCGCAGGAGAGGGATGCGCTCCAAGAGGAACGATACCACGATCGACCCATAACCAAACTGCTTGATATCTCTCCGTCGACACTTGGTCAACTGAGCTTGGGGGTTTGCGAGGAGACCCTCACACCAGTGAAAACCATGGGGGACATGTAGTCCTCCGCATAAAGCATCTGGGTCCGAGTAGCTATGTGTGGGGCTTGTCTACCTACCGCTCTAGTAATAGTAAGCAATATGGTACGCAGCGGGCGGCTCACCACATCCCTGATAAGAATCTTCCCACTAGAAGGTCGAGAAGTAGCGATACAATGATGTGACACCATGTCATCAACTGTGCGGTCACTGGCCCATGTTCCAGTAAGATGTACAGGTTCCCCTCTTCGGGACAGACCTATGAGAAAATAGATGTCCTCAACATCTATTGTGAGGATGTGCTCACCAATCACGAAATACTGTTGGGCCGCATCCCAACTCTGGAGCATGTGTGATAGCAATGGGATTTGGGATCTCATCCCCTGAACCTCAAAGAACTTGAGTAAACCACAGTTCCTTAAGGCTTCCACACATTGTGGATCATTGGTAGCTTGTTCATCTTCTATCTCGTGTTCTCGTTCTCGCCACTCTAAAACCATCTTGGCTAGCAAGCAACCTACCAAGAAGGGCATTTAAACACTGTTAGGTCTTGCTTCAACCTTCACAAGTCCAGTTTTTGGATTCTTTTTTATGTTTGGAATTTGCAACTCCGTCGTCGCACTGTACGTTTGCATACAGTGCGATGTCGTCGCACTTCACCCATTCGAGGCTTGCGACGACTTGGTCTCATCGCAGGTCCCAAAAGGGCCAACTGCGACGAGCCGAGAGCGTAGTAGCCCTCCATGAAATCATAAAAAAACCCAAAAAAGAACCTAAAAACAAAATCTAATCCACTGGAAAGTTGCTGGATGAAGTTTAGGCCTACCTTATCTGGACGGTTGGTGAAATGGTGGATCATAGCTCCTGGAATCAGCAAAGGAATTTTTGGCTCCAAATTGGTACTTCTCCTCCCAAATTGGCAATTGAAACAATGAAATCTATTCTGGCCAAGTTTTCTATTTATAAATAGAATGGAATATTCCTTTTCAAATATTTTGATGCTCTTGGGCCGTTTATCATAGTTTTTGACCATTTTTGTCATATTTGAGGCTATTAGACACATTCTCTAGTGTGCAGGAGTTGTAAGTGGTCTTTTGTGTCATTTCTCATATCGTAACGGTCATCATAGGTATGAAACACTCCCTTGAACATTTTGTCATTATTTTTGCAACGGTTAGTCTGTAATTATTGCGTGATGATGAATTTACTCTTCATTTGTTTTCGTACTCACGAAACTATGAGAACAAGTACCGAGTTATGATTTATCACATTTTTGGGCTCTTTAAACTTCCACGGAAAAGGACACCCCCCGGAGTCTACCATTAAGCTCTTTTCAGGCTCTCGAAAAATGAAAAGATTGCCAAGTGAACTTGTCGCGTTCACGCTTGTTAAAGTATTTGAATGGTCGTCTTCCTGGTGATAGTTTACCCCTTTTTCGGACTAGGAGGCACTAATTATGAAAAAGGAATACTCCAGCCAATCATGACTGGAAGAGTCCTCTCTCGCGTTGTTTTACCCTTTTTCGGGCGATGAGGCTAACTTTACGAAAAAGGACCATTGGAGTCTTCTTTAGTTCTTTTCAGACTCTCTAAACATGAAATGACAACCGAGTTTACCTTCTATGGACTCGTTAAAATTTTCACATTGAAGGGCCCGTCATGGGATGAACCCCTCCTATCCTAGGTTCGGAAAATATTTGGGATTGGACTCATCTATGAGATGAGCTATGCCGAGCATCTGGTTACCCTCATCAAGCTCGTAAAAAACACATGAGGCACTCATCATTCATTATGGGGAAAAAGGAAATTGTTTGTGTTACATACCTTATTAGGGGCAGTATGTAGTCATTCTTGAACATGGAACTCATCTGCATTTGCATACAACACTTGGGTCATTTGTTTGTCTATGAGTCCCTGCTTACTTTCTGAGTCCTGTTACTCCTTTGAGTCATTCAAAGAAAGCTCCCATCATCGGTTGCATTAGAATTTTGCGTCGTACTAATTTTTCAATAATACCAAGTCATGTCATGCCCATGTTCAAGAACATGTCTATCATTTGTCATCTGCAGTCAAGTGTACCCGTCACCATATCAGTTTACTTTGTGTCAGTCTCACATGTTGCTGTACTATCTGATCCACTCTACACATCTTTTGTCGTGTTTTGTGTCGATTGATGGGGGATTCATCATGGCCCTCCTTCGACGGATTCATCCTTGTCGAATTCAACTCATCATCTAAGGATTGAATCTAGAAACCAATCAAGTACCTTGGCCCTGCATGCCTTAATGGCAGGTTACCTCGCTTTCATCATGAGTTTACATCATTGACTCTTGATTGAAAGATTTCATCTTGCGTTCGACTTCAATTCATTTATTCACGCTTGATGATATGTACTGTGATACCTTGGGAATCATTGACATCAAAGGTGATTTCCCTCGCACTTGTTAACGGTTTACATCAATGGTCGATAATCAAGTGGTTTCTACCATGTTCAATGTCAAGACATTTGTAATCACATGGATAGATTCGTATCATTGCGGGTTTAGCTTGAACACCCAGGGGAGTCATGTTTTACCCAGGTTGCGATGGAGTTTGTATTGAGTTATATCACACGAATCCACTTTTGTATTGGTCATGGCTGTGTTATCATCTCATCATGGATCTACGCTTGTGTCTAGTAGCCATGATTGTGTTTAGTCGGTCATTACTACCATGGATCTGCAATGTATTGGTCGACAGCCATGTTGTACTTCATATGAGATTGTTAGTTCAAGGTCAGTTGTCCTGCAGTAGTGTCCTTCATCCGACGAGTCTATTTCCATTACTTCTATCAAAGCACTTCACCTGTCTATCTTCAACAACTTCATGCTTTGGGGGGCATTCTGTTACACCCAAAATATACTCATCATAAGATTCAGTGTATACACCCCTGAAGATACCTGGACTAAGTAATCATCTTGGGAGGATTTGTACCCAATTGTGCTTAGTTTTGAAGGGTCGTCGCAGGTTGCACACTAGCAACATGCGATGTCGCACCTTGCTCCATTACAGGGTGAGACGAAGTCAGTTAAGTGGTAAAAATAGCTTCTTTGAGGTCCATCTCGAAGCTTGCTAACTTGGGACCCTATCTTTGACCTCTTGGAAGAACTGGCACTCGGTTCCTAGACCTTTGGAGAGATCCCTTAAGCCTCTCCTACCATCTCTCTACCTATCCTATCCATACCCTATCCATTTAGTCCTATATAAGTGAATCTCACTCCCATCCCAAAGGGAGGAAGACTATGGTATCTACATGTTCGTGAAATCACTCTTAGAACATCTCCACTCACCTATTGGAGAACTCATACTTCCTTGGAAGGATATGGCAATCGGCTTTGTCGGAGAAGGGCTACAGCGTTAAGCCTTAGTTGTGGTTCTATATCTCTATCATGTACTCCTCTATTTGCAGTAATACAAATGCTTTCCACCAATGTTGTTCATGTGTGCAATGATATTGAGTAGTTCACCTGCTTAACTATTCACTTAGATCTCTTATTGTATAGATGTCTTTTACTAGTTTCTCTTGTTTCTTGTCTTGATAGGTCTTGTAGCTTGGATCTGACGACCATGAGACGTGGAGCAACATTCAAGAGAAAGAATTGCATAGAGAAAAGGTAAGACATCTAGTACTTGATCCTTAAGTAGATCTAGGAAATGCATTGGTAGTCTATTCTATTTGTTCTAGACTCACTTTGAGCTAGGGAGATCCGGCTCGCATCCGCTCGAGTGGATTGTCCAATAATAGTCCCTTAGAAGTAGCTCATGTGTAATATGCTATCTACCTATAGTTTGTAAATAATCTATTATGATTTTATGTTTTCTTGTGAAATATAATTTATGGGTTCTACATTATGTATTCCAACGTATAATGTTTCCTCCAACGTTATCCTCCCAATTCTTGTAATAATATCCCCTTTCGAGGCCAATATCTTCCTTGAAAATTCCTATAAAATCTATTATTAATGCATTCATAATTACAACATCCAAACAAAAAGACAAAAAGTAGATAGATATCTTGAGGCCTGGCCCATTCCCTCCCGTATTACTTTTCCAACACCAAATATACACTCATCTCCATAAACTGTGAAATCTCTCTCAACTTTGGTATGGTGGTCTAACCCTCAAGTGTGCCGGTGTGACTATTTCCCATGCTAGGCGACTTGTCCATCCTCTAGAGTGGTTCTAACATACCAATGCACCTAAGTTTTTGGTTAGGGTTTTATCCTAAAATGGTCATGATGAATTCGTGGTCGACCATTTGTCATCCCCATGTTCTCAATATCAACGTGTGGATTCCTGAATGTTTAAGCCTGGGGTTCCATTCTCCTGTCACTCATTTGTGTGATTGAACATTGGCCACATGTTTTTGCCTTCTATGACCACAATGTTTGTATTCACACCAAACATAACATTCGGCCCTTTCAACCACCTTTATTCAACCTGTTTGGATGGGCGTTGACATGTGGAACGTAAATTGTCTACATAAGTTATGTTGCTCGCGTGTAACTTTTTCAACCATTTTTCTCTACCCGTACCACCTCTACCTATGAACAAACAGGTCGTCACGAGTTACATAGAGAACTTGGTGGCGTTTTGTATATTGATTACTTTTATTTGCACTAATTAATCATGGTGAAAACACTAGTTGCATCGAGTGAAATGAAGTGCTCTACATCCGAGTATGGGGGAGATCCTGTAACATTTGTCCATGTTTGTCCTTATAGTTGGCCATAATAAATAAAGTTTGTCGGCAATTAATAAAAGGACGTGTATTTTCGTTTGAATTAAATCCTAGGCTATATAATACATGGACATGTATTTTCGTTTGAATTAAATCCTAGGCTATATAATACATGGACATGTATTTTTGTTTGAATTAAATCCTAGGCTATAAACGTTTGTCTTTACTATTGTCGGCCATTAATTAAAATGCAAAAATAAAGTAAAATGTAATGGAAAGTATTTAATGAAAAGTAAAAAAGTAAAATGTAGTGTCGGCCATTAATTAAATGTAAAAAAAGAGTAAAATTATGGAAAGTATTTAAAAAAAATCCATGAAAAGTAATTAAAAACTAGATGTTCCTTTATAAAATAAAAAAATAAAAACCTAAACCCGGATCTATCAATAAAGAGAGATTAAATTTCTTGAGTTTAAATTTAAAAAAAAAATACACCTCAAGAAATTGGATCCCTCTCTGTGCTTATACGGGTTTAAGATGCATCTATGCTGGTTCCAACACCATTGATCTCCATAATATCATTGTCAATTCCTTGTTCGATGTGTGTGAATGATGCTTGCGTGACACAAGTGTGTGGACACCATAAGTTTTTTTTCCAATTAAAAGAAGCGCCCAATTTATAGTTGTCGAGCATTGCAGAGATGGTATTTTAGATATAACTTTTGTGTAGGTGGGAACACGCTATCGACCACTGCGTTTTATTCCCACCTCGGATCTATTAATATTTAATACTGTGACAGGAGTGCGCCTTTTTCCAAGTCACCTATCTAGCTTGAAACATATTTATATATACATGTGCTTTTCTCCATTCATGCTATACCAAAGAACAAAGAAAACAAAAGAGGATCACACCCTCTCTTTCAAGGTAAGTAATATAAACTAGTTAAGAACTGTTGAAGGTCGCGCCTTCAGCTACCCATAAGTGGGAACAATGCATAAGACAATCAAGGAGATAGAAGAACTATGCCTTCTCTCCAAAAATATATACAACACCCAAAGACAACTAAAAGTGAAAAAGGTTGCGCCTTCTCCTACCACATAAACAATGCATAACAAATAAAAGAAATGAGATACGCCTCCTCTTGGCTCTACAAAGTCAAAACACAAAAGTAATAAGATACGCCTCCTCTTGGCTCTACAAAAACAAAACACAAGAATCAACAATAGTTCCTGCCTTTTCAGCAGGCACAGGTACACAACTATTCTCTCAAGTAATTATAAGGAATATATAGGGCATTTTACAGTGAGTAAGGTTGCGTCCTTCTTTTTCCAACATGGTTACAGTCGCAATCTCAAGAACCAGCTAGAGGGATTCGCCCCTCTCCGCTTATCTGTAATAGGAAACATACTCTAATAAGCAAAGTACAACAAAAAGGTGTTTACAGGATAACAAGCACGCAACGACCAAAACCCTAAATCCTGGGGTCGATTCCCATTGTGATCACCCTATTTACACCACAAAACGCAGAGATCACATAAAAGAGTGACAATGAATCAAATAGAGAAAACAATATTTGCAAACCTGAGCGGTTCGATTCTTGTAAGGAGATCGTGTCCCTTCTTTCCCGTACTTCAGTACTTGCAGTTTCGATTGAATACAGTTGGGATTACAGGAAACTTCATCTTCCTTTTTCTCATGGAGATAACCAAGGGAATATTCCTCCCAATCCACCATGAGAAGTTCCAATTCCTTTTTCTGTTTTTTTTGTGTTTGTTTTAAAGCATTTATGCTTAAAAATAAATAAAAGGTAATCAGTTCTTTTTTATTAGCCTCTCATAATTATGTATATAATTATTTCTGCAGGACTGTATTATTATTACATACATGTTCTACTTGCTAAAAAGAGATAGTTAGGGCACAAACCCTAACGTAACTTCTTGTTGGGATATTAATAGTCTTTGGTTCAAACTAGAAATGAATATGCACTTAATATGAATGTATGGATAGTTCTAATTTTATATTCCTCTTTTTCATAGTAGCTGATCATGGCACGGGCACATAAAAATATACCTTCTAAGCTCTGAGATTCGTTCAAAATAACAATGTAATGTTGGCGCCAATGTGAATGTGTAATCATATTCACTCCTCTCACAACGTAAACTTATTAATCTAAATATATAAAAATGTGAACCATAGAATTTAATGCTTATCGCTGTCATTAATTTTACAATCATATTACCCCATTTATCCTTCAACGACGCTAACCTTCAGCGGTGTATTATCATATCAATTACGATCTATTTTAACACTGACCATTAGCACCTGGTACAAACTTATAGCATTGAGTTGAAGCCACTTTTCTCTGCATTTAGCCCGAAGAAACTTGGAATGACAACGATAAGAGCTCTTGTAGCATTGAGTTGAAGCCACTTTGAACGATCCGGAATCTTTCTCGGAGTATGACATCTTGGGGAATGAATTCAAGGTCTCGTCATCGATCCCAATTTCGACCGCCTGGTTATCCAAATGGGCGGTATTAAGGGGCTCGCGATCGTTAGCCACGCCCGGTGAAGCAAGTAAAGGAACTTCGTAGCTTGCGCGAACGAGGATATATGAAAGTAACAATATGATGATTACCATCATCACAGTTACCAAGCACAGCTCTATTGCATACTTCATTGCTAGCTGCTATGGCGTGCATCGGCTGTTAGACTGGACATTACGCCAGCCGCGAAGCAGCAATTCAGGCGATTGCTTCCCTTAATCATGTAACGGAGAAACGAAGGATTTCACTGGAGTGTAATGTAATAAAAATGGTTTAAATGTTAAGGATATGGTGGTTTGTTGGTGAGATGGGAATAAATAGATTTTTAGTTGGTGAAAATAGATAAATTTCATTACATCCACCAAGGTTTTTCAATGTGTTCAATTCTATCTAGTTTGGATGACCTTCCCAATAACAGCTTGGTCCTGGTCCTGAAACCATGATGACGGATCATGGTTGTGGTTCAATTCTATCCTGTGAAGGTACTTTTAGTTGACCCGAGAGATGAGGCACACTGTATTGGACCTAAGTTTTAAAAAATATGTTCGTCTACATATGCATTGCGTGCAATCGGCGTAGGCATTGGACTTGTTCAAAAGAAACACGGTCTCTCTTACAGTGGAGCAACTAATCTCGGACGCCTTAACCGCAATAGATTCATTAACGATTTCGTGTCCTCTCACCATCACATTCAAGCTGAAAGCAGAGTTCAGAAGATATGGTCAAGTATGGCAACCAAAATCATAACTAACTAGATCATCTAAATAATATAAAGGTGGTTGACAAAATAATAATAATCTTTTTTATGCTCATAACATCCAGATTTGAACCTATGATAATCTAAGAAGAAATTTTCTCCTATGATCTTCTTCTTAAACCATCTCCTAAGAAACACAAATTCTTAACAACACCCTTGCCACTTTAGCAATGATAGTCTATGATAAAGAACATCTAAATTAAGGATTAGAATGTATCTATTAAGCGTTTTGCAGAATATTGGCTATAACATAAAAGACATCAAAAAGGCTTAAAAAGGCTTTCAAATTGCACAAGATTAAAAAAAAAGGCTTTCAAATTGCACAAGATTCAAAAAATAATTATGGAAAACAAAAACAAGATTATTCCAAGAAAGCAATTCTCCCTTATGTCCAAGGAAATTTTGAAAAGATTGCTAAGGTTTTAAAGAAAAAACAAATAAAAATAGTTTTCTTCCCTCTCAACTCTTTGAGAAACATATTAGATAGAGCAAAAGATTCAAGATCAATCCCAAACTAAAGAAAGGTGTCTACATGGTTCCTTGTTCTTGTGATGAAGTTTACATAGGTGAAATCGATCGCTCTATACAAGTTAGAATTGAAGAGCATGGTGTTGATATTAGACATGATAGAAAAAGGTTGGCTTTAGTTGAGCACTCATTGAGAACAAGACACCAAATACGCCTAGAAATCGCAAAAGTCATAGCTGTAGATGATCATTATAATAAGAGAAGAATAACAGAGGCCATTAAGATTGAAAATCGTCCATTTTTTAATAAAGATGATGGGTTGATATTAGCAATTCTTGGAAACCAATAAGACACTCTTTAAGAAGAAAAAATGCTTGTTGGTTGAGCTAAGAGTTTAATCAAGGTTGGCTACAAAAACAAGTATTTATTGATCTCATTAACCTAGAATTCCATTGATACATTCCACTCGTGATGATGGACTCGGCTTGGATTCTGAAACGTACACGTAGAGTTTAGAAAACAACACGCGGTCTCTCCATATTAGTCTCCATAACTAAAATGGTACCTTGAGAAAGCATAAACCAAAGTTATTAATAGTTAGGCCCACTCAAGCTGTACAAAGCTAAGAATAAACTTTAAACTGTAGATAGGTAAATAATTAATTTTAGAAGGTGGAGAATGAAGGGTGTGTGCAAGAAGATGAGGGTCACTTTAGATGCAATCCTACTTTTTCAAAACTGGTTTCTGATACATAAAAACATAGTGCGTTTCTGATACTTAGCACTTGGTATGGTAAAACCCAAGCCTGACATGTCACTAGACATGTAGGATAGGTAACCACAACGTGTACGCGTTATAGAACTACAAAACGCGTATGTGTTATGTAGTTACAAAACGCGTACACGTTATGCAAATCTAAAATCAATTTAGAGGTTGGACGAGGATGGTTTGTGTGCCCTAGAGTATTGGTGGAGCTTGACTTAGTTGGATGGGAGGAAAATTCACCAGTGGATTGTCATCTAATCCGGTAATTCATTCACATACCATTTTTTTGTCATTTCTTAACCTAAATTACCATTTTCTTAATTTTTAAAACAACCTAGTTTTGTAATATTTATAAAATTGGGAATAACCCAATCTCTAATTAAATTCACATCTCTCTCAACTAAGATGAGTGAATAATTAAAATGAATCCCTTTTCAAAAACTCAAAAATTCCTAATCCAACCAAAAATTGAAAAAAATAGAACTCCTCTCTTTCTACAATGTATCCATCCACATGAAACACAAATTTCCAACCCTCAAAGGCCATTTCCCATGATACTAATTAAATAATTTTCCTTGGAAATGGCCATAACAAGATAAAATGCATGCACAAGCATGAATAGAAAAAAATGCATAAAATATTAGTAACTTGGTTTCTCAAAATTTCATCACAATCATTTGTCCATGAACATAATCAAAATTTCATCAGAAGTGTATGTAGTTATACATTGCCTCTTAGTTAAGCACCCTTGACTAAATGCCAAAACACATTAACAAAGTGCCTCTCGAGCCTGCCCTATCCACACCCTCGATCAATCTATTCAATGCTTAGGGACCATCAATTCCACTCAAAGACATCATATAGAAAATCACTATGTTTTTTATTTAATTTTCTAAACTTGCCATACAATGTAGAGATCGATTTTGTAGAGAGAAATTGTCTCTATTTTGAGAAGTTGACATTGTTGTTATTGTCATTCTAGTCACACTCTCTAGTTGATTGTTCAACATCTTAATCATTGACAGTCATCTTAAGTACATATGTAATCATATTGCCAAGAAAAACTCATACATATCCATTTCATTCCATGCCAATTTGTCCTCCCCTCCAACCACAAGGCATAATATGTTGAGATCAATAAATTGAATGTTAGCTTATGAAGTTGATGGAAATATTGTTTGCTGTAAGGGACGTAAAGGCCAAAACATGTCAAAATAACACTCCTAAATTCTAAGAAGTTTAAACCCAAGTTTGCATGGAAAAGTCACCAATGAGGGTTAAGAAGTGCCTTAACTTCTAGAAAGAAGTTGAACGAAACTTACTTTTTAATTGTTAAATGTTTAATTTTAAGTTTTAAATGTATGTAATTGAATGCCATTAAATTGCTTACTTGAGTTTGATTTAATACATTTTCAATTTTAAAGAGACGTCATTATATAACATGTATATGTTTCTAATGATTTTCGTATTGATGTTTTTATTGCAGTTGTGGCTATGGACACAAATGCCGAGATACTGATTGAGCTTTCCCACTTGAGGGGCATTAGTGCAGCTTTTAGTGATGGTGACAGGATTCGCCGCTCGCTTGCATCAACCTTGGATGCAATTGTTGACACCATTTCAGAGTCTAGCAATGTACTATATGATATTACATTCTATAGAGAAAGAAAAAGACAACAATATGCTGATGGGCTAGACTACAATGCAATAAAAAAGTTGAAAATATCCAAAGATCTCATATTTGCATTGTTTAGGGACCATTGGACGGGGGAAATCCCAAATGAAAACAGGCCTCATATCTCCATTGAGTGGTGCACGTTTCAACCATTTGTTGATAACTGGATGGACAGATGGTACATGGTTTTTGATATGCCACCACATAACAACATGGAAATTCCCTTGTATTTCCTTCAAAAGATGTACGCAGAGTTCGTGTTACATAAACACGTAAACTATTTTGACATCTTGCAGTTTCATGGGATCGATGGGGGAATGCCCCAAAACCGACCCAATGTAAGGCTTCGAGACCAGGATCGCCCTATCCCTACACCTCGCAGGCAGTTGCCTGGGCTAGATGTCCCACCTGCACATTGTATTATTCCACAAACACGTGATGCATTTTTGAGTTTGGCACGGGCGGTTGTTTGCCATGGCACTATGGTTTAGCATATGGGTGAGGAAGGGACATCTGTCGCCGGTGTGGTACATACACCAGGTCATCACCGTGCAGGACCATCCACTAGTGTAGGACCATCGACACATCCCCATCCTAGTACTGATCCTCACGAGTGCACATCATGTGGTCGTCCCTGCTATGGTCTTGCCTCAGATGTTGCCTTCAGTGGGTTTTTGAGAGAGGTATATAGATGGTTAATTGTAATAAATTCTTCATTTATTTTCGTCTTTGTACACATATATATAGTTTGAGCTAATATATTAATTTTGTGAACTTGCAGTTGATGCTTTATGCCGATAGCGATGCCTCAAAGTCAGATGTTCCAGACTCTACAGGGGGGCATGATGCTACCCATTTGGTAGGCCCATCTTATATAGCACCTATTGCCGTATCTCACACCGAGGTAAACATTTTAAAATTTTAGTTTTTTAATACTTGTTAATTTGTTAATTTCCACATACTTTACATTTTAGTTCACTAATGCTATCTACGGTCTAATATTTACAATTATTAAACTTGCGGATGGTAGATCCTTCACTGGGGCAAGGTAATGTAGAGGTAGCACCCATGGTCGTATCGTCCGATGAAACATCTGGGCTCTAGGTAAACAATTAAAAATGACATTTTTTAAATACATGTTTGTTTGTTGAATCATGCATGTCTAACTACATGAACACTTGCTGACTGTAGGCACCATCCGAGACATCTGGACCATTGCCTGGATTTGTATCTCCCGCTAGGCCATTCGTGAACAAGGGTGGTGTGTATGTGAGGCATTCTACTCCTAGAAAGACTCCAGCTGCCCACAACCATGGGCTTACTCATATCATGGTAATGTATATCCTTCTATGATATTTGTTGTTTAACTTGAAATCCAGTGCATAAATCATTTTTTTTAATGTTTGAATTGCATGTTTATTGCATCAAGAACCCGAGTTGTCTACTCAAAACCTCGAATCGATGGTTGATGCAATAGTCAGTGCTGCATCTGCAATTGCAACTGATCACACACAGGTATGTAACTATTTCGACATTATCTTTACATAGTTTATTATTGTTGTCTATTGTTTATTCATACATTTCTAACTATTTCATTATTTTTTCATTGTAGCCACCAACAGCAGGAGCAGTTCCTGGCCCCCCTGGTTCGACCATCCTGGATGTTCAACCAACAGCTCCATCTGTTACACAAGCAACACAATCCCCTTTGTCAGTTGAGGTGAAATGTCCTTCAGTGACCAAGTGTTTCATGCACTTTCCATGCACAAGTTGATAATTGTTGAGTTAATTGTTGAGCTAATGTATTAGTACATAGTTAATTTAATTTAACAATTGATATTTAATTTGCAGGATCCAGAGACACACACTGATCCTAGAGATGTTCCTAGAGGATCAATGTCAGGAAAGAACAAGAGGAAGCTTGAGTTTTGATGTGTCTTATGGGATATATGTACATTTGGATACATGTACATGTGGCTTGGATAGTTTTGGACACATGTGCTTTTGGATACTTTTGGATATATATATACTTTTCGATACATTTACTGTTGGAGACATGTACATTGACTTCATTGTGCATGTACTTTTGGATACATGTACATTGACTTCATTGGATACATGTACTTTTGGATATGTATGTACTTTTGGATACATGTACTTTTGGAGACATGTACTTTAACATTTCACTTATAAATGAATTATACATTTCACTTTGTATTTGTTCTTCGGTTTCCACATGTTCTTGTGTCAATCTATTGTGTTGATTTGTGTGGATTATCTATTACTCATGAATGCGCTATGTCAAAAGAACAAACTATTATATTTAAAGGTTTCAACGAATTCACTACATGCGTGCACTAATTGGTATCTAATTAAAAATTGTGATTTTGGATGATCATTACAAGTTAAGTCAAATTTCTTGCTCATGTAATTTAATCAAACTAAGTGCAATACAATGTTTTTCAAGGTTTCAACGAACTCATTCATGCACACTAATGGGATCTAGGTCTAATTAAAATTTGTGAGTCTGGATGATTAAATTACAAGTTAAGTCAATGTTCAAGCGTAATTTAATAAAACTAAGTGCAATACATGCTACACATTTCATCAACGTCCAATATTTAATTGTACAATTAGATTCAAGACTACATATGAGTAACTACACACAAGTACTCAAAGCAGTTCACTGGTGTAAGGAACAAACGTTACCTCGGGATTCAAGAAATAAAGTGCCTTCTATTGTTGGTTGGGAAGGATATGCTTGGATATACTTATGGATTGGAGGTCATCTTCATGTAGATAAGTACTCTTGTTGTCATGTGTCATTAAGGTTTTTTCATGTGGTAAAACCCTTCAGGGTTAGGGTTTGTTCATGTGGTTTCATTGTCTTTGTTTTCTAAACATATCATTATTCTAAGAAAGGTTGCTAGGTTTTCTTCCACATGAGGGTTTCCAGGGATAAAATGATGTGCCTCTTGTGCATTGTTATTCTTAACTATATCCTACATGTTAAATTCTTTATGTAAATGTTTTATGGTTAAATTTATGCATTGAACTAATGGTTATGATTGGTATAAAGCATTTATCTAGATCAAGTATCAAAAATTTAACATGGTATAAGAGGTGAGCTATCAAGAAGGAAATTATACAAGCCTTAAAAAACATAAACCCTAGGAGCACCGAAAGTTTTCAAGTGTCCCGGACGGAAAGTCACCAAGTGTCCCTGAACGACATTTTCATGAGACTTGCAACTCGTCATAGCTCGGAAACCGGAGGTCAGATCGACGAACCGTCAACTCCGTTGGTCTCTTGGCGTGCAATTACCTCTAGGGGGGCCTCTCCCTCATCTTCTCATGGCCCAGTGCCTTCATAGTGCATTCATTTCGTAAACTAGGATTTTGCTCAGTTACATTGCATGCAATCTCGCATTGATGGGTCAACTATGCAACCCCCCCCTGAGCCAATGTTGGCAGCGTTCCCACGTCGGCATTTCCCATACACACTTGTAGGAGCCAATGGCACGCAATCTTGCTACTCTGTTTGCGTTTTGGCTCCTGGACGGAAAGTCACCAAGTGTCCCTGAATGGAATTTTCATGCAACTTGCAACTCATCATAGCTTGGAAACTGGAGGTCGAATTGATGAACCGTCGACTCTGTTGGTCTCTTGGCGTGCGATTACCTCTAGGGGGCCCTCTCCCTCATCTTATCATGGCCCAGTGCCTTCATTGTGCACTCATTTCGTAAACTAGGGTTTTGCTCAGTTTCATTGCATGCAATCTCGCATTGGTGGGTCAACTCTACAAAACCCCCCTGACCCAATGTTGGAAGTGTTCCCACGTCGGTATTTCCCATTCACACTTGTAGGAGCCAACGACACGCAATCTTGCTACTCCGTTTGATTTTTGGCTCCCAGACGAAAAGTCACCAAGTGTCCCTGAACAACATTTTCAAGCGACTTGCAACTCGTCATAGCTCGAAAACCGGAAGTCGGATAAACAAACCGTCGACTGCGTTGGTCTCCTGGCATTCGATTACCTCTAGGGGGTCCTCTCCCTCATCTTCTCATTGCCCAGTTCCTTCATTGTGCATTCATTTCATAAACTAGGGTTTTGCTCAATTTCATTGCATGCAATCTCTCATTAGTGGGTCAACTCTACAAACCCCCCCCCCCCCGGGCCAGTGTTGGCAGTGTTCCCACATCGGCATTGCCCATACACACTTGCAGGAGCCAACGGCACGCAATTTTGCTACTCTGTTTGCTTTTTGGCTCCCGGATGGAAAGTCACCAAGTGTCCCTAAATGACATTTTCATGTGACTTGCAACTCGTCATAGCTCGAAAAACAGAGGTCGGATTGATGAACCGTCGACTCTGTTGGTCTCTTGGCATGCGATTACCTCTAAGGGGCCCTCTCCCTCATCTTCTCATGTCCCAGTGCCTTCATTTCGTAAACTATGGTTTTGCTCAGTTTCATTGCATGCAATCTCACATTGGTGGGTCAAATCTGCAACCCCCTCGAGGTAGTGTTGGCAGTGTTCCCATGTCGGCATTGCCCATACACACTTGCAGGAGCCAACGACACACAATCTTGCTACTCCGTTTGCTTTTTGGCTCCCGAACAGAAAGTCACCAAGTGTCCCTGAATGGCATTTTCATGCGACTTGCAACTCCTCATAGCTCAGAAACCAGAGGTCAAATCGATAAACCGTCAACTCTGTTGGGCTCTTAGCGTGCGATTACCTCTAGGGGGCCCTCTCCCTTGTCTTCTCATGGCCGAGTGCCTTCATTGTGCATTCATTTCATAAACTAGGGTTTTGCTCAGTTTCATTGCATGCAATCTCGCATTGGTGGGTCAACTCTACAAACCCCCCCCCCCAAGCCAGCGTTGGCAGTGTTCCCATGTCGGCATTGCCCATACACACTTGCTGGAGCCAACGACATGCAATCTTGTTGCTCCGTTTGCTTTTTGGCTCCCGGACGAAAAGTCACCAAGTGTCCCTAAACGACATTTTCATGCAACTTGCAACTCGTCATAGCTCGAAAAACAGAGGTCGGATCGACGAACTGTAGACTCCGTTGGTCTCATGGTGTGTGATTACCTCTAGGGGGCCCTCTCCCTCGTCTTGTCATGGCCCAGTTCCTTCATTGTGCATTCATTTCGTAAGCTAGGGTTTTGCTCAGTTTCATCTCATGCAATCTCTCATTGGTGGGTCAACTCTGCAAAACCCCCCCGAGCCAGTGTGAGGAGTGTTCCCACGTCGGCATTGCCCATACACACTTGTAGGAGCCAATGGCACGCAATCTTGCTGCTCCGTTTGCTTTTTGGCTCCCGGACGGAAAGTCACCAAGTGTCCTTCAACGACATTTTCATGCGACTTGCAACTCCTCATAGCTCGAAAACTGGAGGTCAGATCGATGAACTGTTCACTCCGTTGGTCTCCTGGCATACGATTACCTCTAGGGAGCCCTCTCCCTTGTCTTCTCATGGCCCAATGCCTTCATTGTGCATTCATTTCGTAAACTAGGGTTTTCCTTAGTTTCATTGCATGCAATCTCGCATTGGTGGGTCGACTCTGCAAACCCCCCCCTCCCACCCCCGAGCCAGTGTAGGCAGTGTTCCCATGTCGGCATTTCCCATACACACTTGTAGGAGGCAACGACATGCAATCTTGTTGCTCCGTTTTCTTTTTGGATCCCGGACGGAAAGTCACCAAGTGTCCCTGAACAACATTTTCATGCGACTTGCAACTCGTCATAGCTCGGAAACTGGAGGTCGGATCGACGAACCGTCGACTCCGTTGGTCTCCTGGCATGCGATTACCTCTAGGGGGCCCTCTCCCTCGTCTTCTCATGGCCCAGTGCCTTCATTGTGCATTCATTTCGTAAACTAGGGTTTTGCTCAGTTTCATTGCATGCAATCTCGCATTGGTGGGTGAACTTTGCAAACCCCCCCCCCCGAGCCAGTGCTGGCAGTGTTCCCATGTCGGTATTGCCCATACACACTTGTAGGAGCCAATGCGATGCAATATTGCTACTTCGTTTTCTTTTTGGATCCCGGACAGAAAGTCACCAAGTGTCCCTGAACAACATTTTCATGCGACTTGCAACTCCTCATAGCTCGAAAACCGGAGGTCGGATCAACAAATCGTCGACTCTGTTGGTCTCCTGGAGTGCGATTACCTCTAGGGGGTCCTCTCCCTCATCTTCTCATGGCCCAGTGCCTTCATTCATTTTGTAGATCTGTGCTGGCCATTGTTGATAGGGAGTTATCCCACCCAATTCCGTGGCCATTTTTCGTTAGATTGTGTGGAAAAATACAACATTTATTGTCCTCAACCTAGCTCATTTTACCTCTTCCTAGTTCAAAGGCTCTCATGCTCCTCCACTCAACCCGCTTAAATAAATTTGAGAAATAATACCCCCGTGACTCTATTGGGCTAGTTTCGTCGGTTAAAAATTTCAGGTGGGTAGGCCATAAAAGGTTGATCCTGTTATAAAACCACGCACCGGTTCTGAAACCAAAGTAAGCAGTTTATGTATAACTCTTACTTGCACTAGATTATCCAGTGACCATAATTCATGTCAGACTAAGTGGCAAGTGTAGACTGAGAGAACCTAACATAAACTCCAAGAGAAAAAGGTGAAGAGGGGGAACTCGTTCGTATTTGCATAACAAAATGCTAATGGAACACAATGAAGGATTCCCTGGTTCCACTTGTTCAAGAAAATGATACTTTCTCTTGATGAAACTAATAAAAAATCTTCCTGTATTGCTAATGGAAATCCTGCTACAATTTTCGTCAGAAGAAAAGCATAGATACCTACAACCACCATATTTCCTTCTGTAAGCCGCTCGCCCATCGGAAAAGCTAATGCAATATCCCATATCCCATAAATTCTGTTAAGATAGATATGTTCCATCTCATGAACTGAGAGCTTATTTATCTTAGACATAAACAAAAGAGCTTAAGGATGAATACTAGAGAGCTGCGGCTTTACAACTTCAACCTTCTCAGGGGTATAAAACGAGACATAGAATGACGACCATGGCTCAGATCGATGAACTGTCAACTCCGTTGGATTCAGGGCACCGGGATAGTGCTAGGGATGTCCCTCTCCTCCGGTCCCATGGCCCAGGTGTCACCTTGTAGGTCCATTTTGGAAACTAGGGTTTTACTCAGTAAGGGAGTGTGCAATTTTTGCACACGGGGGTCCACCTTACAAAATCATCCTCCGGGCACTTATGGCTAGCGTTCCTAGCCGGAACCTTCCTAGACACACTTGCATGACTTCCCAGAACCTGGTTTTGTTGCACAGTTGGAGTCTTATGCCCCTGGTAGGTATCCAACAGGTGTCCGTGAAGGCCTTTTGGATGCGAGACGGAACGGGCCATAGAATGACGACCATGGCTCGGATCTATGAACCGTCGACTTCGTTGGATTCAGGGCACCGAGATAGTGCTAAGGGTTCCCCCCTCCTCCGGTCCCATGGCCCAGGTGTCACCTTGTAGGTCCATTTTGGAAACTAGGGTTTTTCTCAGTAAGGGAGTGTGCAATTTTTGCACACAGGGGTCCACCTTGCAAAATCATCCTCCGGGCACTTATGGCTAGCGTTCCCAGCCAAAACATTCCTAGAAACACTTGCATTAATCCCCAGAACCTGGTTTTGTTGCATGGTTGGAATTTTATGCCCCTAGTAGGTATCCAGCAGGTGTCCTTGAAGGCCTTTTGGATGCGAGACAGAATGGGCCATAGAATGACGACTGTGGCTCGGATCGACGAACCATCAACTCCGTTGGATTCAGGGCGCCAGGATAGTGCTTGGGGTGCCCCCCTCCTCCAGTTCCATGGCCCAGGTGTCACCTTGTACGTCCATTTTGGAAACTAGGGTTTTGCTCAGTAAGGGAGTGTGCAATTTTTGCACATGGGGGTCCACCTTGCAAAATCATCCTCTGGGCACTTATGGTGATAATGATGATGATGGTGATGATGATGAAGACATTGATGGTGATGGTGTGGGTGATGGTGAGGGTGATGGTGATGGTGAGGGTGATGAAGATGGAGATGGTGATGGGATGATGATGGTGACAGGATGGTGATGATGATGATGATGGTGATGGTGATGGGAAGATGATGATGATGAAGAAGATGATGATGGTGAAGATGTTGATGAGGAAGGGGGAGATGGCAATGATGATGAAGATATTGTTGAAGATGATGAAGATCACCATGTGTATTCAATCAAACAAATTAGCATTAAATCACCATAATCTTAGGGTTTATTTATCATATGTAAAAAATGGCATATTCATAAACTTGACATACAAGAGAACTTTTGGCATATTTATAAACAACATAGATGTAAATTTGGAATATCAAGAACATAAAATTGACATATTCATAAACAACATACATGTGAAAATTGAGCATATAGCAATATTCAATTACAAATAGTATAAATAGTATAGTATTAAAAGTATGTAACATACCTAATCATGCTAGATCCCATGTATTATCATACAACCAAGCCCTCTGGATCATCTCTTATACTGATGGTCTCCATTAGTCTCTCGTGCTCTGTATCTGGTAAGAACTAGCGTACCTTCGATGAATTTCGGCTAGGCATTGTTCGTACCTAGAGGTTTGTACCAATGATTAAGTTGGTAAAGTGATACACACTTGCACTTGGTTTGTAATCCCTGTAAACATATCCACCCTTCTTTCTTGCATTGTTGTCCTGTGTCAAGTATCCACCTTTAACAACCATAGACCCGGTTGGGTAGTGGTTGTTTTCATCGTCAGTCATGGACATAATGAGGGTTTGCTTTCCATCTATACAATGTGCCAATCAGTAATCACCACCCCATTCAGTATCTTTTGAGGAAACCACTGCGTATATGTGCCTTGCATTATATGATTGTAGGTATATGATCAAAATATTTTTTGTGCGATACAAGGCCATTAACGTGCATTTGAAGACTATGTAAACAAACAAAAAATTGTTAAGGAAATGCATCATACCGGGTTGTACAAGGTCCGAGACATGATCAAAATCTGCAAAAATAGATGATTGGTCTTCTTCCAACGGAGTTAACTCAACAATGGCACTCCGATCAAGTGAAAGTGATATGCGATCCCATCCATCAACCCAATCCAATGATTCACACCCATCCCAGTCACCATCACAACAAGGTGGGCAAAAACAAGCAAGTTTTCTGGTCCAAATTTCAAATACTGGGTTATCAGAGCTTCGAACCGAATGAAAGCCACGAGTCCCAGGCACAGTCTTACATTCCCATGCATGTGAATGGTCTATGTCTACCACCTCCCAAAACAATATCTCCATGTGTCTATTTCTTGTTGATTCTACTCGCATAGTTGATTCCTGTCCCATTACTGACGTGCAACACCTGACTATAGATTGACCATTTTGAATAGTAGATTCTGTAGATACTTTCAATTCCTCTCTTCGTAGGGCTGTTTTGACACATGCTCCAGCTCCATCATGCTCTCCTTTACCATGCCCAGTCTCAAAATAGTTCCACATATGTGGCACTTTGTAGTTTTTATGCAATGAACATAACCATTGAAATATGCATGCATTTTTTCACTGACTAGCACATCCATCAGACCAAATCCAGTGTCGATCCATTTGTATGTTCCTTCCCTTCAAGTGATCATAGAACATGATGAAGCAATGATGTACATAGTGGAAGTTGTGGCACCTATCATCACTTATGTAGAAGTGATATTCCTTCAGAATTTCTCTTTGCTCTTCAGTGCTATTTGGGCCATGCCTATATGTGATATGGACCATCAAGGAAACCTGCTCAGAGTGACAGTACTAACTTTGGATCTCATTTTGAGGTTTCAGAGTGTAGTTCTTGGAAAAATAAACAATTGAAATTATAGTACCACGGGGAAATGTATCTCTACATATTCTAAACTGTTCATCCTGCCATCGTGCCAAGTGGACATGATGAACATAATCACGTCTTTTCAATAAATTCCTTGACGAAGTCACTAACTAGTACCTAGTGACACAAAATGATCTCAATGTTAGTTTTTTTTATAAGCAAGGATTGAAATGTAACTGTTCAAACATAATTTTATAGATATAAATGCATACCTGGGATGTCACCAGTTGTATTTTTTTTGCTTTCTTTCCCTGGGACTATTTCATAGCTGATATATTTGAAACTTTTCATGTCTACAACCATTTTCCCAAATTCATTGTCTCCACTCTCATGCATACATTGGCTCAATAATGTCATTCTACCACAGTTGGGGCATGTTCCATCCAAACATTATTTTTCATAGTATGTTTGCCCCTCAGGCCTATTGCACATGATGCTATGAATGAATTCTCTTGATGAAGTTGGTGGTATTGTTAGGGAGCAATCCTGCACATGGTTAGTATGCAACACACGACGAATGTACAAAAATGTTTCATAGTAATATTCATATTCTACATGGTATCTACAACAACAAGTGTTACGAAGAGTATTTATTCTAACATACCATGGCTTACATTTCTCAAAAGATATTTGCCCCAAGTTCAATTGTCTATGTTCATTCCTAAATTTCTCATATCGTTATGATTGTGTTATATCAAGAAGATGCTTAGTATGTGGTTCACGATCCTTTGAACCCCTTCTCAGTTTTAGTACATCCTTTCGGTTTGAAGAAGGCCTCGTGTGATCATGCCAAAAACTTTGCACTAGTCTCTTTACTGTATCAACTAGCTTCATGTCACGACGTGGCAACCGACCAATAAAGGCCCAAAAATCTGTCTGATTGGTTGTGTCAAGATGTTTTCTTCTAATAGAATACCTACGGAGGGTTTTTACATTCAAATTAACTAGTTGGGATATAGGCCTGAGAATACAAAGGACCTTGGTGTTCTTATTTGCAATTGCTTGTGACAACCCATGACGAGCCACATTGCGGTCCATTGAACGTGTGTTCTTACCAATTTTACCAAATGCATCTACGAAGCTTTTAACTATATGAAAACTTGGTTCAAAATTCTTTATCATCTTTATTCCTAACTTTTTCCTAACAACATTCATGCTCCTAGATTTTAACAGTGATAAAAATAATCTACATTTATCTCCATCACATTTAGAAACAAAATATTTATCAAGTATCTGTTGAGTTTGATAAGCAATATTACATTTAGATAGCGTACCTTCAATGGAATTTAGGAGATTTTCATCAACTTGTATACGCTTCGGAGTTCTTCGACGTGTGCTTGCTAGTGGAGGTAAGGGGGTTGAAATTCTATCATGTAGCGCATCACCAAGGTGCTCTAGCGTTTCAGTAGTAGCTTGGTGTCCTTCATTCTCTTCCTGTTAGTTGGATGGTGGAAGTCCAACATCCTCATCGATGGTCTGTGGAAGTCCAACATCCTCTTGTGGAAGTCCAACATCCTCA